>PDGT01000006.1:2031607-2084184 GCA_003671415.1 Megathymus violae | reverse complement strand
TGCGGGTACTGTTGGTGGAGGTAGTGGTGTTGTTGTGCGAGGTGTGCTTACCTGTGGTGCGAGGATATGGCGGAGATTATCTCCATCATGAGAGGCCACGCGGCACCCAGTTGCTCACCGCGCGAGTGCAGCAGGCGTGCAGCGCACTCTAGCTGTCTCGCTCGCACGTCGCACTGTCGCACTGCGCATAGCTCCGCGAGTGGCTCGACGATCAGACGCTCGCGGGCCTGCGTATACAATTGACAGTGTCACTTCTATGCGCATACTTTGCATAATAAGCAAATATAATATATGGCAGTGATAGCATTGTTAGTTATATATAGTATAATATAATTACCTCCGTCACTTGTCCGGGATTGTTGTGATGGTACTGGAAGGCGGCCTGCACCAAGTACGTGACCGCCTCCACGCCCCACTCTCGCATGCGGATGTGTGGATGTTGACACACCTACGACACATTATGGATATAAATTCTCTAAATATAATTAGTCGGACCCTATCACCAGTTTTCTTTTTCGAGGGCAAACTCTTCATAAGGTACCCAGTGCCGTGGGAGCCACGCCGGGTCACGTGTGATTTCTTCCGCATGTTCCCCCGGTGGCCTTCCTCAGCGGCAAGTAGATTCGGGATCTCAATAGGAACGCAACTGGAGTCCTCTGAGCGCGGTACACCTTTCGAGCTTTGCCCGGGAGGGACATGTCCCGTCCCGCACCATTCGATCTTAAAGAGGGTACGGGGCCACGCATACCGTCGTCCTTCCCGGGGTCGCTAGCAGCAGCGGCTGACGACAGCTTAATGATGTGACGCCAACACAACTTCACGGTGTGCCCGCACAAAGAGCGTCGCCCGTTTTATAGTTACCCGCATCCCCACTATTGGTAATCTACAACTCTTCCATAGATGGCGGTACGGTCTTCCACGTTCAGCCACCTATTTTTATGGTCATAAAGACATTAATGATAGATGCTATAAAAACACTTTATATATAAGAATTTTGCGATTGTGACAGTTACTTACCTCTAGAAGGTGATTTGTGATCGGTCTCCACATGACTTCGATCCGATGCATATTGGCCAGTCCTGTTTCTAGAAGCTTGGCGACAGCGAATAGAGACGGTTCCTGTGAAATCATTAGGTATAAAATCGTTGCAAATTACGTTTTATATGAAATATTTACATATTATAATTAATACTATTAACGTTCCACGTGCTGCGTACAAACACAACAGGGCGGTATCGACTTATATATTTGTAACACAAAATTTTCTTTTTTGATAAACATGACAGATAGAAATGTCCGTAAAAATTTAAATTTTATTCAGCGTTGGAGAACGTGTTGTTCATTCTTCTGTAAGTTAACTGAAGTAGTGTTAACATTTATTTATATTATTATTCTGTTTATGACGGAACTCCCGCACTATAAATTCAAAACTCGCGTGAAAAACGTTTTTATGACGAAAAGTATACTGTATCACAAATAAAAATACTTGTATTTCTGTATACCTAATAATTACTAGCAATTGTAACTGTAAGTAGGTACAAAAATATTCCCCTTGGGATTTCTTGCCGCTTCTTTTGAATGCTCATGATAGAAACATGCCGAAGCGATGACTTTTGAAAAATATTTGAAAAAACATACTTTGAATTAAAAAAAAAACTAATTCTCCATGCGTGAAGAGACCCCAGCCCGATGGTAAGCCGTAAGGTGCGCGTGGCTACGATACCTTACCCTATTGGAATAAGCCAAGTCCATAGCCTCATTGGAGAGCTTGCACAGCGCGTCTATCAAGTGATGGAGAGCCACGTCGTCCAAATTCTTCGATGCCTCGAACACGCGGGACAGCATCGCCGACAGCGCTACAAGTGACACCGATTCGAACCTTTACGTGTGACACGACAAGGAGGTAAGAGTGAACGTTAAACGTAGTGTAAATATGTGACTGAAAGCGCAATTGTCTTGGCGTGTTTATGTGAAATTACTTTTATATAAAACTATTCTATAGGTTCGCTGTTCCAAAATAACATCGATGTGGAGGGGAGCGCCGTGCGTCGCATTAAACATTGTATTATGTGTGTAATAATAACAATGGATATGGCGTATCATATATCGTAGCATATCCGATATGCTTCGCGAAGAGCCATCAGTAAGTTTATAGGAGTCAGAGTTGCAAACTAATAATTTAATCAGAAGTGCCGTAGTATGAGGCATTCCTTTGTATGTCGGTAGAATCTTTTAACTGGTCTACTAGTGATAGTGTCACCTCATTCTCATTTCAGAAGTGACGCTGAATTACTTTTAAGTGTACCGGTTGCAGAGCCGGAGAGTAAGTTTGTTAGCAGGATCCCGCATGATATAATACTGTGTCAGATAAAGGTACGTATGTTTCTGGGTCTTAGATGTTCAAAAGTGTCGTTTGTATATGTTTCACACCACTCAAAAATTAGTGTATTCCGTTAGAGACTGCGAGCGTTTACAGATGTTTTTTTACTGTGTTACTATGAAGAAATGCGAAACTAAGAGTGTTCACTGGCACAACACTTCTTATTTGTAAAGATATAAACACATCGTCTAGTGTTCTGTACATCACTAAAGCACTCTGTATGTTCTGTGGATCACCATAAAAGTAAATTACTCGATTATATTCATTATAATAGGCGATACATACTTGATCAAAAAGTTTATTAATCAAATAAAATTAATAAAAATGACCCATCGTTTCCTAAAATAATTTTCTTGCACCTCAAACAGTTTCAGATTTCTCCATAACCCAGTTAAAAATACCTGTATATAATTAAACTATAGTATATAATAATAATAATAATATTCAGAAAATACACATAACGAAGTATAAAAAGAGTGCAGAACGAAAACAGCAGAGGCTATCAGCAGTGAACGCAGCGGACGGAAGCACTTCCAAGGCAAGTGAATATAAGACATACTGTTATATAAATATGGTTCCTTTTGAAAATAACATAACTTTTAACGTAGTACAACAAACATAGTTTATTTAAAACCTTTGTGAATTGACACGTGCGGTCGAATTTTCACGTGAAGTGCTCCAACCAAGTAACGCTCAGATGGCGAGATGGCATTGACATCATATTATATTACATACGTTTATTCTACTTGCTATTGTTGGTTGCGGTACTTGTAAGTTTCAACCAGCAACAACCAGCGCCAGTACTCTACATAATATATTATACTTTGCTTTGGAGATTACTATGACACTTTCGAACCGCTCTTTACAGTTTGTTCCGGGTTCTCTAAACACAACGTGACCCTCGTTCCTCAATATATATGCGAGATGTGCAATCATTTACTGATCCAGTGGATATATTGAAGGCGTTAATTCGACATTGAACTGTGACATAACAGCAGTAAGGTTCAAAACAGGACGACGGTACGACACGGCCAGCAAGCTCCACCCCAGTGCACGCGGACACAAGCGGCAGTCCTAGCGACCAGCGACAAGCCGACCGGACCACCCTCACGTCTGCAGTTGTCGTCGACAACGCCGTTCACAAGCCCCCGCGTGTAGCGTAGTAGATAAATAATAATAATCATTTGACGAAAGTTAATTAACTTGATAGAGACTATACTTGCAACGAACTTCTCAAATAAACACGGACGTGAGAAACGACAGTATGTTCTCGGGGCGTGAGCGTGTACGCACATACCGGCAACGCAATAAATCTTACTATGGAGGTGTGGGTGTGGGCTTTTATTTATTGTCGACTCCACAGCCTGCCTCCCGAGCGAGGTGTCCCGGATTCGATTTCCGGCAACACGGAATTTTTTTTTTCTTTAATAAGCGATTTTCTACAAACACTATTAAAACGCATCATTTATAAGTATTCTCAACAAACTTTCTCGCTACACGTTTGATATACTATTAATATTTTTACAACAGTACAAATATACACACGTAGTTATACATATATTCGATATATTTATTGTGATCCGTCCGTCGGTCGACAACCGAGACGTTCAGGCGTCCGTTAGCACCGCACGGTACAAACAGCTGTGTACAATAATGTCCAACAATCAGTAAATACCGCTCATAACGCCGAGCGACTCCGCGACGGGAACTTGCTGACCTGAAAACAACCACCAGTACAACACACTCACCGCACACCGACGTGTAGGGTAACCGTGAGTACCCACCGGTGGACTGACAGACGCCGTGACTACATCGTACGCGTGCAAGTGTAGTGTTTTCTTTTCGAGTGGTATTATAAGACCATCACACAAATAAGACATGTATTATTTTTTTCGAATAATCCCGGCAGGCTGTGTTCAAAATTATAATTTGTACACAATAACAATATGGTAACATACGAAATATTTTGTTAGTTACTTCAATCAATATTAATGAAATTAAAACTATTAAGTAAATTATTAGTAAGTAGTTATAAAAAAATCAATGTAAAGGCATCGAGTATGTCCCTGAGCGCAAATTATAAAACAAATATATTAATTATAATGTATCTTGTGCATCTAATTCCTATGATATTCGAAAATACCACGCCAACCGGCTGTCGGTTAATCGAATATTGTTAATCGAATATTATAAATTATCAATTTTCTTACTATATCAACATGATGTTCCCGTTATTATTTGCACCGACGTGCACAGGGGCTTTATTTTTTTTCTGTATCTATTTTAATCCCAAATCGTACACGGAAAAAAAATTACTTACAAAAAAAATTTTTCAATAACTGCACATGATTATTTTTGACACACACAGCGCGGCAGTCTCTCAGACCACGGGTGGGTACTTGAGCAAGATGTTGTTGGTACTAGAAGGTTAAGGATAGTGGTTCAAAGATGACTTTTAGTACATATCAGTATATGCTGTACCGGGTGAGGTACCTCATCTCGGGGTGTTTTTGTTATAAACCAATGGTAGAACTAAACTTTCTCGTATTCTATGGCTGTTTATTATTAAAAATTTTAAACCTCTAGTTTAACGAGGTGACCGTACCCGATCCATACTACACTAATTAATAGAAAGTTATTAGTGTGAAATAAACTGCGATGTTTTTAGAAAATATGGCAACACTAACATTTTTACAAGGATATATCAATATGAACTTACATCTTCATGTTGTACGTAAAAAAAGTCCTGTTTTTTACGTCCTGTGCACATAAAAGAAATTGCCGATGCATCTTACCAGGCAGATCGGCCATCACGGCAGACGTGCTCATGACGGCGTTCGCGTCCGCGCTGGCGCGGCTCGCCTTCATACTGCCGCCTGTGGACGGCTTCAGGCCTAGGATCCACACCTGGAAGAGTAGGGAATATCTTTTACATAGAGTTCACGTAGAAACAGGTTATTAATTTTTGAAAAAGATATTTTAATAACTTTAAAACACATAGTTTGGAAAATTTTACATAGCAAATTCGCAATCTCCGACTGACGTAAGTAGACACTCATGATTTCCAGAAAAACCTAAAGAAAAATTATAAATCCTTCAAACTCCGCGAGTAAGAAAAATATTCGTGAAAACATTAATATGAGATACCCTAGCCTCTACGATAATTCGTAGAGTTACCTTCACAGTTGATTATAGAAATCTTTTTAAAATCTACGTTACTATTATACACAACTGAGATCGGTTTGTGTCGTCATGACATGGTGCGGGGTCACCATCACGAACGACGGCTGTTACTAATCCGCCACCCGGGACCGGCGCTAGTACATACCAAATGTTGCAGGGTGGTGAGTACGGGCAGCCACGCCTGTTGAATGGTGTCCCCGTCCCGTCTCGCCGCCTCAAGCAACGCACGCATGGCCGTTACGTGACGCGAGGTCACCATCACGAACGACTGCTGCTGCTGACCTGGAGATGCTCGTAGTGTCGGTTCAATTGTTCAATATGATAATACGTTGATACTGTGGGTAATCTCGAATCTGATATAACGAAAATGATATAACACGTAAATGGTATTTATCTCTAGTTTTATGAATCTAGAGTGTTTATACGGATATTATCACAATTATTCGCAGATCTTTTCTGAAAGTACATCCTAATCTACACGAAACTTTTCGTGGATACAACAATTATAAAACACAAATTTTATTTCGTGTTTTTCTCAGACCTTTTTCATACAATCCGTAAATTGACTTAATAAATATGTCCTCACCTTGCGGCTGCGCACAGGGCAGCGGGGTGCCGACCCACACGACGTGGTGTCGCAAGTCGGGCGCGGGGGAGGGCGGCGCTCTCGCCGGCGGCCACGGACACGCCAGCGCCGCCAGCGCCCCCAGCACGGGCACGCAGTACTGAGCGGGCAGCGCGCACCTGCACAGCGCACCGATGCACGCGTCGCGAGCATTCGACACACCGACCTGGAAATGCAGCCCGTTATTGTGTTTTTAAAGGAGGCTTTGTTGAGTTTTAAAGGTTTTAAGTAATATTTGAATATCTATCCATTCATTTGGAAGTCTTGAATTCCTCTTTACAACTATTACTTAGCTGAACAAACGGATAGGTTCTCGATTGCAAAGTCTTCTCTACCTTCAATTTTTCATCACGTTTTTATTGTACATGTTAATGAGTGCCGGCGGCAATGTAGCCGAGACTTGGTTATTAGTAGTGTTCAATCTTTATGTCACTGGTTGATGGGTAAAATGTTAAAAATAAAAAACCTATCAACTTTGACACTCCAATGTCGTACCGTGAAAAAACACCGCCGCATACAAGAGTTTTTTTTCGATCCGATGCTTCCTTGCTGGACCGCAGACGTTCTGCCGGTCTTATACAAGTCCTAAGCTGGCCGTGCTAGACCTCGCGCCTTTTACAACAAGAAGATTTCATGCGAGCTTCTCGGATCGTCGACCAGACGTGGATGTTAAGGTTGGTGGTTTTCTTTTACCTAAATCAACGTGACTGGGATTGCGCATACAACTCATTATTACAATACATACATACAGTCCATTTTCATTGAAGGGTTAATTAATCCCTGTGCGATTATCGCACAAGTAGTGATTAATTAAAAAACATTCTGCGCAATTCAGTGTCTTTTGAAACTAACAACTTTCAAGGCTACAAACTTATTTGGCCGTTAGACAGCCTTAACCAAGTAACCTATTAAATGGTCTTTAGATTCAAAACAGTATTCATGGTCTTAAAACTTACTAGGTACATCAAAGTATAACAATATATGCACATCACGTGTTTACCTTTCCACTAACGCGCGCCAGGGTCTGCAGCGCACGCAGTATGTTCTCCAGCTCGCCCACGCTGGCCTCCGCCAGGACCGACAGCCCCCACACCAGCCCGCACCACGACGACTTGATCAACTGAGCATCACGAAACATCACCAAATCGTAAATTTTGATGTAAAATTGTTAATTTATTTCTAAACCGTCCAACAATTTTGACCCTACCCTCATTGCTTTTGTTTATTATTAAAAAAAAATGAACACCACCATAATGGGGATGTCACGTCAAATAACATACAAATCATCCACTTTAATATAAATGAACATTGCAATTACCGGTAATTTTTCTCACAAGAACCCACCGAGTGAATAGAAACTTAATCATATCTTAATACTATGAACAAGTAGAGAAGTGGAGCGTTGTAACAGAATTCGCATCTATTTATATGACTTTTTAATTTTGACCTATCGTTGAGTCTCACTGAAGGAACGAATTAAGATCATTTTAGGTCATCAATCATTTGCGAGTAAGTACGCGGCCGTCCATCGGTGGGTGACAGTCCGTTGCATACATATTGTTACGAAGCTTCTAGAAGTCGGCAGGCTTACAAAGTTTCTAGAAGGGTGGCCGACCGTTACAGTAAAAAAAAAAACAATGGAGGCAATAAAAGAGAAACCCAGGTAGTAATAAAAACTACCTGGGTCACTTCAGGCCAATCTGACCCGTATGACGTAGGCAAAAGGGGCGAGATTGGCGTACATGATGGCCGAAATGAGGGTGTTTACCTGACCCGCTATTGTTATGTCGATTTCCGGGAATTATTGTTGTTTTCGTTTATTTCAACGAAGGGCGTGGAAAAATCTGGAAGCCCGGAAATCGGTATAAATAGCGGGCAGGGTCGCCCATAGGGCATTCGGTTTCGGTTAATATAAACTAGGAGGTAGAGCTCAGGGACCTTTAACAGCCAGAGCCAGCTACCACAGCATCGGCTATTTCCCATCAGGCACTACAGACAGAAAAGGTGGGCTAGGATTCAAGGACGGATGCAGCCTGTTACCGTACGCACGCGTTTTTGCACATCTTTGTGTGCGTGTCAACATGATGATGTCAATATTTACATTATTCAAACGTAACCGACCTGCAACTTCAACAGGCGCTCCTTCTCCTCCACCTCGGGGTCTATCTTCTCGACCACGTTGGAGTTCTGGTCCGGTTCACCAGTGTGCCCGTTATTCGTTATTTCCCCGCCGTTGTCCGTCTTTGGTTCTATTTCTGAATAACAAATACCAATCTTCAAGTTACTCACAATTATTATTTTTAATTAACTCGTGTGGCTGGTTTCATTTTGTATGACTTAAAATATCAATGAAAATAAACAATTGAATATCTCCAACCACATTTTGGCCTTCAGCGTTTTCGATAATAATAATATTCATATAATAAAAAAAATGAATTTGTTAATACAATGATCTATAGTGTATAAAAAAAATATAAAAATTGTTTGGGTCAGTTTTACGCTTGTTCAGAAGACTAACGCTAGATGCCACTAGCGTACATAATTTATCTACAAGGAACTCAATAGCTGTCACCGTGAAAAAAGCATAGAGTTACATAATAGAGGAACACAGTGTGCGAATGAGATTTCGAGCTTTAAGGTAAATCCTACTCGCGAGAAAGAGATGCAAGAAACTTTACCGTAGGACTGTTTTCAAACTATTTACTCTCCATTACTCTCCTGTCAAAAAATTGCTATTTGTTATTTTATGAGTTTCATTTCACTCTCTCTATATTTTATCAGATTAGAAATAGTAAACCTAATGGTGTCATGTTCAGTATTAAATTGTTGGGTTACTTATAACACTAACCCAAACAAAGAGGCAACACAATCCACAGGTAAGTACTGATAGAGCAATACTACTTTCACGGTGCTTATTTTCGTAGACGTTGATCTTTAAATTATATAAATTAAGATTAATAACATGCAGCAAATATTCCATTTTATGAATAATAATTTATTTTTCATAATTATGTGTAAGATAAAAAGATATTGTGTACGTGAAAATGATAGCGTTTCGTATAGGGCTTGAACAAAATCTATCGATAAGTGGACAATTTTTAAATAGGTATAAATAAATATTTCTTGTTTTACCTAGATTTGTTAATATTTTACCTTTTTAGTTTCGGTTACAGCTTGTATACACACTTTGGACAGAAAGTAGATAAGACTGATATATAGGTGCATCTTTGGCTTTCAATTTTATTAACTATTTAAACTGATAAAATTTGCCGTATTTTATATTTGTTATTATTATGATATGACAATAAACGGCGAATGTGATTTTATATTTATTGACAAATTTTACTTCTTCAAGGTTTCCTGTAAATGCAGTTCAAAAAGAAAAATGGATTCGACTGTTAAATCAGATAGGTAGGGTTCCTTACAAAGTTTACAGTAGACATTTTAAGGGCAACTATTTTGTTCTACGAAATCACTGACATGTTAATGTAGAATCTATACCTCCAAAATTTGTTGGTTATGTCCTTTCTAAGGGAAATAAGTTATATCGATTTACATCAAAGAATTAATTAAAACCAATAAGCATTATTATTATTGTTTTCTTTAGTACCGTGTAATCACGTTTTGTTTTATCCTGTCAGATAATGTTAGGTTTAGAAGAAGCGAAGTAAAGAGAAGTTACTAGGATTAGCATGGTGTTATTAATTTAACATGTAATAAGAATCAAGCGATTTTGAGCTGAGTGTTCCTCTATTATGTAACTCTATGGAAAGAAGATGACGATTGTGACGACAAAAAAAAGAGCATTTTTAGCAAGTCTGCAACCTAATTTCGGTACCGTTTAGGTTAATTAGATTCGAGCCCAACAACGCTTGTAACGATTGCTTCGTTGAAACTAAACAGAGTGATTTCAGTTTTGATATTGAATAATATAACCTGTTAACAACAGTGAACCAGTGATTATTGTACGCTCATACAATATTTTGATTTGCTGCAATATTTCCCTGTACTATAATATTAAAGCACATATTTTTTATTTTCTTAATTAAAGTTGTCACTCGCCTTTGATATTTTTGTTAGAGTTTATTTCTTTTTCCTCCGCGTCGTTTTGGGTGTCTTCGTATAACGCTTGCAGCCTGTTAATAATAAAATAACAATTTTATGTAGAAAAATTATCTCTGAGGTCTTCAATGACATTTAATTAAGTGTTGAGAACGTTCAGCACAAAGCAATGTCTGTTTGGATACGAGAAGGGGTTTGTTTGGCACGAGGTCTCAAAGTGTACCCCGTCATATATTGTACATGCAAATTGTTACAGAGCACACGAATACCAATTTAATTGTTATATCAACACAAAAAATCATAACGGAGAAATAAAACTGACCAAATTAAAAATATCAGGTAAATGTATGTAGCAATACTGTCAGTTTTTCGTGGAAATTTAAAAGCTTACTATTTTCGGTAGGTGCTTATAAAACACCTACATAAAATAGTAACTATATTTGACAATCTATATCAGGTTTTTTTAAGTGATTGGCTCAATAGTTGTGATAATAAAAGAGGATTGGTAAATTGTCACATTCTATTTTAGAAACGGTATGAATCTTTTAAACTGCATCTTTTGAAAACGCAATTACACCGCTTTTTTGTCATATACCGTTCAGCAATACCACTATCCTAGTGCCTTGTGGAAGCGGATCTGTAGCATTGAAACCCAGCCCCGATCTTTTACCCTCATTCTCTTAACAGGTTGCAACAGGACAGGGAAAGTCAAACGACTTTTACAAAACTAGTGAGACATCTCCTCATTCCCCCAAGCCTACATCGGCGGATTGGGTCAACGATGTCAGACACATTACCAGGCTAACATATATCCCCCTCTGATTTTTCGACTAATTAAATCAAAAACAAAACAAATGTGACAGACGGACAAACAGACTACGGTTACGAGGCTGATCCAATAATTTTCAGCAAAGTTTCAGAACTTAACGCCTGTATGTATATACCTGAAGTATTCGTTGCCTTCGACGGTGATGGCAATGGAGCGTATAATTTCCACGAGGCACGCGTACGCCACGGAGATCCCGTAGCCGTCTTGTATCGTTGGTGCTTCGGTGCGATCCAGCATCTCTATACTGCACAACATAAAACATTCAAATGTTATATATCAATATATGTACATCGCTGTTAGGGCCACTTTCTCCTTCTTTGTCTGCCATCGGTGACTCCAAGCCGACCTTGCCGGCACTCTTAAGCCACAGCAGGTCTGTTCTGGTGAAAATTGGTGGGCGTTTTACAATCCATTTTAATTTATGTTGGTGGTAAGGAATTTTATCTAGCTGGCTATTTAGGTCTTTTAAAAATCAACCATATACGGCATCTTTTTGAACTTTGCTATGTTGATTGCCAATTATGGGACTTCCGGGTTTCTTAGTTACACGGCAACGCGTCGGCTACATCCGGCACCGGCTATCATTACGAGCGTACCAAATTACATAGAGTTTATGTAACACCATTGTCTACTTGCAACTTAACCTCTATTTGCGTTCATTAACATAAGATCTTTCCACTGCTGTATTAGGGTATAAACAAACAATAACCATTTATATACTCAAGTAAGATGCATACATATAATCAATCTAACCTGAACGTTAATGTAACCTAGAGTATTTTATGAATATATTCATAGCCTTTCAACCTGGCATCCGATTCAAAAATTGGTGTAGCAGTCACATGATACCCTAACAAACGCAAAACAGACAAAAAAACTACGCTCACAATATGTTTCACCCATAACGGGAATTTACAATTTTTCTGTTTTATACTAAATACATATGTATGAAATAAAAAAACGTAAGTACCCCTTATAAACCACATGTAAAATGTTTGTGAATATGAACTTTAAATCATAATTATAGACTTACTAGACAGCTTTAGCAGTCCCGGGATCGAAGGTGACACAAAGCGGCAGCCACACACCTTTCCAGTAGAAGCCGGCCTGCTGGGGGATGCCTGCTTGAGCTACAGATAAGGATACAAAAACCAATTGTTTTAATATGAAAGTAATTATTCACGCAACAAGATGAACACAATTATGTCTTTATTGCGAGTACCGAGCTTGAATCCCGAGCAAGCAATGGATTCTAGTTATTCATTTTGACAAGTATACGGAGTTTTTTTTTAAGTTAAAATGCGTAGATTAACTAAATTTTAAACAGCAAAGATCACTTTTTTTAAGGCGGCAAGGTCAAAAGAAATTGCGGTCGTTATTAACTTAATACAAACGAGTGTTCGAACAATCATATATTTATTGCATGTCTGTTACGTTAGTGTTGCGTTTAAGGATTCGAAGATTGAACAAAATTAACCAGCACAGTTCTACGAAACTCGATTAAGTTCCACGATACTGCATAAAGCACATGAAAACCAATCATTTAATAACTCAGATATAGAGAGATAATTCGGTTTAACTATTTACACTCCGCCCTCATTCTCCAGAGTAAACAATGGACAATGTAAACAATTAATCAACTAAAAACATTGTTTACAATATTCTTTTTTCGCAAATAAATCAGCAAACTGTAAGAGCTTTCAAGGAGCCGAATGTCCGAAAGTAAAGGTAACTACAACGATAAGTTATTGAGGTCTTAATGACGAGCCACAAAGTCGAGTTTTGCTTGACGTAACAACATGAAAATTGTTTGCGTATTTCACGGTCACGTCACGGTCATAGGCAGTTATTAGCGTATAGCGATACTACATATATTCACTGATGTCTATTATGCTCGCGGAAAGTTTCGGCAACCACTTCGTCATCATATTTCGGGCATAATCTTGTTACAGGTTACACTGGTACAATTTTTGGCCAGCATTCATTCATTTATTTTGACTTTTTTATTTTTTAATCACGTACTCGATTTACACATTGATTATATTTGAATACATTCACCAAAACTCGAATAAATTAAAATTTACGTTGTCTCAGTCTGGACACAGCTTACAAAATAATATCCATTAAGCCACGACTTTAATGTCAGGTACTGTGGAATGTGACGTGAAGATGTACGCATATCTTATATTACTTATATTTGTACTTAAAAATATTGAGGTTTTATCTTCAGGTATGTTGATGATGTGTTTAAACAGTAAATAGGACTCCAAATACGCTGAAAATATTTAATAGCGATAATATAATATACAAAGGCGTAAAAAAGTTGAAATAATTACTGTCATTTGTATAATGCTATGGTAATCAAAAATAGGGTTGCCTATTTACGTTATTGTACAAATGTAGGGTCGCTACAATCATATGAGTAACTATAGTCTGTCTATTTAGCTAGACGGAAATAAATGCAACTCGATTTTATGTATTTCGAAATACCAAATGGATTCTAGAGGTTCTTTTTTCTTCTAATTAATAGATAAATTAGCAAATAAGACACTTGATATATTTAAGTTTTATAGAAAGGGTGATTCAAATTATATCTCAGAATAAATATTAATAAGACTGACATAACACAAGCAACCTTTTCACGCATTTCAATCCCTCGATGTAGCCAGTGTAAAAGTGAATATAACACCGAGCACTATTTGAACTTTAGCGAGGAACTTGGTTCGATGCACGCGGCGGTACACGGCCGGGTACTGCGAGGAAGAGGTCAAGCCCGTGTGGACGTTTGTATTTCAAAATCAAGACTGCGTGCGAGTATCCAGACACGTGTTACTTAGTAGCTCTATATAAACAGATTTGAATTAAAACCAAAAACGCACTCTTACAGACATACTTAAGGAAATAAACAACAATCTGTCACATAAATGTCTACTCTCGCTTTTGAACACTAAACCCTTTTGCTAGGAAATAGAGTGCTCATCAACAAGGGCATCTGAAGTAAATGTTACCCTAATATACTGATAACAAGTACACAGATAATCAACCTATACAAGTGTTGTTGCCATGAGCGATATAGTGATATCCATTTTATCATTTGCCTTGTTGCATCATATGGTTAGTATCATTTGCAGTTATGTCCAGTTGGGAGTGAACCAAACTTCTGTGAGTTTGGATATTCATGTAATATATTTTGACATGTCTTAAAGAATTCAATATTTCCTCGCGACAACGAAATTTGAAAACTGCATGTCGCACAAGGATGATACGAGCGATCGTAATCATGATTGTTGCCGCTATCCTAACATCTTACACTGTTGTATTCCAGTGTCCGCATGGGCTGCCCCCCATCCTCGCGCGTCAACCGGTTCCGCAAGTACAGGCAGTGTATGCAACGCTGCAAGGTGCTGGTGGACCTGTACACGCAGATTTTGCTAAACGCCACCGCAGCGCGCGCCCACTTCCAAGGTAATGAAGTCGAGAGAAAGTGCACTCGGTCGCGGCATAATTGGGAACGAGGCTGTTGCCCGCGGCCTCGCACAGCAACTCGTAAAACAATAAATTCGGAGAAGCGCAAAATCTTGCCGTTTAAGTTTAAAGTTTAATGAATTTACCCCTGAGAGTCTACTCAAAGTCTATCACTTAGTCTCGGAAAAGTCTGCCTCCCAAAGCTCGCAAAGGGTTACCGGCTAGAACCTTACAAAATGTCACCGCTTAGAGCCTAATTAAATTTGTATTTGATACTTAATAAGAAATATATATTTTTACGAACGATATATCACACTGCCTCTAGCGATTCTTGTCTTAAAATGATTCTGAAATTTTAGAATTTAAATGTGTGCATCCTACGAGCGGTTTGTTGATCAACAGAAAAATGACGTCAGATTCTGTTCTTTATTTATTTATCCGAGGAAGAAATGTATGCACACAGTTGTCTCGGTGTTCATCATCAGATGAAATATGTAACTGTCGGTTGGAATTGAAGAGAATTAGACAGTCATGCAACATTGTGTGACAGGGTCTCCGAGAAGAAACATCGATGGGCGATCGTACTTACAAACCGAGCTCGCGGACCCTGAACACCCCGAGCTGTACGACAACGCACGAGACGTCCCGCAGTACGACGGCGTCGACGACAACTCGTTCGAGGGATTCGTTCCCGTTAACATCGACGGAGACACACAAATACATACGTTCTTAGATGTACTTAATGACAACAAATAAATATTGTTATATTACGTTTTTGAATGTCCAAACAAATTAAATTCATTGTTTCAATATGGGAAAGTGTATTTCTATAATCTCTTGCCACTATACAAAACTGTTAGTAAGTCATCCATCGATGATATTACCGAGCTCTTCGCTATGGCTGCTAGTGGGTGGTAACATAGCACGCTGTATTTTGAACTTTATTATGTGCAAACTTAGAGTTACTTTCAGTTTAATAAACATGACGCATACAACAAAAACATTTTTACTGTACTCTAGTGCTCGGCAATCTTTTTAATCCCGCCGAATTGCACCGCAAATTGAAAATCAGCCGAAAACCGCGCGCGAAAGGCACTGACTGAATTTACATATAAACAAGTTATACAGAGTAACAATAAGTTATACGGAGCACGGATGTTATGGAGCTACGTACCCTAACCGAAACTATCGGATGTCCGAAATAAATAGATATATCCAAATACGATAAAAAAGTTTCGGATAATTTCGGATAGAGTCTAAATAAAGCACGTTATGACTAGTTTACGCTGATGAGCCGATACATCAGCCGCGTCGTTCTCATTTTGGACAGTTTTTATTTTTTAATTAGTTTTTCTGTCATTATCGTACCTGATTGACTTTGATTATAATAATATGATACCTGGAAACAAAGTCAAATTCTGTATATACATTATTTATTTATTTCAAGTCGTAAATAAACTTATATACATAACCGTAACCGAACCGGTAAAATATTATTCATATATCCGTATCCATATCCGGATCCCAAATTTCATACCTGTAACACCTTGATACAGAATAACAACAATTTATATAGAGTTTACAACAATTTATATACAAATTATACGGTGTGAGATGGTGGTTGATAGTTCCTAGTGTTTGTCAAGTTGCGAACGATCGTCGGTGGTCATCTGCCATCACTTGTTGTGTCTGCCCATTTTTGTGACTTTAAATATGTCAAATAAATGACACCAATCTCTATAAATAAAGTATGCCATTCACATGCGTAAAGGAAACCTGAGTAGGAAAATCTAGGCGAGTATAAAGGCTCACAAAATATATTGATAGTGTTGGAGCGATCGCAAATTTCAATAAATTCAATGATCCTGTTTTAGTTAGAGCGACCTGCGCGCACACCTCGGTCGGTCGTCGAACGTGTGCGTCCACTCACCGATCTGCTGGTTGATCTGCTGCGCGACGAACAGGCTCTGCACGTAGGCGCCGAGAGCGTTCACGATGTCCTGGAAAATGTTCGTGGCGTGCGGCCGCATGTCGTACCACTCGCAGAACGCCTTCAGCAGGTCTGTCCGATTATTTATTTATTCATTATTTAGTACATTCACCTGTTAATAGGGGACACAAAGGGCGAACTTAATGCCCGTTAGCGTTCCCTACCAGCCAACCCGGTGCGATGGAGAGTAACGCGAGGTAGATGTACACATTCAAAAAAGGAAACAAAGTAATCATAAATAAACGTATATACATACATATAACATTAGTCGACAACCCGATGAATTGAAAAAGGAAACATTATGTTATGACCGTAAAATATATATTTGTTTCACATTCGATGTACACGCTTGTTTTTTTTTCTGTGACCGTCGCGGGACGTGCATGCCACAGACACGTTAGTAATGACAAACGATCGGATTTATCCGCAGTTACTTACTCTGTACGACATACTTATAATAGGATGTGCGCGTTGGCAACACTGATGTACGATTGTGGCAAGAGTCCCGGCTTCAGAACACAATTATTCACAGAGTTTACTGCGACTAGAAGACAACATTATTTCGTCAAGTTTTACTACTCAATACGTCTGCTCTTTTTTTTTAAAAATTTTTCGCTTTTCTTTTTCCGTGTTCATGTATGTTCATGCATGTTCACGTATGTGCTGTTAGAAGTGTATATTGATAAAACTACTTAATCTGTACATATAATAAGATTCCAACTGATCGCTTTCTGTACATTAAGGATATATGAGAAAAACTAATATTAGGGGCCTTTATTGACGCAATCGAACCCAAAACAATAGTTGTTAGAATTTTTGTCTGTTTGTCTGTGTGTTTTTGCGCGCTAATCTCAGAAACGGCTTCATTACAGTTTTCACTAATGTATTGTAGTAAAGGTCACTTAATATTTAAAGTTATATTTTAATACATCCATAAATAAAAAAGTTATGAAATAATTTAAAATTATGCGGGTACTATTTCTTAGCGTAAGGCGTAGTTTTCCCGAAGCGAAGCGACAGCAGTTTGCTAGTAACGTAATGAGAAGGTAGATATGTCGTATGCAGGTGGGGACTTAGAAATAAATCCCTAAATACATCATGATATAGACTACGCGTACGATACTTACGCGGCTGGATGGTCATCTTGTGCAGAACCTCCAAGGCCAGCGCGCGCTGCCACAGCGGCTTGTCGGGGTCCAGGAACTTGATCGTCAAAGATAGGAATATCTCGCACTCTGTTATCTGGAAGCAATACACAATATTTACTCGCAATACATAAAAATACTTGGATTAAAAAAAAAATATCCATCCATTATCGAGTTAGTTATAGACTGCGCTGAGCTATTCAAGTTTGTGACGGATGCACTGTACACATATTCAATTTGATGGATCTACTATGCCAACCTATGATATGATATGGTAAGGTATGTTTTTAGGTAACGTTTATAAACGTCCTAAAACCCTAAACCAGCGGCTCACCAGCACTTGATGGTACTTGTGCACGATGATGGAGACGAGCCGCAACAGCCGCATCGTGACCGGGAAGTGCGGCCGCTCGGGCACCGGGCTACATTGTCCCGCGCTGGGCGCCACCGCCCCCGGGATGTGCGCCGCTGTGAACGCCGCTCTACGAAACGAAAGGAACACTGGACGGTTACTTTTAAAGGAGCAGCATCAGAACGAAAAACAATTTTAAAGGTCTTTTTGGCCCTGTACACGCTTTTTACTGTCTGAATTAATATTGTGATATTTAAAAATTCGTATTAATCTGATAATGTAACAACATTTTCTAAATTTTAATCTTTCGGCTATTATAAGCTTGTCAGAGTTATAAAATAGTATAACATTTATAAATGAGAAGTGAGTAGAACCTATATACATGTATTACTACAGTTTAGTTCCTTTCTAACAGAAATACTAATTTTTTTATGTGAGTAGCCGACAAACGAGCAGACGAGCCACCTGATGGTAAGTGGTCACCGTCGCCCGTGGACATCAGCAAGAAAAAAGCTATCACTTATGCTTTGTCGGTTAGAAAATGAGAAGAAAAAAAGAAAGAAAATACTAGATAGAGAAACGCGAACGCAGCGATACTTTTTCAGCTTTTGTATAACTTAATGTTATTATAAGCCCCGAATAAGCATTATAAGAATCCACGGGTGGGTATCCAGATGACTGGTATGGGAATTACGATGGGTAGAATTCATACACAACCCGGTTCATTCCCCGAAGTAGTCGGACACTTTATGAAAATCACCTTCCCCCTCCCACATTCTTCTCCCTGTCAAATACGTTGTATTAGAATGAATAAATAATAACAAGAAAATAAAACACAAACCTGTACTTAACGTTTGGAGAGAACAGCCTTATAATAAGAGCGCAGACGTGTTCCTTCAGTAGAAATCTGAAGTCTGGGATCTGAGGAGGAAAATGAATTTATTTTTTTAAATAACACAATTACTGAGGCTCCGTATCCACTGAATCGGATGCGCAGAAAATCTAAAATTAGGTAAAGCGTATTAACTTTTATCATGGCAAAGTAATGAACATAGTCTTATGGAGATAAGAGAAACGTGCGCATTGAAGAAACTTACTCCTGTTAGAGCGTGTGTTATGTTGTGAAGATAGAGAATATGCTATATTACATTTCACGTTGCCGCTTCGACTCCCCTCCGGCAGTTGGGTCTCGAAGTTGTATGGCAGAGCAAACATTTAACATTAAGTCAGCCTTTTTATCAGCAATTCTTAAATGGTGTCTAAGTTTAAATAAACTATTTTTAGTGCTGAGATTTGAGAATTTAATCCGGGTAGATGTATGTGATGTTTTATTTAAATACTAGCTGTGCCCGCGACTTCGTCCGCGTGGAATTTAACAACAAAGTTATTTAGTAGAAATAAAAGTAGCCGAAGTTACTCCTTATTACATCAGCTACCTGCCAGTGAAAGTCCCGTCAAAATCGGTCCAGCCGTTTCAGAGATTAGTCGGAACAAACAGACAGACAGACAGACTGACTAAAATTGTAAAAAATGTACCGAATATACATTCATATGCATGTAGTAAAAAGATGTTATTTTAATATTACAAACAGAGACTCCAATTTTATTTATTAGTAGAGATATGTTTGTGCTATGTGAAGAAAATGTTATTGTGGGGGTGTAAGTATTACATTCGTATACCTTTTTAATACAACAAAAAATAAATGAACCACGTTTTCAGTATACGTTACCTTAAAGAAAATAGCGGAGAAATCCGTGAGAATCGTATCCAGCAGCTCCAGGCCGAACGTCTTCGGTACGTCCGATATACCGGTGAGCCACAGCGGCGCGTCGCTGTTCACCAGCTGAATTATGTCCTGGGAACAACGTGCGCATCGGTCAAGGGCGAGCGGGGCTAGTCCCGAGAGTCCAGCCATGTTAAGAAGCTATCGATCATACGTCATAAGTTATAGATGTGTAAATATTTATAATAAAATCTTTATCCATTACCAATGTATTAATCAATTAAATGTTTAGTTACGCTTGTTGAAATATCTAATTTTCTGCTGGCAATATTCAAACCACAGCTTACATATGGTACGTATTCCTGTTTGACTACTTGCGCTCTTCTGCCCTTTTAACTTGTACGCTCTTGCGCCCCTAATTATTGTCCCTATAATTTCATTGCTCTACAAAATGAGCTGTACGTGCGCGCCTTTAATTAAAAACGCTGTTATATATTGACGTTGAACGCTTTGAGTTTTAGAGCAGCTACGATTAATTCGATTTCAAACAATATGGTTTCAGAATTAACGTTCGAATTCCATACATTTATCAGTCAGTTACGATACCGTCAATGATCAACAATATTATAGTTGATATGATATCCCTAATTTATCATGTAAACAGCATAATCCACTTAGATACTTATTTTAACTTAAAAATGATAAGTACCCACTTCACGTATTACACCCGTTCAAATACAATAATTCAACAAAACCAATATTTAGTTTATATGTGTGGTATTGACGTCTAATATCCTAGACTCGGGATTCGCCAACTGTTTTGGGCAAGAGACCCCTTTTCCAAGATGAAGTGATACCTCAGACCCCCATAGCCAAATTACTTTAAAAATTCACCACCTTAATAACTTATAAAAACCTACACAAAAAAAAACAAAGCACGTAACACAACTTATACAGACTCTTAAAAGTTTCAAATAAAAACTCATGTTAATGAAATCAATAGGGGTTGATTTTAACACTTCATCGACCGCCAAAATAAGCTTTCGTTTATGTCGACCCCTGGAAACCGATCTCGACCACTTTGGGAATCGCTGTCTTAGATGGCTGTGCACTTGTCTCGTGAACGCAGCGTCTCTGGTTCGAATCCTGGCTAAGGCAGATTTATGTGACACACAAAACATTTACAGTTTATGACCTGTCTGCAATGCAACCGTAAATTTTAACTCGAAACTATTAAATCGAGTCGTTTACAAAACGATTAACAACGTTCGCAACACACCTGCAATATCAGATATGCGTCCACCGCGCACGGCTTGAGATCCTTTGGCGCTTTAACTGTGTTCGTTATTATACGCACGTCGGTCGGGTTCACTTTTAGTGTACCTGAAATACAAGGTTATCATTTAAAATATAAATTGTATGTATTGTTGTATCGATTACACACGAGAGATAGTTAAAGGTACGAATGAGGGATCGTAGCGGGCGAACATGATCAACGTTTACAGGATTACTTTAGTTTGCTTTAGAACAGACATTTTACTTCATGTCATGTCATGGTCAAAA
The DNA here is from genome assembly GCA_003671415.1 of Megathymus violae. Classification (NCBI taxonomy): domain Eukaryota; kingdom Metazoa; phylum Arthropoda; class Insecta; order Lepidoptera; family Hesperiidae; genus Megathymus; species Megathymus violae. Next base: position 2,062,866 of record PDGT01000006.1, on the reverse strand, counting down.
TCACAACAACAACAATAAAAAAAATCTATAATAATATTAAACACTAGCGGCCCGCCCCGGTTCCGCACGAGTGCACTTCATCAATAGTTTCCGCAGCGTATGCGATGAAAGAAATTTTTAAGCAAATTTTTTTACACCTTGGTTCACATTACTGAAGTTTTAGCAAGGATCCCTTATTTTTTCTAGTAATAAATATAGCCTATGTCACTCGGGGATAATTTTATATTGTAATGGTGAAAGAATTTTTAAAATCAGTTCAGTAGTTTTTGAGTTTATTCGTTACAAACATTCAAAAATACAAAGCTTTCCTCTTTATAATATTAGTACAGAAGAATAGGTATGAATTGTACATCGATATGAGGTAATAACAGGCGGCCCTATCGGCTAGAAGCGACTTCTTCCAAACATAATTTAGGTAGATATTTTTTGCTTCCCACTTATCAAGTTACATACATACAGCCTACATTGAGAGCATGTGAGAAAAATACGATTGTGAATATCAAGTATACAACGATCAGTTAGCCACTACAGTGAGTTTTAGAGAAAATTAGCTGCAATTATTGGGACATAAAAAAATATGGTACTAATCGCCTACTACTGCTACTAGTCAGGTACTACCTGGCACCCGGATTCTCTGTGTTCAATGACTCGTAAACAAACACTTATCTGTCACATAAATATCCAAATCTAACCCACGACCTTTTGATTGCAAGGTTACTACTGTAGGTAGGAATAAATGTTTAAAGATGATATTGAAAACCATGAAAGACCCATAGATAAGTATCAAAAATAAAATAACCTAGGCCTGTATTCTTCAACCTATTTTATCTTCATTACTAGACTAAACTCTCGTAAGCTCCGAAGATAAATAATCCAAGTTCGATTCCAGCGGGGGCAAACATTTCATATACTTAAACACATGCGAGATGCGACGGAGCGTCATCTTAGTTCGAGGGTGTGAGTTAATATAATAAATATTTATTATAATCATTAAAATTTTAGAAAGGTATATGTAAAACTCATTGTGCAGAAAATGTACATATTAATAAATAAAGAATTAAAGATTTTGTTAATAATGTCTTGCTGATATTTAAAATAATATGGTCTGAACCGTCAACTTTTCAGTGACACATAAAAAAGAAAAGAAAGGTTGTTGAACTGAACGATAAATAAAAACTGAATGAATCCATCACCATCAGCCTCGTGCAGCGCTCGCTCGAAGACGAGCGCGGCGAGCTGCCGCACCGTGGCGGCCGCGGCGTGGCTCGTGCTGGCGTCGCGCGCCTCCATCGGCGACACCATGCGCATGCACATCACCATGGTCTGGGAGGGAACGACCGATAATGAGGTAACGCAATATAATACACACGAGAATATTGCTGACAACAGCCGCATTTAAAAACAGAGTTACATTTTGAATTACATGAAAAAAGATATATATTTCAAAGACCAGACAAGACCAGTCGGTAGAAGATTAAAAAAATCAAGATCTCTGTGTACAAAATTAAACCAGCACGGAATGTTATTGATACGGAACACAGTTATGAATGTAGGGCTTTTGATTGCACTATTCGTTTATTTTGGCTACTTTAATACTGTGATGTCCTATGACCTGTAGTTGTGGGGTTCAGATGCAAATGTCTAGTCTACCTTTTACAGGGTCACTGGAAATGTTGACCTCAATAATTAAAGCCGTTATTATTCAGATCCTTACTGCCATCAGTAACGAGATATCAGTTTTCGAGATATTTGACTTTTAATATTATTATTTTTAAATTGTGTGTGTTTTAATGGTTACTAAAGTGAGTGTGACATCATTAAAAATCATTATCATCGTTTAAATGAGCCATAACAATTTTTACGCTTTTTCTATTTTTATTCATTGTGGGATTTTGTATGAACTACCCTATAAGTCCCTTTTGTGCTAAAACCACATTAACAATTCGTTAAAGAAAAAAAAAGATATTTTTAAACTAAAAACTGTATACCTGGGGACCAGTATATCTAGTAAACTCATATAAGTAATACATACCTAACCTATAAGTAGCATATAAATAAAAAAACTACATATAATTACATATCAATGTATTTATTTTGATAGCAGACTTGATTTCTTATTCAATTATTGTTTATTTACTTACTTTATGAATAAATATATTTAACATGGATAATAGAAAAGAGGAATTGTCACCTCCACTAAATCGACTAGCTAATAAAGTTTGCTAAAGTGTATCAGTATCTGTGTATCAATATTTATTAAATGATGTTTTGTGATTTCAGAGATATTAATTAAACCATTGAGGCACATTAAGTTCTTTTGGTTCGAAATATTCATGTACTTTACTTAGTACAAGTATGTACTAACCGTGTACACATATCTGGCATAGAGACCTTTACATTTCCATTTCAATAGATCTTGTCGAGTCTATCTTGTTAGTAAAAGATTATGTACAACATTGTCATATGCTAAATATTTACGGGCAAGTGTTTTTGTACTAATGAATATATTCAAGGTCATCTTACCATATTGATATATCTATATTTGTTGTTAAGTATGGTTTGTCTTAATAATTTTGAATGTTATTCCATACTAGTATATACTTTTGTTTATTCCAACATAATGCATGCGCTCTCTCTATAATATCTGTGAAATCTTTAGTATTTAACATAATATCAAGTGTTCTAATTTTAAGTGTTGTTTCTCTAAACAATAAGAACTGAAAATCACATTTTCTTGTCCTTTTTACAACTTTAGCAACACAATAAAATTGTTATCCATTTTCAACTGGTGTTTTATACATTTCATGTTGGCTTCATTTATCCTTTTTAAATTGGATTTCCTAGTTCTATCAATTAGAAACATTACACATGCATTATCTATTTCAAAAATCAAAACCAAAACATAAACGACCTATCAATTAGAAACATTACACATGCATTATCTATTTCAAAAATCAAAACCAAAACATAAACGACTTGAAATTGCTCGACAACCGCAACATTGCCTCACTTGCTCGCCTGGTTAAATGGAGGGAGTACTTGGGAATCACATAATTCAAACATCATCACACACAAAGGAAATGCTTCTCTCAAATAATGTAGGCATCAAATATTTAAAAATTATTGTAAGGTAACATGCTGCTATTAATACTAATATATATCCTGTAAGAGAACTTTTAACCTAACTTTGATCTTATATTCTGCAGCATCAAGTCCACTTTGTAGGAAAAAGTGTATCTTAGATGATAACACACAATATAAACATGCCAATATCATCTTATTATATGAGAAGGTTGCGACATGATAACTGTTATGTAATCACATACAGAATTATAGACAATAATTCTAAAAACAAATGTTTAATCAATTTTTACACAAACCCTAACAACATTGCAATTAAAAAAAAATATTTTTGTTATTTTATTATTAGAAATTTCCTTACCCTAGCCAAAGTGTCCCCATGCACTAAGTCTGAGGTGGTCATCAAGAGTGCGGCAGTCTGGAGTAGCTTCAGCTCTTGCATATTACTCTCTCCAAGGTTGTAGAGGCAGTCCACAACATGGCGAGCACCCTTTGCATCTATACCTTGCTGTGCTATCAGCCGTTGGATGGTACCCAGACAGAACTGAAAAATTTGAGTAGGAAAAACACTGACGACATTCATAGAAAGTGTCTCATTTGCATTTTATTTTCCTTATTATATGTTGGTATTAAACTGTGACTCTCTTTTCCATTGACTCTGTATTCTATTGTCACTGTTTATAGATAACTGACAAAATTAAAGAACAAACAAAATTAGAATGAAAATGTGTTAATTTGTTTGTGCTTAAAAGTAATATTGGCAAATTATTACAACTTTACCTTGATAATTTTAAGATCTTTTGATTCACATCCTTGAACAAGTGGGTACAAAATTTGGTTCACTACTCCATACAATGATGCTTGAGGGTTGTTGGCGGCCAGAGACAACTTCTCTATGGCTTCATCGCATGCCTGTAACATTGAACAGTTTGAAGGAAACTTGACTTTATATATGTTTTTCAGTCTGAAAGGTGAGTTTGCCTGTTCTCACACTGAAAAAGACGGTGCCTTGCATTGTACAAACTAGAAGAATTAAATAGTAGATTACATTTTCACTGAATATAAACTTTATGAAATAAATTCATAATTAAAAGTGTAGACTACATTTATATTTTACTTTATAACAACAACTCTTCTTTTAGATGGCAAAACTATTTAGAAAAACTAGACTTATAAAAAATACCTGCTAGCCTTAAAACTAGTCAGTATTCTTGTTCATTTAAAATGTTTCTTCCAAGGTACCACTGAATAACTCATTTGATTTCATGGATATTCTAGGTCTGCACAGATCACTTACTACAGATTCAATAATCTGTGGTACTTTACAGTGGTAATTTACAATTAAACATATACATATCCTTTTATATGAATAAAAAAAAGATCATTATCACAGAATTATCATAAATATTAAGTAAATAGCATATTTTATTGTAGGAATGGACTTAAGTTAAATTAATTAACTGCAACATATTGAGTGATTCAGAACAGTCAATATTGCAGGTCTACTTTTTCTTAATGAATTACAAGTACACTTTATTTTATTGGTTCAATATTAATATTCATTACACAGTTAATAAAAGGCAGTTTTACCAATAAGTCAACATCTTTCAAGTAAGCTTTACAAGTACAAAATGGTAGATGAATAAATAGTAACAGTAAGTAATAAGAGATATTTAGTAAGTCGGTAACTTCTTAATTTTTTTTTTATTCTAGCTTCCTACTATTTTAAAAGTCTTGGGTATTAGAAATTAAATTACAAGATATAAATAAATAAATCAGTCCAGTAGTAAGGGTTATTGCTCAACAATTTCAACAGGAAAATCATTATCTACTAATAGTTCTTAAGCTTTAAAATTTTATAGAAAAAACAAAACCTTAATCAAGAACTATGCTACATAAATCTAACAGACAATGATATTCCAAGCAGGATGTAGGTAACAAATAGTGATATTAACGGAATCGTACATACTAGGTGAGCTTGGTCTATAGCAGCAGTAACTGTAAGTGTTCTTAAATATATTATGAATAAAGAAATTAAAAATGACCTCTCTTATTTGGGGATATTTCTTCTTAGTCTCTAAGCTGAGTGTCTTGAAATCATTTTGTAAGACATCCATGAATTTTTTCGTGGAATCATCGCCGGTCACTGCACTAACGAATGCCATTTTTAATAATTATTTTACATGCACTAAATCACTTCATATCTCACGTAAAATTAAAATACATTAAAATTAAAATTATGCCATGTACACAATCGACATCATAATTTTCTGTCCAGAAACATGTCTTTCTGTTAGAAATTAAATTATTTTGCATGTATATTTTTAATATGTACTATTATAACAAACCAGCTTAGTTAATTTAAATGAGAATAATTATATTATTATGTGTACAAAATACTATATTCGTAAATTTTAAAGTTATAACTATATGTAATTAGAATTAGCACTAATGCATAAATAGTATATTGTTTCAGAACGAGTACAATTAGACGTGATGTATCTTGAGTCTGTGTTTTAACGTTTCTTTTCACAACAACGACAATTTCTGTAAATATGATTTAAAAAAAAGTTACAGTAGATTTTATCTGATAATCTGTTCAAAAATCAGATATTTCAATGAATTACAACTTTGTTATCAGCTATAATATTTCCTGGCCATGTTTTCCAATAGTATATAAACTTGTCACATTGTACATGTTGCGTATCAAGTAACGTTTATACAAAATTGCCACCTAAAATTATCTTCTTTATTCCTAGTAAAATTGGTATAACCATTGAAAATACATGTTATAAGAGTCAACTGAACTTGCACCAAATTGGATAATTCTTAAGAAAAGCATTGAATAGTTTAAATATTACTCTTATCTGTAAAAATATGTTGATTTTAGTACAATAGATACAACTATACTAAAAATATGCTAAACACCTACCCTAATCAAGAACTTTATTAACCGATAAGTGTTTTAAGTAATTTTCTTGTTTTCATTCACATTACATCTTCACGTACATCTACGAAATATAACTGAAAAGAAAAAAATAAATTTAAACTCTATGATGACCCATTTTTGACGGAAACATGTTTTTCGTGTATAGCAACATCGATTTACTGATTGTGCAGAAGAAAAAACAATGGTGTGATTCCAGATTTTTATTTGTAAGTATTTATAGAATCTCATATCAATTTAGCCAAAGAGAGAATTGTGAGTCAGTAAAACAGTTTTCATACCAGAAAATGTGGATTGTAAGGTACAGAATGTGTGGTTTTTCACCGTAACATTGCTTCGCGAGCTTAACGTTACTGTCAGTGCAATTTTTACTCTATTTATTCAGCTCGATCGAGCTATGCGCCATTCGTGCTGCAATAAAAGGGCCGATGTCTGCAGATTTTAGCACGTCTTTAAATAAAACACGGTAGAAAGCGAGTGCAATGGCTGGTTGTTTGACGTCGTGACGGGGTCAGGCAGTGCGACGGCGCTGGCCGTGTTTTCGTACGTAACAATAATGTGGTCGCCGGCTCTTAGTTTTCTTTAATTGTGTTGTATTCAGTGTTTTGTTGTTTAGTACGTGACGAAAGTGATTTGTCGAGCCGCTTATTTTCGCAAGCTCACTGCACTTTTAAACCGACGTGTCATAAGGTCAATAGTATAATCGGGCCACCTATAAAGTATGCAACATGTGTTTTCGCACACCGATTTGTAAATATCACTGTTTGTACCTTGCTATGTGAAGGTTGTACTACCTTGAGGAATATGAAGTCAAGGTGCTGTTCAAATAGAGCCTGTATATCTGTTAAATTGTATGACTTTAAACAGATTTACAAGTATAGTTGTCTCATGTCCTGATTATCTGTTATGATTTAATATTATGTATCCCTATGACATCATTAATCATCTGCTATCATTAATTCAAGTCATTATTTCAGTCAGTATTTCAAGTCATCAAAAATTAAAATATTGATTCTGCATTCTCATTTGTGAATCTGGCAGTAAATGTACATATAGGATATGATTCATTATTAAGTTGGTGCTGAGCATGCTTCTTTGACTAACATCATAGAGGGCCACAGTGCACATAATTTTAATACATTACTTTAATATTTATAAGTCTTAAGTTGCACAAATGTCTCTCATAATTTAAAATGTGTAGTTATTTTATGTCAGTTAGTTTATTTTTCAGACATATCATTCAAAAAACAGATGAATTGAGCATGTTACCTATCAATATGCATTAATAATTTCTGATTACAAATAGTTTAACGTGCCTGATCAGTTGAGTGTAACATAAAATGAATGTTATTGTCTTACAAATATGGAATCCCTTTTATATTAGTCAACTATAGTATACATTCTCAATTTGTAGGAGCCCATTAAAATTATTCCAAGCAATGAAAATGCTTTTCTCAGCCATTGCATAAATAATTGTAATGCTACTTATTCTTATTAATGTCGTATAACAATCATAGTATTCTGTAGAATGTACATTCTAATTCTACTGTATGATAGAAAACTCTTCTGTTCAGACATGATTTTATAAGGTATAATTTGTATCTATATGGAAGGTACACTAATGCATTTTAATTTACCTACTGTTATGTCATTGTAATTAATATTATAACATGTACTTTTTAAATAATTCATTTATGTATTTTCTACTTGTATTTATGCACATCATTTTTTGCTTTCACTACCATTTCAATAAGGTGTTTTAACATCAAGGAGAAGAAATAACTCTTCAGTACATCTTTTAAATCAACATAGTGTAACAATTACATAATAGGTTTTAGCCAGCGCAGAATTGGTTGAGGCATTGATATTTCCAGGTGTTCATGTCATTTATATATTCATCTACACTATAATATGTATATATATTACCTACAAGCTCTGCTTTAACACATCATTTTAAAAGCCCCCATATATGTAAATTGTGTATGGACTTTGGAATATTATTGTAAATTATAAAAAATGCTGAACCTTTTGAAGAGACAATCAAATTATGTCTATTTTTGTTTCACAATTGTGTGCAATCCATATTATTATATCCATAGCTCTAATTGCTCTTTTCTGTAATTCAAATAATAAATCAATGTCAGCTGATATACCCCACATTAAGATACCATAAGACTGAAAATAAACAAGTTTAGCTATATCTACATCTAAATTTAGTTTAGTTCTTTTAGTCTAATATATTAAAGATGTGGAAATAGTACAACGTCTGCATAATACTATTAATGAGGTATACTCTGTCAAACTCATTAAAAATAAAATGAAGTATTCCCTAGAATTTCCTTTAATTGCTTATTGCTGCACAATATATGAATAATGTTTAAAAGTTTGTATTAGATAAGTTGGTAAATGTGAGCAAAGACTGTTTACTTCGAGAAAACAAATATGACAGATCTAGTCTTTTAAGACAGTGTGTAATGGTTTGTAGAGTGTGCCAAATATTATAGAAATGAGCTGGACGAAATAGGATTTTATCAGTAAAATTGATCACTATGCACTGGGCAGAAATAAATATTCTAATTTAAACATCTGAATTAGTTGTGTAACAGTTACTTGTGCTACTATCAAGGGTGGATTAGAAATATAAAATCCTTTTATATAGATATGACATATTAATCAGGAGTGAGTGGGCCATATCACCAGGGATGTTTTAGTTTTTGTGTTTTCACATCTGAATGAATAATGGCAGCCATCCTTGTATTGTAAATGCTAAATATTATAATGGAAGAGGTTGTAAAGACATTATATTTATACAACCTGTAGCCCTTATTTCAATTCGATGTCGGCTTGTCCTTAAAATAAATTAGTGTAAGTTTTAATCACAAATATATAAAGTGTCGATGATAATTTTTCAGAATTAGAAATTATTTAAGTAACTCCATGTTTTTATTGCGTCATTTATATTTTTTTTACACTCAAACTCCATTTACTATTCTACCTCTCTATTACTTAGAGGAATATCTACGATGGCGATAAATTTTCATACGTTCAGTATAGTTATGCCCAATAAATAAATTTAAACATCAAAGTGTAGTAATATCATATTATAGCAATTTGACATTGGCTCTTGATCGATCACCCTCTTGATTCAACTTAGCATGTTATAGAAATCTATAAGTTTCCCAATGCTGGTTTCAGCTTAGCATGTTATAGAAATCTATAAGTTTCCCAATGCTGGTTTCATCTCAGAAGGAATATTAAGTGATGCCCACCATACTGACCAGTTTCTTCAATCAACTCGACCACCTTGTTTTATTTACTTAAAGAGCTTTTAATACATACAGTCAAAAAAGGACGTCATACAGTATTGACGTAGTTAGGTAACATCTTCAAAAACCTTGTGCCAAATTGAGGTCTGTGCTCACTTATTGATTTTTTCTGCACCACTGACCTCTTACCAGGTGAATGGCACTTATTATCGAATAACTGGCCCCTTGCCGACCCCTTTTAAACTATGTATGTACGTTAACACGATTCCGTATCCAACGCGGATTACTTGCATAACGTATAAAAAAGTATATAGTACGAGATATCGTATTTCTAAATTCTATGAAACCTCAACTCGTTATATATCAAGGGCTGGTGATTTCTTCATCCGTTAACATGTCGTAATTATCTTCGTCTGAAAACTCTACCTATATAAAACACCGTTTAGAAGACAATTACTATAGTTGTAAATTTTTCTCACATGTTTTTTGCGTTTGATTTCGAGCATTTGGGTTTCTTACTATGTTTGTTTACTGTGAAGGATTAGAAAATGAATTGTAATAATTTATTATAAGGTAACATTTAGAAACATTAATTATTGATTGGATGAAGAGTATTTAAACTTAAGTTGTTGTATTCTCTGATCGTCGCGACGATTCGTACCGCTTTCGTATTTACTCGCATTTGAGCGACGCAGAAGTGTGTGTGAAAACGTTCGTGTTGACTGTACCTTGTTTTGGATCATTCCGTCAATTCAATATCACGAACGGATAAGTCAATCAAAACGCAATATAAATTTTATTATATAATATACGTCAAGCGCGGGCAATGGCGTCTGAACTCGTTAGGAGCAACTAAGTAAATTTTTATAACTACATGACATTTTAATGCTATCGTAAGTGATAAAAGTTGTTCACATAAATAAATTAAAACGTTGTATGGTACGTGTTAATTGGAAGTTATCGAAGTTCGTAAGTAAAGAGTAACAAAGAAACGCGTTCACATCACACGACAACAGAAATGTTGCATGTAATTGAAATTGATTTTAACTTCGATATGCAACATAGTTGTAGATTAGTGTAGTTGCTGTACTAACTATATAATATGATTTTGTTGTAAATTGAGTAATAAAAGCCCGGGGCCTTTGCCCTGCGCCCGGCAACTGATTGGCTACTGTGTCTATTATTACTAGTCTTATCGCGCGTGTCTTGTGTAAATTATGGTTACTCCTTACTTCTTAATATATCGTCGTAGTGACGTCATGAAAAGGCTGCTATTATGCTAGAGTAATTAAATTTATTTGCTTTGGCTGTTTAATCAGTAGATACTGTTGTTTAAACTTGTTTTAGTTTTCGATGAAGTTTTCGTTGCACGAACCTCATTCACTGTGATGGTACGTATGTGTTCGGAGAAACTTTCGTGTAACTTGTATTTGATGATACGATGTCCATGTGGACCCTTCGGCTCATAGTGACTCTGATTTCCGAACGACTGATATCAGATTCGATTCTCGGCCGGTTTGTGGTGAATCGTATTTATGTCCTACACAATTCTACGGAAATATGTGTGAGTAAAAAGGTTTAAAGTGCTGCATCGCTCATCAGAATTTTGATGTAAAAGACTAAAGTAGATTTTTGTAACTTATTTAGTCTATCATGCATTGGCATATTTTTCACAGTATTCCTCTCCGGTATACATTGCTGTTAAGAAACAATGGTGGTTTTGAAAGGTAGGTTAGGTGTGTAATGTCCAATGTGCATTTTGCAACTCTATAAACTCATAGGTCTTTCATAAATATTGATTATTGTGGAATAACTTTTTGGTATGATGACTGATCTGGACAATACTAAGAAGTTGTCCCTCAAGTATTATTCATTAAAGGGAGAATTATTTTAATCCTTTGTATTTAACTATCTATCCTAATTTTTCTTGAAGTTGTATCGGTGGGTGCTTCTGAAGAATTTATGTAACTTTGTCGTCTAGTAAACTTCGATTTTTTTTATTTTTAGTCAGATGTATCCTCCTTTTGTCGATTCTCGTCCATATTCCGATCCAACAAACATTAAATTTATATAATCGAAATTATAAAAAAATATATTTAAAAAGTGAAAAAAATCCTAAATACATTTCAAATCGACAAATATATTGTGAGACTTTTGAATTACGTACATCAATAGTGTTTCTCAAACAAGATTTTGTTATGTAAATGTCCTCCGTGACCGGGAAACGAATCGTTCCTTGCGTAGGCACGGTCCCTGTCAGATAGCTTAGGGCCGTCTGATTGCACCACTATTAATAAAAAAATCATAAAATTTTGATTGTCTACGTATTTGTGAGTCTTATTGGTTTCTTGACGAGAACAGCGTCCAGTCTAACTTCGATCGAGGTTCCTTACTCACATACCCGAAGGTTTTGTTCTCATATAAGCGCCCTTAACTAACAATGATGCTTATGACGCACGCTCCGATATCACAATAGACCTTGGCTCCCATATCTTTCTGTTTTAGTTTTTTTCAACAATTCCATTTTTGCATGTAATTGGCCGAAGAATGAGAGAATGTTTATGGTCTTGCATATTAGTCATTAGTCTGATCTGCAGGGCGATTATAATCGCTGCGTATTGCTAGCAAGTTGTGTTTGTAATTTTCTTGTGAGTCACGTACTCATTCGGATCGAAATGCTATCCAGTTTGAACTTGTAAACCTCACTGCAGTATTTCTCATCTATTTTAAGTCTGTATATGTCTCTCTGATCTGTCTCTTTTTTGGTTATGGATCATTCAGAAACTCAATTAATTGAATTTGAAGTTTCAATTTATTGTGAAAATGTACACTATGAAGGTCTCAAGCACATTGGTAAGCGCTGTTGGTACCTATAGGGAATTTCATGTTAAATATATTTCGTTTTGATGGATTACGCTCGGTAAACGTCGACGTTAATAGAAGCAGCTGCGGGGCTCGGTCGATTTCACTTGACATACTTGTATATTTTATAAAATTTTTAAACAGGGCTTCAGTTTTGGTGATCTTTCAATATCTAACAATGAAACATACTTTTGATATGATACTTATAAATACAATAGGTGGTTCGTACAACATGAGCCTGGAGCTTTTCAGTCAGTATTTTTTTGTTGAAATCGATCTATGTGGAAAGTTCTGGAAAATATATGTAATGAAATTTATTTTATAGATCCTACCTATATAGAAACTCCTAGAATCATAATTATAGTAAGCGATAGTGAACTTTAAATGGAATAATAGAATCATCTATTGTTAAATATAGGTACGACGTGGTTCATTAGATACAATTCTGCTTCTATGTACACTGTCCTAGTGCATTTGAAGTTGACGCATTTGAAACGTTAGTTGATACGGCATTTTTTTTATTGTCTTGTACGTCTGATGACCATAAACAGTTTTAAAGGCTGTTTAAAAAGTATTTGTATCAAAATTTTACACGCGTATGTTATCAGCTATGATTTATCGCTGGCCGATATGTCGGGAATAATAAAAAGACCGGTTTAATGTAAAAGAACTTTGGCATAGTCATTTACTTTTACTATTATAGTTTATGATAGGATTGTGTGTTTACTCGTTTTTTTAGACGGTTATTGTTATTTTTCTACAATGGTTGCATTTATACAATAGTATATTTGCAATGCGTTTAAGTTCATATTTTACGCTTTAATAAAATATTACTTAAAGCTATTATTATTTAAAGCTACCTTATTTCGGCACGAGCGTGTGGGGCTGAGTCGATCAGACTCACATAAAGCCGTCCGACTCCCAATCTGTAGTCGGTATAAGGGTCGATTTTTGTAATCTATCTGTCCCTTACTGTTGGTTTAAAGATCATATTATAGCAGCTGTAACAGATTTTTTGTGTTCTACTGAATAAAGTTTCGAACGATGAAATTGATATATTACTTCAAGGATTTACAGCTTAAGAACGAAACTAAGGGTAAGGTAATGTTCAGACAAAAAGGGGGACTGTTAACCAGCAATAATGGATATATAGGTTATTGAAACCGTCTGTAACTTATTGACAATGCAGGCGCAGTTTGGAGCTGGATGGAGACAGCTGGTGGGAAAAATATTGTTGTGTTAGTCAGGTAGCGTCGGCGAGTAATCGCTTCCATTGATAGATATAATGATATAGCAAAAGTTAAACCTTATCGGAAGCTTATCGACACTCGTTCTTTTCTTTATACACTTGTCGCTAAGCGTGATTCGAGGCCTTTAGGCGACTTTAATTTCTGGCACTCGTGATTGCCCATTGACATCTCTACCAGTTCTTACTGAAACAGCTTATTGGAATACGCCGACACTTTACTTGAGATAATATAAATACCAGTTAAGTATTAACCGTACACTAACCGACGCTACGTGAACATAACTATTATATGGTACGGGATAAGTAATTCATACTGAGTAGTATTTCGACGTATTGTGATTTTTTGGTTTAGTTCAAATCTTTTTTATGTACCCACAATTCAAATGTTTGAATTAGCAGATTAATCAGAAGGTTAAAGATTTTGTGTTTCGAAAACTGTGTGCTAGTGAAGAGAACTCTTCAAACATTAACCTTAGACACGAAATTACTTTAAAAATGCACTACCATCCTATAAAGACGTAAAAAATACAACACGACTCATAAAGTATCTTGTAAGTTTCAAATAAGAACTTGTGTTATAATAGGGGTCGATTTTTAGCCCTCGTCGACCCCCAAAATCAGTTTTTGGATATGTCGACCCCTATGAAATCGATTTTGACTCCCATAAATCCTACGTGTTATATGATTAATTTGATGGATCTCTGAACAGGTGGATGATAAATTTCATGGCAGTATTATGTGGTGTGACTGTCTATGCGCATCACGATTTACATTATCGTTTTGATGGTATTTTTAAGTTACTCACTTAAGTCATTGACAAATTATCATCCACTTAATCACTAGAGGAACTGCAAAATCGTACATGAGTAAATATTTACTGGCGACTATTGAATTCACTAACATTACGGGAGGCACTTATTACTACAGCACTGCCCTATCATTAACGTCATGGTAAATCCCTAATTTCGATGCTAACTAATTGTTTAATGTCGTTAAATTAAACATGACTCTGGCGTGTATAACAGTGCAATCGCCAATCATTTCGGTGGATGAGATTCCAGAATCAATATGCTGATTGACGCTGCACCGAATCTTTTGCTTTTGCCTTGTGCATTCAATATTGCAATAAAATAAACCTCATCATCGATTCCAATCCCGTCTTTATCAACTATAACAGAATCTGGGATCACCTACATCATATCTATGTAATTGTAAAAGTTGAAATTTCAATGATATGCAATAATTGCGTGATGGAACATATTGCACTTCGTTATTTTTGTTGTTTCATAGTTAATAAAGTATCATTTTTGTTTGTTTCAGATAACAAGTAAACCAATCCTGCAATAACTTTCCAAAATCCTCCTGAAGACTGTTTACATATTAGATTTAGTTACTGTTTTAGAATAGGGAACGTTTGGGGCTGTCGCTAGAGAAGGATGCCAACATTGAGAGAGAGAATAAAAAGACGGAATTAGTTATTTATTTATTATTATTAATTTATAGCTTGTAACCCATTATTATTATTATTTTATGATTTATTATTACAAAGCTTACGAAGGTGAACTTAGTCGAGGCTCGCAAATGTTTCGTTCATGCCACACTGAGGTTGAATTACAGTAGTTTATGCTGCATTCGACCGCGTAGCTTAGTTTTTGAGATTAGAGCATCACAATGAGTTCCTTCGAGGAGGGATATTGAGAGGAGGGTTTGGTTTTTTTTGTCTTTGATGGATCAATATGGACAATATGGCTTCCAACGTATCTTTGCGGAGCACCAAGCAGAGGAAGGACAACCTTATCACGCGGAAGCAAGACAAGAGCCCGGAGAAGACGATCAGGGGCACTCGTGGAGCGTACCGGGGGATCCCGTCCACCTCCAAGCAGGATGAGGACTCGGGGTCCACGGAGAGGCTGGACAGACCAAAGAAGTTCATGTCGCAGACAAAGAGCAACTATGGCCTGGGGAAAAGGCCGGACTTCTCTCTCAAGAATCGCAACGTGCATCTCGCGTCGTCTAGATATGGACAGGTGACACTTTTTTTTCTATGCAGCTTTTCTGGTCATCGGTATATTTAATACCAGCGGCTGCCAGCAAATGGAAGCCCTAAACCCGCTTTTAACTGGTCCTTCACAATTAAACTGAAAACGTTAACATTTTAAGGGTAATTTTAAGGGGGTTGTCTCTTTACACCTTGCATGGGTACCGTGGGGATTCAGTTATCTCGTGTAGGACGTGTCAACCTCCACCAAGTGACTTCACTATCAGAAGGTAACACTCGCGCATACCAAAATAAAATTATGTTGACGTTGAACAACAATATAAAATAATAATTCAATTTTATGCTTACCACTTATTACAAGCTGTTACCCGACCTCTTCCCTAGGCATAAGATTGAGATTTGTTTGTATTCTTTAAATAGAATCCTCTGCATAGTATAAACGGAAGATCAACAACAAAGTAGTTGAAAATATTGACTTTGTTCTATAATATCTGTTATGGATCTTTATATTATTTCTGTATTCCTAGGAAAATAAGTAACAAAACTTGAATCATCCAGATTTTGTTTAGAGTCGAAAGAAGTTGATGTCGCATGTCGCACTCTTATCTTATACTCGTAATAATAATCTGGGTTCTCGTATTTCTTGTTTCCACTTGCAACGTTCATGATAAAGCGGCGACCTATTCAAGGACGGAGTGGCGAACATTGCCTAATTTACGTGATTGGTCACCATTTGTATACATGGCGCAACTGCAGGTTGTTTGGTGTTGAAATTTTTAGTATCCCAAGTCATGTAAGCAGAAGAATTAAATACTGATAGGCAGATGATTTCAAATATAGTCTCCGATGAAAACCAGTTAGTTCCAACCTGTTGTTTAACCATAGCGCTGGGTGTAGCTAAAGAGGCTTGGAGCATACTCCATTACGCTGCTCTATTGCGGATAGGTGGAAGGGTTCGTGATAAACCTGAGAATTGGAACTTTTATGCTGTACTTTTTGACTTATTAAGACATGGCTTAACGGCTTGTTTGGCTATTTTAATATCCATCCGTTACAAACAATGCAGCTAAACAAATTTATCGTTCAATTTGGCATGTTTTCAGTCGAAGGGGAAAAGGTTTTAAAAGTACAGTTGACAAAAATTGGTGTTAATGCCCTTCATCTGTGACCTCCGACTCACACAAAGAAACAAATTTGCGCACCTATCCGCAACAAGATTAGAATACACAAAGACGATAAAGGTCCCAATCGAGGATGCGGCGTATATCACTCATGTGTGGGTGTACGACACTTGGACACTTGAGGTCAATTGAACCACGACTAGAGTCACCATAAATGTTCAGATTTGTCCAACAACTGTTATGTTACGTGTCTTTGTATATACTTTGAATTAAATTTATCAAATTAACATTATCAAGTTATTAATTTGTTAGATTTGGTTTGTTAACGCTGAATCGTTTTGCTGAAGGAATAACATTTAGGATTAAACTAACTCGTTTTTCTAACTTATAAATCGGTAATCTTTGTCCTTATTTATTGCGGTAAATAATGTCCACCCTACACGAGCATGGGCCCACCTAGTTGTAGCTTTGGTCGTGCACTCTGTGATCCCGTCTCATCACAACAGTTTATTATATGTCATTCTTGCAAATATGTATACGCGAATAAAATTAGCTTCAATTACTGTGTCTGTTATCACTTAATAAGACCTGATAATGTACTTTGTGTTTAAGTAGTGTTGGAATATATGGTGACAAATTGCTATTTTTTCGTTTAAATCTAAAGGGTGTGATAACGAAACTGCATTGACTTCACTTGTTAGAAATTCCAGCTCGTTCCAATTCAGTCGCGGAAGTGATTTTGTGCCCAGATTACAATAGGTTTAGACCTCTTTCTCGATCACAAAATCTGCATTCATTTTTCCATAGTAATTTCCATTTCATTCGTTGTAATATCCATCCCGTTGTATTCCAAGATATTTTAAAAATCATATCGTGGTATTCTAAAGCTAAAAATAGATCTCTGTATCATTGTAATCTCCCCCGACCCCACGTAATGCCTTAGAAGGTACCGCGATGCAAATTGTAAACAGTTTAATAGAAGCATTGAGTGTAGTTATGTGAACACTTGAACGATCATCTCGTTATTAATGTTCGATTAAGAAAATCTTGCTGTTTGAATGGCTACGGCATATCTCGTGTAAGTACACCGCATCTGTTTGATTTAATTCAATTTACATTTTAAAACTTGACATCCAAATTCTACTTGTAACAGAAAATAAAGAAATTAGATTCCAAAGGAAGAATAGAGGGGGGCGGGCTAGTAGAAGACTAAGAAAGTGAGTTATTAAATCAATACTTTACTTACATATTTGTGAAGAATCACTATGGCGGATGTGAAAGAGACGACATAACAAAACGGTGCGAAGTATATTAAATACGAATTTCTTGAAAATTCCACATACCAAACTTGCTTCGTTGCTAGTCTTTTTCCATCTTTCAAGAAAGTCGATGAAACTGTAAGATAATTTCATTAAAATTCATTTAGATCAAAAAGAAAAAAATGAAGTCTATTTTCAAGACCTGCTTAAGAAATACATACATATTTTAGCCAGATGTATCAAAAGTTTCAGCGGCTTCTTAACAAGACGCTGATGAACTTCGACCTATAGAAATGGACACAAAAAGAGAAAATTGTTTTGATATATAAAGGAGGATATCTTATCAGCTGCTCCGAATGGCACTTCGACTATGATATGCATAATTTGCAACAGCGATATGAGTAGCGTACTTAAAAAAAATGTTCCAGATCAATAATCTTCTCTTCGTTCACAAGATTCGACAAAATTTGATGCAAGAAATTTGAATGATCGCCTATTTCAAACACTAAACATCGAAGCAGTCAGTACAATCTGAGACAGTACTTTAACTAACATTTATTCAGTTTTTGTTGCTAGTTGATAAAATTTCAAGCGATTACTGTTTTACATAGGAATGCGTTGAATATCAAAATACATACTTGTTTGACTGGATTTTACAATCTTTTCGGCTCTGTGATAGAGCTCATGGAAAACGAAGACACAGAATCGCATGACTACCTCGTCTCATCAAAGAATGATAATATGGTGTGTTTAACTGACATGTATAAGTGGTTAAAGGACATTCAGATTCAAATTGATAAATTTAACTTGATTGAAATCACTGCATCCCTAGCTAAAAATAATATGTGAGTTAAACAATTTCGTTACTTTATCGGTAGCGTCTTTCAACAATGACAACTTGCTTGTCTATAGCCAATATTTTTAGTATCTAAACGGTGATTTCAAGAACGATTTCTGGATATCTTAAATTGAAAATATTGGACTGGGTGTTGGATCCTTTTTACATGGCAATATATCATAATCACCTCCGCTGGTAGAAGAACTTTTAGGATGATACCTTCTACCTCTTGTGCCTCAGTTCCAAGGAATTATTTTTATGTGAAAAAAAAAAAAGAATTGCGTTCACTTAGCAAATTCGTCGGGGTTCTGTTAGTTAATATCTCGAATGATGTATAGTACTAGCCTTAAAGAAAGTTAAAGTTAAGCTACCTTTTACATTTCTTGGCGTCCTGAACAGAACGAAACAGTTCTCCACTCTGAGTTACCTACTTATGCTTTACAAAGCACAATCGGGTCTTATATGGCGTACTGCTTTCCTTTGGTTAGAGGTGCCACAATTTGACGCCATACAAACATGCGCTATCCGAATCGTCAATGACCCACGGATCCCCGTTAGGCTGGGATCCTTAAGCCTTAGATGGGATATAGGCACTATTAGTGTGTCCTGTCGCTTTATAACTTTGAGTACGGCGAGGAACTTTTCCAGTTGGTGCCCACATTACCAACCCGGTATGATACCACTCCACCACTCGCTGAAGGATGAAGGTGCATTCAAATTCACTGGATTCGTTGTAATCCTCTGCGGTCCGGATCTCATAATCATTTTTGCCGCGTAATGTTTTTGAACCAATTTACTTCTGAGATTCCTCCAGGGTTGGCGTAACAATGGTGATTGCTCCGGTATGACCTATATCCATCAATCCAGTTACGGTCAAATGTCCTTTTCATCTACTATAAAAAATTAGAACCTTAGAAGACACTGAACGAGGAAATAAAAATAAATTGAAAAGCCGACCTACAATTGTAGCCCGGATTGTGTTTGATTGTTTAACGGTTTTTGACAGTACTGTCATTGTCGCATTTGTATGAAAGTGGATTTAGAGCTGTGGAGACGCTGCTAAGGAAACTTTACGGTACGCGCTAACCTGCGGCCGTTTTGGAGAAATTTCTAGTCTGATATTAACAACAAACTTGTTTAATATTATTGACATATTATGACAGTAATAAATTTTTAATTCAAATGTTTTTTCTTAAATGTGTTTTCTTAATCTCTTTATTTACATTTAAAAAGCTAATTTTAACTCGGAAACAACGGTTCGAAAAATAATATATTTTCAAAATGCGCGACGGACAAAATGAGTTTTGGAAGCCTTCGCATTACGGTAACATTCCATTAAAAAATGAAACGTCGAAAAATAAATAAAAAATAACATCGAAAAATACAGCATTCCATGTATTGTACAGTATCCCTTTTACGGGAATTGTGTACAGCTTGTTAATGACATGTCCTCTTTGACTTAGCGTTTTTGATCATACCAATCTGGAAAAAATTTTTGTCATATCTGTTTCTCAGATTCGGTTGGATAAATCCTCTCGTGGCGCATTGACAGACAGGCGGATCGCTAATTTTTAATATTACCCAACATCCTCCCAATGTGAACGTCGATACTTGTTAGCAGAAGATGCAGTATTTTTACAACGTATATCAATATTGATAGTGGCGATGTAGTATTAGCAGTGTTTGTTTCGTGTACACGTACCTACTTTATATATACAATATAATATAATAAATATAATCTGTGGATGGATTTTCATTTCAAAAAGTAGTAACTACATTGTAGGTAGGTACATGATATAGACACAATACAATATTTTTTAGAATTGCTGTTTAAAAAGTCATAATATTAAATTTTGTATATTTGTATGATAAGTTATCATCAGGGTCGCGGTCGAAAATATTTTTTACGGCGAAAGGAGCTCTTAAGGTGCTGCCACACTACTACGATAAAATGTTTAAGACATTATTGTATTTTTGGTCTCTTCATCTTCGGAATAGATCATCACCTTCTCATCATATTTAAAAAGGAGCAACTCCTTATCCAATAAAAAAGAAAACCGGTTCATATATAACGGATTTATGGTTATATACAAACAAAAAAATACATACGGACATATAACCTCCTTCTTATTTTATGTCGGTTACAAAATATCTAAAACGTAAAAATCAAGCTTCTCGCAGCGAAACAAGGGTGGTTTATACTTGTAATATAAGGGTACTCATCGTTATACACTGAGCTCTCGGTTCGCTTAAAATAGGTTTATTAAGCGTATACTAATTCACTCTCAATGGATTTCTGCAACTGATACTGTAATTATATTGTAACTTTTGAAACACGCCAACTTTTGATGATATCTCACGTGTGTAATCCAGACAATGACGTAACGGATCACAAGAATTTGCTGACCAAACATTGAGTCGTGTGCGTCTTTCAATTTTGCCAAAAGCAAATTTATTCACGATTGTACGCGTACGTGCGCTAGTGTTGTGATGGTTGGAAATTATTTTCGACTAAGAAATGTATATTTTTGCCATGTGCGTGTCAAAAAGTTTTCACCAGAATGGCTTTAGATTACTTTACCGTCTCGGTGGCCGGTAGTAAATCATAATAAATTGTGTTCTTATTCTGAATTTTTGATGTAAATGAACCAGAGTTTTTTTTTGCGGTTGAGATCGAAAATATGAAATGGTGTATGCGAACTGTGAACGTTTCTGCATTAAATAGTTTGGTTGTACCAAAATGAATCAGGTACGAAAAGCTAAAATTAATATAACTTTATTGAACGTTTACAGTATAGTCGATTGTATGCAATACATATTCTTACTGATTGGCGACCAAAACGTGCGTTATCTGTAAGTACTGCAAACTATATTTATAGAATATTCGCATATTAATATTATAATTCAGTGGGTTATTTTTAGCTGAATAACAACACGTAGAAATTGAATGAATGACCATAATGAATGGTATATATTAAATAATAAATTGATCAGAAACATGGACATTTTATAAAAATAATCTCCTGCAAATTTATTTACTACTTGCGCCATTCCGGTTTTGGAATATCTATCTATCTATATTTATATTTTTTATTATTTTATTATTTATATTCCATCTGTATTTTGCTCTAACATGCAAACGATATTTTTTTCATTTTGCAATAACAATTTACCACGTTGGCAGGCGGAAACTCGTCTTGAAATTTCGCTGCTATATGTTATTATATATATATATATAGGCAATTTTCCAAGGACAGGTTCCGTTTTACTCCATTGCTATTGCTTCTGAGTGTATTAAGGCAGAACTATTATACTAGCCACGGCATGAGTTATCTCGCAGTTTTATGTAATTTTCCCACGAAACTTGAAATGTCTGTTATTGCTAATATGATAACCTATGAGGAAAATGTCACTAACACACGACAAATTATATTAATACATTTTCCCGTGTTGTACTTAGCACGATTCTCGAAAATCTGTCCAGTGAAGATTTATTTGACAGTTCTTTGTATGATTAGTATCACGGTCGGTCTTAGATGCGGATTACATTTAATGTCTCAAGCTTATGTCAATTTTAAAATTTCTCACTATATAGAGTATGAGCGGCGAAAGTTTCTCATAAAGTACATGAGATACATGCCGCTAACTTTTTTGAATTGTGAGGAAGGGAATTTGAAAAAATATTCCCTGTGATTAAGGTAATATTTTTTTATCCAATACATCTTTGTCTAGGTTATAAAAAATAATAAAATGTCTCACTAACCAAATGGCAAGTTTTTTTCGATTTTAAATGTGGACATACATATAAACACGAGATTACTATACGTATCATTAGCTTCTTCAGGTCTCATTTGTGACCGGTACATAGAACCGTAAATACGCCGCAATATGTTACCAACGAAGTTCGCTGGGCCATTGACGACAAAGTCTCACTTTTGTTGGACATTAGCAGTGCATTTACATCGGTAGATATCGATGTCCTTATTGAGATTCTCGATAGCTATAAACGTCTCATCTTTTACCATTACATGGTTCACTACATCTTTGCACTCGTCGCAATGTCTGCAAAACTTTTTGTCCTTCACTAACATCTCTCTGTGTCTATCTCTGCGTCCGATTTCAGATAACGCCGGTGACAGCTACTTAGATGTAATAGAGGAACGATGAAATGAGCTTGAGAACAGTGGGACGGTTGTTTATACGCACACACAATTTGGCAAAGATCTCAAGTGCCTCCCGATCCGTTTTCGCATGAATACTTGTATTCCTTGTCTCTTCTTCAACGTTCTCATAAACCCCTATAGTCATTATACTTTGCATATCCATGTACTGCCTATAGGTTCGTGTAGCATATACGTAAAATCCTTGTTACAGTTCCCTCTTCATAAACGTTTCTATTTCAATTTTATGTCTATGCATGCGGTTAGACTTACATTCACTGCCACGAAACATTCGTCAATCAAAATAAATTTCAACGTTCAGAAGCAATATAAAAAGCAGTTAGCACGTCCCAAATTTCCAGCGCTAGTTGATAACACAATTTTAATTTATATATATGTATTATGTATGCATAAGTGTATTTATATGTATATGTTACATATAGACCATGTTTATTATATGTATGCTGTTTTTGCTGGTTTAAAAATTTGAAGAAATTCGAAACTATAAAAAATACAGAGAAAACCCTCTAAAGAAACGTGAGGTCTTTATTTGGAATAGTAAACTTATTGGTCAAGTGCATGTTGTCCATAAAAATGTGTAAAATTGACTAATTTTTATCCTGATTGATTCATTATTATGAAAGCATAACTTTGTATTCTAAGAAAAAATTAGTGACAACAAAAGTTGGTCAATTTTGATAAAATGAAGAAATGTATGTTATGAAATTATGGGGTAAGTATCAATATACGCAATATGCCTATCAATATACACAACAAGTACAAAGAAAAAAGAATTAAGTCCATACTAATCGTACTTATTTGTATAATATAAAACGATGTTTTTCTTATTTTGCTGTCTGTCTAAAAGCGATAATCTCATAAACTATTGCGTGAAATTTTATGTGGTTTTTATTAATAGATTCACGGTGTTTGGTAGAAATATGAAAAAATTATAAAACGCGTGATGAAAGCGAGCACCGATTGTTTCGAATAAGCGAATAAGGAACATGTTTTCCGTAGCTAAGCGAGTGTTGTTTACCAGTTCGAATAATAATTATTATTTGTGGGATAATTGTCTTATTTATGCTATTATTAGATTTATTTTCAAACGTTGTACTTTAGACGTCATTTCGAATAACATTTTGTAATCTATGTGTATACTACATGTGGATATGTGTGCGTGATTACACCCACCATCTTACACCAATACAGGTTCAGCAGCGAGCTATCCACTATTTTTTTTCTCTTACGAGAAAATCTAAACGAAAAGACTTTGTATTTCTACGAGAAATTATAATTATTTATTAAAATACTCTTAGGTATGATCACGGTACTCTATCCCTGCGAGTCCTTGGTGAACTCGATATGATTCTCTGAATGTTTATTGTTTCGGCAAGTTTCATACAATATGTATCAAAGATTGTTTGAAATATACAATGCCTCAGTTTAGTCGTCTGTAATCTGTTGTGAGAGATGGTAACATTTTTTTAGCGATAATAGGATTTCAAAACTTAAAAAGGTCTAGGGACAATAACGTAGGTAGCTACTTCACTCCATACATTCTGACATTTAGAATTTGGTTATCACCAAAAAAAGTTACATTATCTTGGTATGATAGTTTCTGAAGCAAGGTAGAAATGGTTAGACGATAATATAATAAGCATAGGTTTTAGATTTGCATACCCAACGTGTAATTCCCTCTCGACTTTATCAACGCTATTGTTTGCAGGAAAAACTAAACGTAAAGTATTTTTTTACTATCCGTAATATGTCATAGTGCGATAGGATGCGGTGTGCTCGGGGAACCCGAGTTGGAATTCTGCACGCACCTCTTATTTTCCAAAGTTATATACATATATGCGTATTAAAAATTAATTATCACCTAAAAAAGATCGATTGTTTGTTTCCGCTTAGTTATATTACCAGATCTAGAATACTATTAGCTCTAACCAGAATACACCACAGACAAAGAGCTCGATGACTTGCAGTGGGCCCCTAATGGGTTGTAGCCAAAGTGATCTAAAATCTTCCGTACATTAGAGCATATGATTGCAGTTATACGAATTCCTCTGCCATTACGATCGGCCGTTCGACGTCGCACTCAGTTGAATAAAATGGCTGGATAGAAAAAAAAATCGTGGCAACCATCTGGACCGATCTTAACGAGCGGTGAAATAAACGAAGACAAGCGTCCATTGAGATGGTTGCATATGCTCTTACTTGTAATGAAATTGTAACCGGGTTGTCTATACATTGAAGTATATAAAAAATCTTGTCGTTTTGTTAAAATTCTTCTGTATTTGTCTGTATGTATTTTGACTCTGATTATACCAATTTGGATTCTGATTTCAGTGTTCTAACCACCGGTGGTAAACCAGCGGTAAATGATAGGATTGGGTAGGTTAGTACAACTGGCCCTTAGTACCTCATCGATGAGAGATAGATCATGTTGATTTTTTATTGACACGTTCATTCCTAGGTCTGCTGGAAGAGAGGAATCTCTATAGATATAGAATATAGAAATAAGCGGGGCCTTAGTATAAAATTTCTTTTTTAATTAAATTATTTTAAGTATCCACTGTACATGAATTATTAAATAAAATAAATGTATAATAAAATAAACTTTGGGCCTTAACAGACAATTTTCGGTTGAACAATATAAGATCGTGATTTTAAGACAAACATATTGAGTAGGTACACGCACGTACATCGGTCGTTGTGATAAATATTGACTTTGAAGAACACATTTGTGATGTTTAATTGTGTATCTATGTGCATGCAACTTGTGACTCGTGTAATCCTAGAGCCATCCCCGCTCCATGGGTGAGGATGTGTATAGAGTAGGATTGCTCGGTCATTATTTTTGACTTATTATAATTTAGTGCTTGACTACAATCCCATCTGATGGTGAGTGGGGATGAAATGTTAGATGGTAATAAATTATACAATTTTTAATCTAAAGAATAGTCTCAGTAAACTAACTAAGCATAGTCTCAGTAAAACAGAGCTCGGTGAATTAAAAAAGTATGAACTCCTGAACTTCTTTTAAAAGCAATTCTCATTAAATTTCTTGTAATCGCTCCTCATTTTCTTTTACGTAGTGGCCTATGGGAGCTCATATGTATGATTGAAACCTGTGGAGTATCGCGCTTATTTCCCTAAGCTGCACCCACATCTATAAATGTGACGTTTGGGTTTGTGAAGTTGAGCGTTTTTGCGTTTTGTAGTAAAATATATCTAATAATATGATTGTAAACTGGACCGAACATGGATTTCAATGATAAACCTTCCATTAGGTAAGTACCGGTGTAATAAGTTTTTGTCGTCCAAGCAAGGTCGTTCTTCCAAACAATTACGTTTAATTTTTCGAAATTATGTATTTGAAACTAATGAGCTATTTCGAAACAAAATCGTCCTTACAAGCCTCCATAACTGATGACACTATTGAAATACTTATTATCTGTACATGTGTAACTGGCTAGGCTAATGGATAAGGGCGTGAACCAGTGTAATTCAGAGAAGAAATTCCATTCCCGTCATACCTCCAAACCACATAACTCCGAATGTTTCCAGAATTGCCGGGGCTTGTAATCTCAAAGGTAGCTTCGCCCCTGTATACAAATGAAATAGATACTTGTTGACGGAGATATCTAACTCATAGATTTTACACGTAGTAGTATACATAAGTGTTTTTGTCATGGACGTTCAGTTTTCGATCAAAACTATAAAATGGACAGGTTTCCGCTTGGAAGCGGGACAAATTGCAGCCAAAACATGTTTTATTATTAGACTCTGCTACGCTGTTATCTAGTTCCTTTGATCAATCTTAATAAATATGAGTCAGTGTGATGCACGAGCTTTCGTCGTCGGTTGAGTAATAGCTATACAAAATAATAGGATAACATAATCTTAGAAATGTGTAAACAGTGTAGATAAGTACCTACCCGTATCCCCATTTCTAAGGCTGAAATTAAAGTTTACATCATCAACGGCATCTTATCATTGTTACCATTGTGTTCAACGCCTTTTGTGTATTACCGTCTTGCTTCTAGGGTTTGGCTACATTAGACCACCTTTGATCTCAGTGTCAGTTGGGAATATAACACCTCAGTTCTGAGCTTGTTCGACCCAAGGATAGAAAAAGGTCTGAGTCTGCCCGCCACTTCGGTAAGTAGATTGGGAAATGATAACGAATAAGACATTATATTAAATAGAGGAAGGATTGTCAGGTAACGATATTTTCCTGAGGGCAATCACTTGCATCGCAGAGGCGAAGATAAATTTTTACGACATTCAAGTATCGAAGAGAGTATTAAACTTAATTTGTAAGCCCACAACTGTTTTGGAACATGAAGTTTCATGTACCAAAATTGTAACACTAATGTGCGCCCGCGCATATGTGTGTTTGTGTGTGTGTTTATGTTTATAGGTTAATTTGTTTGTATTTGTAGTAATCTAATCTATATCAAGGTCGTGTTCTCAGAAGTTTGCTCATCGAACAAAAATGCAATTACGTTGAACACGTTATTGTCCTACGACCTTCTATCGGCGGCGCGGTATGCCGTTACATCACAGTCCGGCTGATAACTCTAACGCCTTATCAAATCCTTTTCCAGTAAAGATTGTGCCGTCATGCCCATCGGCTCGTTGTCCGTAATGCACCGTTCCTATTCTGCCTGCACCGCATACGGCGATTGAGACGCCGCGGTTTTGAGTGCGTGCAATGGCAAGTTAAAAATTCAATGGGCGCGAACACTCCGATTCAACGCGCCTTTCTTTCATTGTTATGTTGATTGAGCGTTGCTAGCGAAGGTTTTCGGATCTCGAAGATTTTTTGTATTCTGCAATTTTCGGACATAAATCTGTCTTTAGGTGCAGTGTTTGATATTGGACAGGATGTGATTTACTTGACAAATTATGTTTCGATCCCGTGAAAAGCAGACTTCGCATGGAGCGTTTCCTGACGCCGTCAGATAAAAATTGATCCGAGAAGAAAATAGATTAGATATGCATTTATTGAAACGAAAAGTGATAATAGGTGATAATAGAATTTGTTATTCGTGTAATTAACAACCATGTGATTTTGAACGTTTAAATTAACGTTATATAATTTGTTTATGGATTGTGTTAATTGTTATTTAGTGATTACTTCCATAATGTGTTTACATCACTGTCACTGCAAAATTAACAACCCACTAATGTCACACTGCTGCTGTTTGTTTCTTTCATAACCAGGATTGATGAGAATTTTGGCACGTCTTCCATTAGTGATCTAGTGCGGGATTACAATTCCACACGCCTTTTGAATTACTATACGGTACGCGGGATGTGTTACGTCACTAACCAATTAATTAACATTTGCGCCAGAACCCTTTACTATTAATTTTTTAATTATGTGGGATTATTTTGTTCGCTCCCCGTCATATTCACTTGCGCTGTGCCTTATCCATTTACGAACGTGATGGCGACATTGTCATTGTATTGCTAAAATTCGTATTTATTTACTCATAAGAGCTCTATCATCGCGGACATGACAACCGAGTGTGTTGTGAAACAAAAAGCCGGATAGTGAATTTTTTTTCCCAATCACAGTGTGTCTACAAACTAGTAAGGGCGGTTTGTATTCTTATGAGAAATGGACCTTATTGTATGCGTTTCTATATTTTTTATCGCGTTGTTTGTTGTTATGAATGGAGCAGTTACAGTATACCGTGCCTCTTTTTAGGACTATCGTTCGTGAGCTTTGATTTTTTTGTATTTTATGAATACATTTTGGTATTTCATTTATCTTTTGAACGTGAATTTGGGTGTTATGCTTTTTGTCCCGCCAGTGCGGTGAAGTGATGATATAGTTTGTGATGGTTAAAGCAATGATTGGGTACGTATTTTAAGGGTTATTGTTAGTATAGGTCACATTTAACCTTAATCTAAGGACGAAATCGTGCTACGTCTATGCCAAGAGGAGAGTGAATAGACATTTATTTAGTGTGATCAATATCATAGACTTCATCACTACTAAAAAATCGATGTGAATCAGCTGCATTTTATATATTCATTATTATTATCGAAAAAAAAAAAAGTATTCTCCGATAATTGTCTTTATGCTAAATATATGTATGTGTAATAATTTTTGCGGTACTGTGACAGTTTCATAATTAAAGTTTAGTGGTTTCCTTTACGTCACCGATAAAGCCTATAACTGAAGTATATGGCGGTCGTTTCTAAAGTCACGTCCTTAATGGGAAAGTCATAGCTGTATAGACATTCAACGTTTTAATACAAGATTAATTGTATAAAGGAGTCATCGCGAATGTTATTGTTTAACAAACACTCGATAAATTAAGTTCGAAGCTAATATTATGTTCACCAAGGTTTTGAAGTTGAATAAATTAAAAAAAAAATATAGTTTGAACTAAAAGAGTGTTTAGTGACGAAGATCATTATTATTAATCTTAAGATCGAAGTCTCGAATAAGATCTTTACCAGATGGTTGAATGGACTTTTGGTAAGACTTAGAATAAGTTTTATATAATTAGATATTTATTATTTAATTTGCATCAGACTGCAAATTATTGCCATTGCATATTATTTAACGGCTCAAAAGTTAAGTAGTTTTTATTTACTAAACTTTTAAATATATTTTCAGAATAATGCTTTCAATTTATGTTTTAATGAGCCGTACAGATGGATCCTATTTATTAAATAAAAATGTTTACTTGTGACCAATTATTTAATTCAAATCCTCCATACTACTTTATTCTAAATTTAAAATGTTTTTTAGTTCATTATTTATATTGGTGTTATGTGCTCAATCCAACCCGTGGGCATCCGTGACCAAGTCGGTCGACAGATGTTTTGCTTACCCTCAGCACTCGTTAAGATTTAACTTGTAAGCGTCGTTGGTCCAAACAACCTCCTGGCAAAAATACTTACGGATGCGCAAGTAACGGTCTCGCGTTACACTGACCACTTGTGAATAAGTTTAGGGATGAAGTAATAATATAAGTGGTTTGTGAGAGGAGCCTCTGACGGTGCTACGGAGAGGCTTCTTGCACAGTTGTGTAATTTATCGAAGTTATATATGTATTAAAAATTAAACATTTCTTACTTCGGTGAAGGAAAATATCGTGTGGATTCCTACATAATATTTTAGGATGATTGTAAATTTTGCCAATGCACGCTTTACCAGCTTGACAGACTATGATTCTACATCTCAAATCGTGAGGGGAAAACCCGAATCCAGCATTGGTACCCTAATGAGTTATGACGATGGCGTCAATGACATAAAATAATTGATACAATATAATTTCCAGATGACATCGGGTCTCCACGGGCACGGACATCAAATCTCGCAGCCGGCGCACCACCTAGACTCCACCGTGCTACCCGCCAAGGAGAAGACCGTGCATGGCAAGGAAAAGACCTTTAAGGTAAGCTTCACTAGTAATGGAACTATCGAATATTAATACAGGTTTGTTAGTTGATCGACTCTACAAAGAATAACCATGGCAGTGTATATTGTCTCAGGTTGTGGTTTCAATCGTTAGTGGTTACTGCAGGGCACGATAAGTACCATGTGTCCTACATTAGGTCACCAGTTCTCTTTCTAACTGTGGTGGGTTTTCATGATTTGTATTTTTACTGATAGCATTCATTCAATTGGACGGAACACGGTCACGGCGAAATTAACTGACCGGGATTCTCATCATACTCTGTTATTCAATTTCTAAGTCATCGGGCTGCGTTAGGCAGGATCTAAGGACCTGTTATTCAATTTCTAAGTCTTGGTGCTGCGTTAGGCAGGATCTATGGACTTGTTATTCAATTTCTAAGTCTTGGTGCTGCGTTAGGCAGCAGGACCTATGGACGTGTTTGAATTTGTATCGAAGTTGTCATGAAAATATGTTATGCACTACAGTTTTAACCCCTCAGTTTCTCTGGCCTCCCAGGTAGTGTTATGCGAAGCGAAAGGAGAATGACCATTTTACTATGGAAGTTGGGCCAATTTTTAAACATCATGCGCAGTAGCAGGTTCAATTGTAATTGTAGCTCGGAATTATGTTTGAAAAATTGCAATATTATGTGGGGGTTCAGAGTTATTTCAATTTAAAGTTGGTAGATATTTTGAGGTTATGTCTCGGTTTATTATAACATTGATACGAAAACTAGAAATGTGAGTATCTATTAGTTCTATCTATAAAGGTAGGAAGTAAGTATTGCTTGGATCGCTAAAACAAAAGCTATATTAGAAATTGATGAATCCTATTTGTTTTATTCAAAGATACCACCAACATATACCCACTAATAAATAGCTTTAGCTTTATTAATCTTATTAATTGTACATAATGGGTATTTTACTGCTTTAAAAATGTATTTCAACTCAGCTGCTTAGGTAATGAGATATTAACATGTCGTTAAATTAAAACAAGGTTTTCTTTAATATCTTTTTATTTACATAAAATAAATTAAGGCTTAAC
>PDGT01000006.1:1965383-2031304 GCA_003671415.1 Megathymus violae | reverse complement strand
GAGCAAGTGATGGTGGCACTAGTATTTCTGATATATTGTAATATTTTTCTGCCTTGATTTAATGTAATTGAGATTTATTTGCATTTGCAGTTAAGTAAACATAAAACAAATGTTAACTATCAATGGAATAATCTTTATTATTACCATATCTGCTTTGTTGCAGTCCACCTTATAATTATATTTCTTTATGGACAGTCTAATGAGACTACATGACCGAGCTCTAAATATTGACATCCCACAAACAAACCATACTTGTCGATGGCCAAAATCTGGTTCAGATATCTTTAGTATTTGTATGTGTTTGAAGTAGTACAAAGCAGTTAACCCAAAAAAATTCCATTCATTATCTGTAAGAAGTAATTAAAAATTCTAATAGTATTGTGATCATAATCAAAGTACTTTTGAGTTTAAAAAAAATTGCATTTCATTATAAAATACGTCATAATTTTAGATCAAGTCACTAACTTACCGAAGCAGGTGAGATCCATGAACGCAATACGTTAAGCATTGAATATAGCTCATACAAAGAATGCACCAGTTGTCCATATGGCACCATAAAAGAGCAATTAATACAACGCTGTTGTATATGTTATCTGAGGCCCACTTCTCCACCATCGGACCATTATAGTAGATACTTGCACACAGCACAATCAATCCCAGAGTCCAATTCTCATACACCTATTGTCCTATCATGTAGAGTCCTATCTCAGGTAAAAGAGTTACAACAGAGCATAATTCAACTCAGAGCATAAATCAACTCACCTTTTAATTTAACAACAATACAAGATGACAAGAGCCTATGTTTTTCCACTAAAATCACTGTAATGTAAACAGTAACAGTAAGTGCTGTATTGTGCTGACTTTTGTTTGTTCATGATCAATTGAAGGATATTACATCATAATCGATAATAAGCGCAAAATAGAATGATTAAAGAAAATGAAACTTGGTAAGGAATAAAAACGAGAAAAGCCCCCTGAGCTCTGCTATGTTTTTCATGTATTGTTCTGTTGTATAATGACTTATTATATTTTTATATTTTATTTTGACGTTACAATATGCATACGTACAGATATAGTTCTATTGGTTCTTTACAGTACCTTACTTACAGCATAAAGTAGAATTGTGTCGTATAATAAGTAATGATAAATTATTATTGTAATCCTATACTTTTTTTGTATGATTTTTTTACAGATGAGAATCGATAAGTAGCTTTCGTCGACGTTGCGATCATCGTCATATTCGTATTGCAGTATGTTTATCAATTCACATCCTTAATTTTGCTCGCAATGTGTTGCTTCAAATCAATTAGTAGGTCAGTACAAATCCTTTTTATTAACTTGTAAACCCCGCGTCAGAAGCGACAACAAAAAATATTTAAGTCACTATATTTTAGGAGATGATTTTTAATCTTTAAATGGTTAAGACGCAATCATGGCCCGCTTTTAGTCATTCTCATTTTTGAGGTTAAGGAGACGAGTGCGGTCAGGTACTAATCGTCGCCTACTCGTTGTCCTCTGGTTGCGTTTAGTATGCACAATTAATAACACAATAGTAGCTTCCATAGTTTCATGTAATCACATCAGGTTTTTACATAATATCCATAATTATACTGCTGGTGTATTTATGTGACCAGAGACTCAAACTTCATCCCCGGCCATAGAGTTCCGTCCTCTCTGCACAGAGAGGTGTCATAGACAATATAAGACGTCCTTGTCCCATAGCTGAGGCTTTTCATACAAGGCTTTTTACGCCACAAGGTTGTTTTTTAAACACTTAGCCGTCGCGCTCTGGTCTGTAGTAGAGCGTAACTACCGGGTTCACTGGACCTAAATTATAGTGTATGTGATGATAATACGTTGAAAATTGACAAACATACGTAACTATACATATAGTAGAATTCTAACTGATCGTTTTCTGTACATGAAGGATATATGAAAAAACAATTATCAGGGACATTTATTAACGCAATAGAACCCAAAACAATATCTAGTTATCGCCTTGTAGCCAGTGAAATTAGATTTAGCCTAAAATTAAAAGTTTAGTCATTAACCGATCCTTGTAAAAAAATTAGGGAGAGCTGTGAGCAATTGGCGGTTTTATTTTAGTTACTGCGTCCAATATTTTTTATCCGTATTGGGGCGGATTAGAATACTCCCCCAATTCCATGCTGGCAGAACAGGCTGTCGTAAGGGGCGACAGAAGCCGGCCTGCTTGCTGGTAGAGCTTCGCGTATGGATTATATTATATTATCAGTATTATTATTAAGTCATTAATATTATTAGGTGGTTCGTCTGCTCGTTTGTCGGCTATTAACTTAAAAAAAAAAATTTTTAAGCTCTACTTCAGCGTTTTCTGGGAGAGATTGCTCTACGTGCTGACTATGTCCAATCTTTAGTGGAAGCAAAAATTTACGCGCATTTACGCGTATTTAAAAAATATGTAAATGATTTTGAACTTAATCAATTGTCTAATAAATTTTTCTTGTATTGTATTGCTTTGCATGAAGTATTGACGACAGGACGTTCTGATGTGATTCTCCAGGTGGTGGTGGGCGGCGAGGTGAACGTAATGAAGACTCCGGTGCTGGGCGCGCGGCCCTACAACGCGCTCGCCATCATCCACACGCAGCAGAGCAACACCTTCGACATGCTCAACTCGCTGACCACCAGCGTTGTAAGTACTGACTGAGTTATGTCAACTCAATCTTCGTATCGTCCAACAAACTGTAATTGATCTGAAAAATAAATGCAGTTGAACAACTGACTTATATCATCTCGGACATTGTACATTTTAATTGTAACGGGTACTCACGATTTTTTGCTGTTCACCGATAAATCGACCCGCTTACATGGATCACGGCCACGACTAGACTGCGGAGGCGGTATAAACTGTTGACAGACACTAATGACAGATGAGCCTGTCAGCTTTAAGCGTGCTTCGTTTTGCGTTCTTAGGTACCTTATAACGATACAAGTACACTAACGACATCTTCAGGGCGTAAAAAACACGAAATTCGTGAGTACCCGTTACAGTTAAATTTTTTAAAGTTTTTAGTATTTCTATGAATCAGAAGAAAAAAAAATTAAAAAAGTCTTCATTCAAAGGTTTCTAATAACCAGTATCAAGTGCCGTGAAACCGAAAAACCAAATAAACCAAATCAGTTTATTTCTTTGAAAAATATCCTTATATGAAATATTTATAACTTGCACCTTTCCTATTGCGAGAGAACTCGCAAAATGGTGTTTTTTACACCAATATATATCTAATATAGTCCGAAAAGTGAATAACAATTTTTACAGAAAAGAGTAGTACGCTCAATTTACAACTTCAGTCCTAGGGATTCCCTTAGAGATCTCATTAAAGAAATTGATAAATTAACTGTAGCATCACAATATATTTTTGATAAAATTATGTACGTTAAAAAATACTCTGTTAGTTTTCGTAGGAAGAGTAATGTTCACAATATTAATACTAGGAGGAAGGCTAAACTGAGTGTTCCAAATTTTAGACTAAGCAAAACTGGTGGCTCTTTTATGGGTAGATGTGTAAATATTTATAATAAAATTCTATTACAATTGGCAGAAATGACATATTGTAAATTTAAAACTCACGTCAAAGGCGTTCTTATGCGGAAAGGTTATTACAAACTTGATGATTACTTTCAGGATAAGACTGCTTGGACGTGAGTTTAATATGTAGCGATGAGTGCGTTCTGTAACTGTGAGTACGAAAAAAAACTCCTCGGGAGTTTGTTGCCGCTTCTTCCGGGACCACTCACGGTAGGGATTTGTTAAAGCGATGGCATAGTTTGACGTTCGAAAATTGTTTGTAAAAACCAACTTCGAATAAAATATTATTTCATTTCAATTCACGTGATCAAATATTTGTTATTTAATTTCATTTCATGTAATCAAATATTTGTGTATCTACAGGCTAGCCAGCCCGCGGTGGGTGTGGGTGCGTACCGACGGCGCAGCTCTGGCCAGGGTGCTCTGTGCGACCCCGAGCTGGACGACAGCGGCAACAAGCTGGTCGCCAGGTTGGAGGACGATGCGTTCATATCCGAACAGGATCTAGTGAGTGGAGTGTCTGTCTATAACCTTTTGTATAGGTGTTTTAGTAATGTGTACGACGTGTGCTGTGGATATTAAATCTCACTGTAGTTACACGTCAAAAGAAGTAAAAAGTTTTTTTTTCAAATGGATTGTTTAACAACGAAAAAAGATTCTGACACAAATAATAAATTATATCATATGTGGGTAGATAGTTATACCGCGCTCTTTGAGTAAATAAATGAAAATGAAAATATCTCTTTCATTCGCTTTGTTAAATTAATTTGAAACTTAACAGCCTATACACACTCTACTATACTTATCTAAATGTACAGTTCAAAGATCCGCACGCCTTAAAAAAGCATTACTCCAAATTTTTTCGTTTGCACCATCGAGGTGTCAATCAATAGTTTAGGGCGATCGAAAACGCCGTAGAGCTCAGTTCGTGGATTATCGTGTGTGATGCTGGCTAATAAATTTTTGTATTACAATGCAATATATTGACCACCCCAGGAGGAAAACATCGGCATAAACAAGGTGATCCCGCCCGACGCTCCCGACCAGGAGCAGCCGCAGCAACAGCAGAATGGTATGTTGGTTCCTTCTATCTATCTGACGTTTACTCTGTACAAACACATCTTTCACGGGACATTTCTTAGTGAGGTACAAAGTACATGAGTAGCTGAGGATGTGTGAGTAATAAATGTTGTCAGCATAAGATTTTTTTTTATATAGTTACTGCCATGGGAAAGGCAACCTGATGTGTATGTGGTTCTATCGGTTTAAAAAGTAAGGCCATATGCACCTTATTTGCCCACCAGGTGTAGCAACCTCAGACCCATGAGAATACTACTTTACTACTTATATTAATTACTTATATTAATTTATTAGAATACTTATGTTTGTGCTAAGCCAGTTTTAAAATGTTATTTGATGATTTTTAATATTTATCGGTCAACGAACTTCGTACAGTTCAAATCTGTAATTGTATTAATTATGGTACACGCATTGCATCTCCTGAAGACGTCATTTTGAAAGGAGAACTGTTGTCCACGCGTTTCAAAGCACAGCTAGAAAATGTACATTTAGTTAGCAATGATGAAATTAGAAAATGCCTAAATGTATAGAATGACATAATTCGTTCATTTTCACTATTATCTCCTATTATTACATTCCGTCTGGACGCCCGGGGAGTTATTTTCATAAGAGCATCTGAATGTTGTAATATATTTTCAGGTCTGGTATACGATCCGATCTACGAGCTGGACAAGCTAGAAGAGAAGGACAAGCAGAAGGACGATAAGGAAGACGAGGAGGAACCCATCGGCGTCTCGCCTTGCGGGAGGTAGGTGTGCTGTTGGATGTATGTAATAGTGATAATATGGACACAGCATACTGTCTTATGTTAAGCCTGTATCTGCATGGGGCCTAGTGTATATGCGTGGAACGTTCTCCATCACGATGGAGAAGTTACCTTCAGGTGGGATTGATGTCGAGCATCAACTTTTATGTAAAATGTTATTATTTTTGTAAAAAAAAAAGTAAATTACCGGCCAACCTGATTGTCAAAGTTTCTTTTAACTGAACGAAGGCCTCTGTTATAGCAATAAAATAGCTTTTGCCATCGATAGCAGTGGGATGAGTGACCCAATGCTTAACATATCGATATTCACTTACGACACTTGAAAGATTTAAACGATATGATATTACTTACGATGGTGTACAATGTTTATTTATTGTATTTAATTCCTTGTTTACAGGTTTTTCAAGTACGACAAAGAAGTCGGTCGCGGTTCATTCAAAACCGTGTACCACGGACTGGATACGCAGACGGGTGTGGCGGTGGCGTGGTGCGAGTTGCTGGTACGTAACCGGTTGCCAAAACGAACGCATCGGTTTTTTATATAGCCAATAGCGACCCGCGCACGGGTAGGCGATGGTAAGGAAAATTCTCACATGTCATCATGGATTTTTTCCGACTTTATATTTATTTGTCGCTATTGTACAACCGAATCACACAAATGATTTTTGAATCGTTCGAAATAATTCACCCATCGCCACCTCGACGTACAGCGGGTATCCATTGTAACGGAGTAAACGTACCGCTTGTATGGACGTTGTGCGCACTGCAAAATACTGGAATAGCTCGCCCGCGTTCGTGTTCCCGCCTACTTACGATGTGGGAGTCTTCAAGAGGAGAGTGAGTAGGCTTTTATAAGTTAGTTCGATCAACGTCTTAGACTTCATCGCCGCTTGCCATCGGGTGGGATTGTTCCAAGCGTTAACTTATTTTATGTAAAAAAAATCCTTAAACCTTACTCATGAATCATTTGTATTTATCGGTAAAAATCGTACGACAGGTCGTGCTGTAGTTTTTGGGATTATTGCGTTCAGAAGACAGACGGACACTTTGTTTATACAGTTATTCCGCCCTCACTGAGCGCTGTCTACTGAGTCTCACTGTCGGTAATGGTCCGAGCTTGGTTTGGTTTTCGATACGTTCTCCTTTTTTGATTTTAACTTGACACAAAAATCGAACTGCAGGTGGCAGAATGGTGGAAATACATGGTTGTACTGTTTTCATTAATTAGAAATTTATTTTATGGGCTGTTAACATATTTCTAGTAACAACGTTGGGTTTTTTAACGTAAATACGTTGGGTATCATACCCAAATGGGTTGAATTATCAGAGAGTAATAAGCGGGCATCCAACTTGCATCAAGTCGTGACGTGTTGGTGATGTACTTGGTGTTACGGCTATGCATGGGTTGTGACTGCTAACCATCGGATGACCCATTTTTTCCTGTGTCGGCTGAAAAAAATCAAAAATCTTGGAATCATGACCATCGCCAAATTCAACTCGAGGTAATTTGTCGCAATCTATACAAGTCAATGATGTCAGTTTCGTCAAAATATCGCAAAACAAATGTGTTGTTGAGTTGTACGCGTAGTATAACGAACATGTTCGTATAAAACTCGGTACGTCACACGAGTCCCGGTGTAGACGTGCGTGCGTATCGAACGATAATTATAATCCATTGTAGGAGAAAAAGCTGAACAAAACGGAGCGGCTGCGGTTCCGCGAGGAGGCCGACATGTTGAAGAAGCTGCAGCACCCGAACATCGTCCGCTTCTACAACTACTGGGAGGGCACCGTCGCCAAGAAGAAGAACATTGTGCTCATCACCGAGCTGATGCTGTCCGGGACCCTGAAGGCGTAAGTCTTCAACGTGGATTGTTTGTACACTTGAGATAAGCCCGGCCGGCACCCTTCACTTCGCCTTGGAAAATACCGCAGGAGCGTATGCGTTTCCCGAGATGAAAAGTATATTGGATTATCAACTATAATTTAAGTTTAAATAATATGCCTTGAATAATGTAAATCTCTTCGGGGGTTTAATATTATACTGGGACGTGAACAGATAAACAATTATACGAACGACAGCTTGATTACAAATAAAAAAAATACATTTAGGACATCGAACTACGTCTACTTACATTAAAATTTCCATATAATATTCGATGTACAGATTCAGGACCGTTACAGTTGTATCATTAATTAGCAAACCGCACTCGTTTCGCTTCAGTAATACTAGGCCTTAAGCTTAGAAATAGCACGTGCATCTTTTGAAGACTGGATTTTTCTCGATCCGTGAATTAGAAATATGTATTTTAATTTACAACTTTTATTTATGGGCGTATTCAAATGAAACAAACTTTAAGTATTAAGTGATGCTTGTTGCAATAACATAAGTGAAAATCATAACGAAATTGGTTTTGCCGATTTATTGAATATGCCGAGAAAATATTGTTTTTTTTTATCCATCGTGTAGAGAAAGCGATCAGTTAAAATTTAATTATATCTTCTATATATATAATTCTACATTCTATAGATATGACGCTACGTACATTCTATATGTACGTATATTGCGTGGTTTGGATTTATGTATTATTGGTTGTCAAAAACTATATGCCATAGGGTGGCCTATAGACTAACTGGCTATAATATACTATGGATAATTAACCTTTCTTCACTTTGACAACCCCTTGTCATATTCGCTATCCTTGAACTGCTTTGCGTTTGGGATGCCATCTGAGGCTTGCGCTCTGTATCCAAACTGTAGATCTTTCACAATGTGAACTACCTGTGAATTCTTAATTATTATGTGACAAAATCAACTGGTTGTTTTTTACGCTTAATCTTGTTCGTTTGCAGATATCTTCGAAGGTTTAAAAGGATAAACCCTAAAGTCCTTAAGTCGTGGTGTCGACAGATTTTAAAAGGGTTAAATTTTCTCCATTCGAGAACACCGCCCATTATTCATAGGTGAGCCGATAACATTCGTAATTTTTTTATTTATTTTATTGTACACTTTTTACTACGGTACGGGTGCATGCTCTCACGCACTGTTCACTGTACCGCGATATTCGACTCACTTTTTTTGATCGTGGTCAAGGCTAAATTTATATATATATATATTTATATATATATTACTTGTGTGTAAACACACTATAAATTTTTCCACAAGTTAGCTCAAAATGTAAGCAACAAATGTTATTCAAATATTTTTTATGATAGCTACGTCTGAATTACATTTATGTGACCAGTGTATCTCGGCTGCAGTGCTCCTCCTAAATGGTATAAAAAGAGTATTTGAGAATGTCAAAAATTATTATTAGCTTGTTATAATGAACTTGTGTTGCTGCAAGATCTATTTATAATCACCGATTATTACAGACAACAATGTTTCAAGTCTACAAATCGAGGTCTTGTCACCAATGAGCAAAGTCATTGACGGAGGAGAAGTAGAAAGGAAAACTGTTTATTTAAGGCCAAAACCTAGGCCACAAAAAAAATTACAAAGTCTTGAACAAATAAAAATTGACACAGGGAGAAGATAATTAAAAATAAAACTATAATTTAAGGTACGAAATACAAGCGGGAAGCAACACGAGCCACAGATTCACCGTGTTTGGTGATAGTATGGCCTAACAAAAAACCCATCACACTGATTTTTGAATATCAAGTATTCTAGTGCCTCAAAAAGGATTTGTAACATCTTTTCATATCATTCCTTCTATTTTTTTTTTCGATATCCTTTAGCTTACAACATTTCTGTAACAGTTCCTATATTTAACGGTGGCCTTTAACTCCCCGATGGTGGTTACCGTCAGTCGACAGACAGTAAGCCATGTTCCCCCTGTGCAGAGATCTAAAGTGCGACAACATCTTCATTACGGGCACCACGGGCAGTGTCAAGATCGGCGACCTGGGGCTCGCCACGCTCAAGAACAGGAGCTTCGCCAAGTCTGTTATTGGTGAGTTCTGGACCTGTTCGTTGATCTCTGTTGGTGTTTTGGACGGTATAAATTTGCTTAACGCTCCTTTTTTCTGTTTCAATTGTTAACGGTCCCAATACTGTCCACTGATGTAGCAACACTTTTAAACCTTTCTTTAAACACGACAACAGCACTTGCGCACGGAATAAATTCCTGAATCTTTCGGCAATTTTTCCGTTATTTCTAATCGCAGCTGTCGATCCCTGGTTGGAATGGGTATATAAGACTAATATTTGACTTACGAATATATGTAGCGATCAAGACGCGGTAGTAGCTTAAGTGTTATCGTTTTGTTCCTGTAGGCACACCGGAGTTCATGGCGCCGGAGATGTACGAGGAGCACTACGACGAGTCGGTGGACGTGTACGCGTTCGGCATGTGCATGCTGGAGATGGCCACCGGCGAGTACCCGTACAGCGAGTGCAGCGGGCCCGCGCAGATATACAAGAAGGTCGTCTCGGTGAGGCTTTGGAGCGATGTTGCTGTTGGAGACGAAATTATGAGCACTATGACAAACAGAATGTTCCAAAATCATTCTATTTATAAATCACTGTTTTCGTGATGATAGGTCGGTTTGTTGAATTTTAAGTGAAGTACGAGTGACGTGTTGAAGTGTTTCGGTTGGAGGGTGGAGGAGGCAAGCAAAAGCCTTTGACGTTTTCAATGTCCACGGGCGGACGTGAATGTGTGCAGTAATTGAGTCCGCCTTCGTTCCATTACTTTATATTCAGGGGTAATACATAAAATAAGTGGAACGCCTGGCGGTCATTGGCATCGCGCAAATAT
This sequence comes from Megathymus violae, assembly GCA_003671415.1. Classification (NCBI taxonomy): domain Eukaryota; kingdom Metazoa; phylum Arthropoda; class Insecta; order Lepidoptera; family Hesperiidae; genus Megathymus; species Megathymus violae. The sequence continues at coordinate 2,021,124 of PDGT01000006.1, read as the reverse complement.
GATGTCTTTTGAGGAGTTGGATAATCACGTCACGTGTGTCGGTTGGTGATAAATTAATAATACTATGAATAAGGCTAAATTAATTGTTCCAAATTTCAGACTAAGCAAAACTGGTAGCTGTTTCTTGAGTAATGTGTAATAAAATTTCGTTACAGATGACAGAAATGCCATATTGTAAATTAAAAACCCACGTCAAAAGCATTTATTATGCGGAAAAGGGATTTGTTAAAGCCATGGCATAGTATGACGTTCGGAGTGTTTGTAAAACCAATGTTGAATAAATATTATTTCATTCATTCATTCATTAAAAATGCAGACGAAGATTTTAATGATTTCTAATTACCCACTTCCAAAAAAAATTAAAGTCAGTGAAACCATTTTAATTTCCCAGGGTGTGAAGCCACAAAGTTTGGAGAAAGTGACCATTCCAGAAGTGAGGGATATCATCGAGTCTTGCATTAAGCCTAATAAAACTGATAGGTAAGCTTTTCTCAATATGATTCGAGGAATCGAGGGTTTTATTATGGTATCACCATAGGCATAGTCAATTTGGGATGAAGTGGCGATCTAGAACAACACACAAGCTCTAACAATCATGACCTTTAGTTGTCATAATCCTGCGTATTGAACGTAACGTTGCTGCGTTGAGGTATTGTCTTGTGAAACACATTGTTGAGGATATCACGTCAATTGGTAAAGTCGTTCAAGTAATGCATTATTGCAATATAAAAGAAGCACTTCAAAATTTTTTATATACAATTTTTTTATATAAAATATAAAATTTATTTGTTACTACAACCATTACAGACCTAGATTAACGAATACAATATCCTGTCTTTTCTATTATTAATTGATGCGACGTTGACACTTGCATGACTTGCAATGTAAATTTATATAATTTCCATATCTCCTGTACATCACAAATAATAAGATAAGGTAAACTTTGGTTTGTATACATGTAAATAAAAAGATAGGGTAATCTTGCTTTGTATAAATGTAAATATTTTGATTATTATCCAATTCTATATATTCTTTTACGAAATATTTCATACCTATTTAAGATTTAAATTTGCGAATAATGTTTGCGTCATGAGACGAGCAGGGCCGCAAATTGTATCAAATCGCAGTCGCCCCCTGCCAACTCACATGGTGCAAAAAAAATAATATGTGAACTAAAATTACGTAAAACTGTGTAAAATTCTGTAAATTTGGAGAATTCAATAAATGATTAAAAAAAAAAAGACTTGCAATCTAAATAGACTCCAACACGTCTGGGTTCAACACTGGGTTACCAATTCGCTGTACGGCACGGGCACTTAGTATAGGAGAGTCTTTTCTACTCTGCTATAGTGAAAATGATTCATCAGTCTTCTAATGCACATTACTCCCACCAGACCGAAGGTGAAGGACCTGCTGAACCACGAGTTCTTTGGCGAGGACATCGGGCTGCGGCTGGAGATCGTGGGTCGAGACCTGGTCACGTCCTCCGACATCACCAAGATACAGTTCCGGCTTAAGATCATCGATCCAAAGAAAAGGTGAATGTCAACTGCTGAGGTCAAGGTTTCTATAGTGTAAGGTGTGTTCATCTTTAAAAACAACAATACAAACCTTCCCTTGTGATCCACTCTGCGACCCAATGGACGAGGCCACCGTGCTAGGTGCCTCCTACTGTATGTCTCTGTGCGCTTCACTAACCAGTTCAATCCTGACGGTACTTCAACTATATACAAAACAACCGAATTTTTTTTTGTTCCGCCACAACTGCAAACTAAAATATGGCGTGAGTTATCATTTTTAAACATAAGTTTCGTTGACATACAAAGATTTCTTTTTGTCCAAGAGAACTTTCACACTCGCAGACACACGGCACGAAAGTATTATACTGAACGTGTAGGTGTTGTTCCAGATCGTACACACACAAGGAGAACGAGGCGATCCAGTTCGAGTTCGACATGGAGAGCGACGACTGCGAGGAGGTCGCCAACGACATGGCGAAGGCCGGCCTCATTATGGAGGAGGACGCCCGCATCGTCTTCAAACTGCTCAAGAGCCAACTGATCAGCCTCAACAGGTTGGTGACACTTTCGCTAACAACCACTGTACTTTTTTACTAGTAGTAACGCTATCTAGCATATAATTTGACACTTCGTTGATCTTTTAATAGTTTGACTTTTCAAATATAGATGGCGCTGTATACAGATTAAATATAATTTTACCACTGATGCATAACTTTAATTTTTTTGATAACTAATCTAGACACTAAGGCTGTGTTTACAATATAATCGTCGGATTTTGTAAATCAGTGAAGTTTATTATAATTTTTTGGTGTTATTTTGCTTTGGTTGTTTGAGTCTAGTTACAGATAGATCCCTTTTCCCTATTTTGTGTCGATTGTTCGAAAATGCAAAATTAGTCTATGTATGATGCTTTGACCGTCAGAGCTGGTGGAATAATAAACATGTAATTCATTGTACGTTTGTTAAGCCAACTTCCTCTTATATCATCCATCCACATAGACATAACAATGCACACATGGAGATCCATAGGTATCTTAGTTTTGCCAGTAAGTATATTGCAATCGCAAAATATATTGCAATTGCAAAATATATTGCAATTACAATCGCATGCAGGTATTCTTTTTCAAATGCGATTAATATTAAAATTCCAAAACTTGATAGTATCAGGCGTTACTTTGCGGAAATTCATTGTTATTGAATTAGTATTGTTTACTTTGCAACAATCCGCAAGCACAATGTATGAAAGTATATATTTCTATACATGCATGAAACCTCCCTCCCTCCCACAAAGGAAAACATGCAATTATGATAAAAGTATATACCAACACACATACCGTCACCGACACGTGTTTCGCTCCGAAACAGAGCATCCTCAGGGTGAGTAGACTCCACGAGTGTTAACCGCAAAATTGCACGTTTTCCTTTATGGGGGAGGGAGGTTTCATGCATGTATAGTAATATATACCATCATACATTGTGCTTGTGGATTGTTGCAAAGTAAATATTGTTAATTTAATTCTAAAACTTTTTAAATTACACACACACATTTAAAAACAGTTCGACGTTCTGAAATAATGATATTCACAAAATTACATTTAATGATTTAAAACTCTACGCTCGTCTCTAAATGAACTCTACACATGGTTCAAGCGGAGTTTCGCACAAGGTTAAAAGCTGATTCAATGTGAAATATCGCCCGCGCTGAGCTTTGAACTCGACGAACTGACCAAAGTTGAAGTTCGACGAAACTTCAACTCCCAACAATTGAAGACGGCCAATGTATTCCAAGGATACATTCTGAAAAGTAGAAATCGAGGTGAACGGACTCCTCTTGGCGCTGAACAGACACGTCTTGTGGCGTTAAATTATTCTTACCTTATTATTTATTCAATGAATGATATTCTCATGGTTTTCAGATATACAATATTCTTCAAACAACGTCATTTATATACAGAAATCTGATGATTTCTTTGGCTCATTTTTCTTAATAAATAATGAAATGTTTGGCCGTAATGGGGTGGCCTACAATACTCACCGCAATCCCATGCTAGCAGAACAGATTAACAATATTATTATTAAGTTATTTATGTTATCACTGGTAATATTGTCTTTCCGTGAAGCCTGCCCGGCTAGCTACCACCCTCCTGCTTGAGTCAGCCGCCAAACGACTCGTCGTGTTCCGGCTGGGGCTTGAGAGCCAGTACTTTCTTTCGTCTTCTGTCTTGGCCGACAATGCATCAGTGTTTGGAGTTACTAGTGTCCACGGGCGATAGTGATCACTTACCATCAGGTGGCTCGTCTGCTCGCTTGTTGGTTATTTACATAAAAAAAAGATTTGAAGAAACACATTACATCAAATGATAATCGTGCGTATGATTTACACTTACGATTAAATTTTTATTATGTATATATGTTAAATTTTCAATATTTGCTTGGAATATATTGTTTTAATGTTGGGCTTTTTGCCTATACCCTGATGCTCTGTAGCCCAGTTGGTAGCGATGCTGCTTGTTTCGCAAATGGCGCATTATTCAGGGCCACCGCACCATCGTGCCATGGCTGTCGGTCAGGGTCAGAGTCATCGAGGTATCTCGGTCGGGCTAAATACTTGATATCCGCTCTCGCTGTTGGTGATGTTATTACATACCTTCATGTCACCGGCAACAAAGAATCCTAATGCCTGTAAGCGTTAATATATCTGTATTTTTTTTGGTGTATAAAAACATATGTAAACATCACTGATATTTGATAAGCATTGTCGTTTGCGTGCGTCTCGTCAGCAGCGGTGCGGGTGCGGGTGCGGCCCTGACGCCGCATTTCTAATTACGCTGGCGGGCGGGCACCGCGTGTCTTGTCATGCAACACTGAAACATTTAACTTTTTTCATATCCATTTAGTTTATGAGAGTTATACTGTAGTTTTTTAAATTATTTTTTCATTTCATTAATGAGCCGTGATTATTTAAATCATATAAATAATCACATAAAATGATAATAAATTTCTATTAAATTTTATGTTCTTCTTATAAGAATTTTCTTAATTACTCTAAAACATTTTATTAATTTATGTAAATTTAATTATCACCTCATCAATTATACAAATATTAGATTTTTTTACTGCAAAACAACACCAAGGATTCTTTAAACAAATAACGCAATCAGTGAACGGAAAATTACATTTTCAGTACGATGAAAAATCATCTATATTAATGTATATTTTCCTGGTTCCCTGTGGCGTAGCGAACAAATAATTCGAATACTCGTTTCGACGCTTCACTGCGCATAAGTAATTGCCGCGACGCCATGTTAAATGCAAGCTGATGTGGTACGATCAGTCGTTCACGACGAGCGATACACCACCTCGCGCCGTCGATACGGCCGTCATTTTCAAAACAATACGCGCAAAAGATATCGATCGCCCTATCGTTTAAGTTTTTACGGGAAAAATTCTTTTAGCGTTCCAAATATCATCAAATATCATTGTCACTCGGATCCAAAATGATATTAGAAACGTAGCTTGCCAGTTTCAAGTTTAAAACACGATATTTTAAATATTGACATCCGTTAGAGAGCCACTCGAGTGAAATTGCTCCACGCGTTCGTTGACCTTGGCCTCTGTTATCTGTCGAGGCGCAGAAATCGCGCTATGCAAGGCATGTTGCACGTTGTGTCCGTGTGTGTAAATATTGCGGCGATCTCTTATTGTGAATCCCACAGAACACATAATATTAATATTTCAGCTTCCAATTACCGCGGATATATTAGTTAGTGACGAGTTGGTGACAACGATTAATGTTGTTGATATCGACAATACGGTTTCTCGCGTCAGGTCGCTGCTGGCTTGAACGGATCGGGAGATTAGTTTTGTAAATTGAACTTTTTTATTTAATATACGTGAGCGATAACGGTGGGTAGTGAGCGCTGGAAACTTTATTTTCGTAGACGTTTTATTTGAAGTTATTTCTGTGTTGAGATTTGCTCGAGTACCGTTAATTTTTCCAGAATAAAATATATCGTATCCCTCCTGGATTATAGACTTTCATACAAAAATTTTCGACACTGCCAACAAACTCCCGTGGAGTATAACTTTCTTTAAAAATAGCTCATTCATAATGTTTATTTTTAAGTTAATATGAATTCCAATATACAATTTTCTAGGATTTATTCTTTAAAAACATAAAGTTTATTATTGACGCCCGCGCAAACCGCTGTATTATTAACAGACTTCAAAAAATTAAGAGTATGTATGTTCACGTTCAATACACATACGAATGATAATGATAATAAATAATGATAATGAAGAGTATTTATGTTCACGTTCATACATTGTACACGTTCAATAGGGCCTCAAAAAGGTTTCTCGTCTAACGCCTAGTAGAATGTCGTGGCCCGCACAGGTATACTATCGATACACTTGTAGTATCGCATTGCGCTATTGTAATTACGGTCAATATATGCCATTGGGTATAACGATCACCTAACGGAATCATTCGTCCTTCCACAAAATATTAGCTTACAATACGTACATACGTAATTGTAATTCAGTTCTCGAATTATCTACTCATAATTTGTTTTTAATTAAGTAGGTAGCGTTTCAGTTGAGCTCAAACAGGCCGAGGCCACATGGTAAGTGCATAAATTTAATTCGTTATTATTATTTAACTTTACGTTTACACCCGTGGGACCCGATCTCCATCCACAAATTTACCGAACCTCCTACAACACCCGACCGAGAAAGCTTTCAATAATCTTTTTAATTATAATAAATCAATAAATGGAAGGTGGGAGGTTTTGTTACATTATTAGGAAATTAGGTTTTAAAGTTGAGATCGTAAAGTAGTTTTATTACCCGTTGTTATTTATTAGTGATATTACAAAAAAAGTATGATAAAAAAATGTTTTCTTAAATCGGACAGATTGGAAAGATATGAAGGAGATTGCCCTTTAGTGACCTACTTAAACCCCCTCAGCTTAACCTAGACCCTGTCAATCACAAGCGTTTCCATGGCGACCACCGTTGAATAAATACCAGCTGGCCGCGATCGCGTTGGGGCGTCGCGTGACGCAAATTGAACTCTATATCAGTTATTTTATGTCCTTTGCTCCGCACTAGAGTTATTTATTTGCGATTCCTTGCGATCGTAATCGAATATCGATGAATTCGGTTATTGTATGGATTTCGTATTGTGACAATTTTTATTCGAGTGATCGCGAGCATGGCTCTGAGCGGTTTTGCATTGCAAATTTTATATGCAGTACGGAGTAGTTCGAATGATAGTAGTATTTTAACTTTCGTTTTCGATTCGGGTTAAGTAACCGTCGATCGGGGTGTTATAATGATGATGAAATTATTTTTACTTGTAACTTTTCGATATTTCAACAAGTTTTTGTGTGGCCGAACGACGTGATAGATGTTATTATTAAGTTTTTCTGTGATTTTGTTTCATCTAAAAGTTTCTTTTTGTTTCCTTTTATTAAATGTTACGTATTGTTTACGTATTGTAAACGTTTCAGTGGATTTAATGATATCATTTGACGCCAGCCTCGGTACTCTCTTAGCTTTCAAAAGGAAATACCGATTCTCAGTTCTTCTCAGTTCAATAGTATTTTCTCTCGAACTTGTGTTGTGTTCCCAATTTATCTTCAAGACGAAAATATCGGAGCGATTTGAGGTATTATGGTATCCAGTATCTTTGAAACCTCTTAACACTGACGTTCAAGTTATATAAATTATAAAATACTAACGGTATTTTGAATTAAAAAATTATAATTGTGCGCCTTAATATGCGGAATAAATTTTTCGTTTTGTTATTAATATTAGTCAATAAACACTCACTACCGCGTAAAAATTTTCTCCTGCGGGTGGTAGCAACAAATATCCGTGACCTGAGAAGAACTATTTATCTCACACATATTTTGTGTGTCATGTTCCCTGACCGGGAATCCAAGCCAGGCCTCTCGGCAGGCAGGTTCCATACCCAACTGTTTATAGACGTATGTACGCCACAATATTTTCAGTGATAAAACATTTCTTGTTTTTTAAAAGTACATAGGCATGTCAGGTTGACATCTATTATTTAAAGAGTAAGAATTAAATTGCTTCTCTCGAGAACTGAGATAGTACAACTAATTTGTAAATGTTGTCGATAACCAGGCTCTTCCACGTGAAGCAAAAATTGAGCTTTTGTTACTTGATCATGTGTTCGTCTGCAGAGAGCGCAGCGAGAAGAAGGCACAGATGCTGTTCAACCAGGAGCTAATTAACGAGCAGAACCGACAGCAGCAGCTGTTGTTGGAGCAGCAGTTGAGACAGGTAGAGTATTTATATAATAACAAGCTGGATGGGTGTCAACGAACGTGAGTAGCGATGTCCTTATAACTATGGTTGGTTCAACCTATTTCTCATCGTTTACGATACCTGTTATACTAATTGGTTTGTCGGGTTAAGAGTCTACGAACAACCGCTCCGTGTTCGAAACGAAACCGTTTACAATTGTGATTGGTAGTTGCGACACGGAACAATGTGAAAGCGTGACACGTTATCATTCTTATCGATTCCTGTGTTCGATAACGACAATGTTACCTCGGATAGTGTGAAAATTATGATCGACGGTCACAGTCTCGAACAACATTTCAGGTGAAGATGATTCAAAACCAACAGCAGGGCGGGCCCGTGGACCAGGTGAAGAGCAGCCTGCTCAACGGCGTGGGCTCGCAGCCCGCGTTGGCGGCCGTGCAGTGAGTAGAGGACAACTGTTACCAGCTAATGTTAGATTATGTATACAAAATACGTTGATTCGCATTCGATCTCAAATTCATTCGTGCACCTTGCCCTTTAGGTTGGACCAACAGTCGCAGCTGTACCAAGCGCAGCAGCAACTTCTCCAACATCAGTATCAACAGCATCTTAACAACGAGGAGAAGGCGATGAAGTTCCTTCAGCACAACCTCATGCAGGCCAGAATGTCACCATCCCTGAGCGCAGATCAGCAACTCTTCCAACAGAAGCAATTGCTCGAACAGAATCTAAAGCAGCAGGTAATGATGGAGCAGAATCTCCTTAACCAGCAGATGCTGGAGCAGTCCGTCCAGAGCCAGGTTCTAATGGAACAGCAACCCCAGCAGACGCAGTTGCAGCCTACGCTACTTAATCAACAGCTGACAAACGACTACAGCAGCCAGAATCAGGCGTTGCAGCAGCAAATAATACAACAGCAACAGAATATCATAGCGCATCAAGCCGCGGCGATACATCAAAAGCAGTTGGAGGAACAGTTTACTGCACAAGAGAATATCATTGCTGGTCCACAGCCGAATCTCGTCACTGGTCAGATTTTAGACCCGTCTTTGCAAAATTTACAAAATATTCTCTCCCAAATCATCCATAGGCCTGATAGCTTACAATCTAGAAAGGAATCAGAATCTGAACAACAGCAGCAGCAACAGCAACAACAACAGCAGCAACCGCTACAAGCTCAAATGCAGCCGCTGGTTAGTCAGCAATCTGAGAACATTGAGGTCCAGCAGCAAACTCAGCAGGAGCAAGAAACTATGCAGCAACAGATAAATAATTTATTGGGTGTGCAGATGCAGCAGCAAACTAGTCAAGCGTTGAGTTTTCAACAGAGCCAACCGCAGTACGTCCAGCCCGCGATGCAAAACATCCTGACGGCGGCGGTGGACCCTGCGATTCTCGCGCAGCAGCAGCAGGTTGCTCAGGCTCAGCACCACGTGGCTCAGGCTCAGCAACAGCTTAATGTTCAAAAACAAATGCTCGCACAACAACAGCTAGTACTCCACCAACAGATGATGTCGCAGCAACAACTTCAGATGCCGGGGCAGACACTCTCTCCACAACACATCCGAACGCTTCAACAACAACAGTACCTAGCCCAGCAGGAGCTGCAGCTGCAGACCCAGCAGAATCTCATCGATCAGCAGAATTTGGCGTTGCTGGCTCAAAAGCAGCAGCTTATGGGACAGCAGCAGCAAAAGGTGGAAGAGATGCTCCGAGCCCACCGGCCGATCTACACGCGCCAGGGGTCTGAGCAGAGCCAGATCAGCTCAGTGGACATGCACGATCAGCAACCAATGGTTCAAGATCAGTACCAGAAGCCAGCGTTGCAGCAACAGATGTCGATGGACCAGCTTCATCAGCTCCAGAACCAGTACATGCAGAATCAAGAATTACAAATGCAGAAGCAACAGTCCATACAATCGGAAGATCACGGCTACCACACGATGCAGATGCAGGGTCAGTCGATGCCGCATAATGTGCTCCAGCAGAATTTCAGCATCATGCAGCAAAACGAGAGACAAATATCTAGTCACGAGGGGACGCCCGTGCAGCACTACACCGCCAATCCCCTGCAGATGTACCAAAACCAGCAGACGCTCCAGCTGGTGCAGTACCAGGAGAACATATCCGCCTCGATGCCTCAGAACGTGCCAGTTTCACAGTACCAGGAGTCAGTTCCATCATCCGTGCCAACGTCCATACCTCAGAACACTGCAGTGTCTCAGTACCAAGAACCCGTTCCATCAGTTCCTAGTTCGGTACCTCAAAGTCAAGTCATCAGTCAAGATTCCGCCACACAGCCGCAACCGGTCGGTGCGGTCCACCAGGAGGCGGTGCCGCAGCAGCTGAGCATTCACATGGAAACCGAAAACTATCAAGCCAACGGTGGTCAGAAGGAGCAATTTCTAACTCCTTTGAGCGAGTTTCCATCTGGGGCCACACACACAGAGGCCATAAAGCACCCCGATTTGAGCTCCGTGGAGGAGAAACAAGCGGAAAGTCAAGGGTCCTCTGAGCGTAAGTAGATATGTTTTATACGTTTAGGTCAATGTCAAACTCCGAATATACGTACGGCTTATTATGAAGCGAGGGACACTTTTGTGATAGAGAATGTTGTAATTCGTTTTTAACCAAATCAAAAAAGGTTATCTATTCGTTTTTATTGTTTTACGTTTGTTACCTCAGTACTCCGTAATTTATTAACCGTTTTCGAGAATTCTTCTTTTGTTTGAGAGGGTATAGTTTCCGTTTGGTCTCATTTAAATTTGAAGAGAAAAATACCAACTCTTAAAACTGTAAAATAGTAGATGAAATCAAGAAATTCACCTTCTTCAAAAATAAGTCTGTTTTTTTTTGTTAAAATACAGGGTCTTTCACCAGAAACCTCTTATGCTACGAAACGTTACGAAAACGTTACGTAGTTACTTTTAATGTTTTTGCGAATAACTTGTAGGTTTTATTTTACTTGAGAAGCAAAAAAATTAAGTTTTATCGGCTACTGATACATCCACTTATACTAAAAGCTCAGCTGTACAACTGTTACTAATGCGCGGATTCTAATTCGTTTATCTTACCTTCACTGGACTGGAATGCTAGTACGTATACGCGCGGCTCTCACGCCACCTACCGTTATCTACTAAACGGGCTTCGATTGTACTAATACAATACGTATCTATGTGACAACTATCGTGATATTAATGTTAAACTCTTCACGTTTTATTACGTTGCTAATTTTATTTGGGTACCTATTCATATGATCTGATTTGTACTAAGATAGATAATTGTCCAATCGTTTCGTAGATATCTAAATTAAAAAAAAAACCACAGAAATAAAACCACGTCAAGATGGCGGGTCGCATGTGGTACACAAAAGGTATACAAATTATAGTTATATAAGTTCTTCATCTCAATGAACTTACACTAGTTCGGGTAGATAATACCGCAGCTCAACGTCAGATAAATAGTTGGGTACTGATTACTTACCGAGCGACGTGTTCAAAACATTGTACTGTACTAAGTAATTGACGCTGTTTACAAGTTTATGTAACTTTACACGTCCGCGTCCCCAACTAAAAAAAATTTTGTTCAGAGACTTATCTATCAGAGAATTATATTGCGCAATAATGTCAATATTAATGGCAATAAAATGCTAGTTTCGCAATAGGATAGCCTTTTGGAGCTGGATCGTATACCAAGAGTTATTAACTTTGAGTTGTCGGAGTATGAAATGTACCCAGGTAGACCAGGTCGGAGTGCGTCGTGCCGATAACCGCACCTAGCATCGACATACAGCTGACATTGCCCACGCGGACATATTACGTATTGTCGTATCTCTGTATTTAATAAAAAAACCTATATAATAAGTAACGACGTAGCGTTACTAAGAAATGATGGTGCAAGATGGTTGTTATGGCCTCTGGTCGATAACCTTTCATCCTGTTCATTGTGTTTACGTATGTGCTGATGCCTTCAGGAGATTTTAGTGTGAGAATGTATAAGTTGTAAGCTTTTAAAGCACTCACAGTAGCCGTGCAAAATTGCATGCGTTTAGTGGATAAAAATTGTAAATTGCTTTAATTAATAAAATCATATACTCGCAGCGAGCACCGCAATCCCGTCGCCGATAACGAGCGAAAAGAAGTCGCGAGGCTCGAAGAAGCGGTCGCGGGACAAGGACAAGCAGCCGCGGCTGACGGTGCTGACGGTGACCGAGGGCGGCACCGTGGTCGAGTGCCAGTTAGAGTCCAAGTCCAAGACCGTCACCTTCAAGTTCCACGTCAGCGACGTGAACCCCGAGGAGATCGCCAGTAACTTGGTGGGTATTGCGTGAAGGAAACGGCGGTTGAAAGCAGCGATGCAGTACATTACAAAGATTAGACGATTTAATGTTAAGGAATTGAGTATATTTGATAACTCATGAATAAGTGGTTCACAAATTATTTAAAAATACAGGATAAAGTTCATAAGTGTATCGTTAACGTAAAGGAAATAAGAAATGAAACAGAAGGTAAATGAAACAGGAGGTAAGGTAAAGAAACATATAGTGTGTTCTAACTAGTGTTTCGAAAGAATTAATGAAAAAAGTTCAACGGGGCAAGGTAAAGTAACATATAGTGTGATCTAACTAGTGTTTTAAAGGAATGAATGAAAAGAACACAACGGATTGAGAAAGGAAACGAGTTCAATGAGTGGAAAAGGATGTTTTGTAGAAGTTTTTCCAACTTCTGCGTGACCATTCCGATAGACGTTATTGGAAATAACGTAAATTCGGTGAATCGCACATACGTGATTATAGCGTTATTTGATCCAATTGCATTTCACTTAAAATCTTGTTTTAAAAATCCCATCGACACCGTACCCGTGAAAGAGTAACGTCGTGGTTAAGTACGTGGTCCCACAAATAAAAATAGGGGGGGAATTGAAAGGGGAGGGAGGGGAATAAAGGAGGGTGAAGGGTCGGTCGGTATGATACATCATGAACGAGCGAGCTATTTTAATTTTTTTTCATCGTTTTCAGGTGTCCAATAATCTATTGCCCGAGGGGCAGAGTGGTGCGCTCACGGAGCTCATCCGCGACCTTGTGCGCCAGCTGAAGGCGGATCCCGCGCCCCAGCATGCTGCTTTACGTCTTAACATCGATAAGGTGAGGGTAGGCTAGGATGATCAGTGGTGGCTACAGACCAGTACACATCTGAAACCCATTTTAAGTGAATCTACAGTCTACAAATATTAAGAATATTTTTCACAAATCAACTCAATCAATTGGCGTATGAGATACATTAGTACTTTAGTAATGGGTTATACCAAAAAAAGTTATGGAAAAAACAACATTTTCTTTCTTTGCGAAAGAAGAACTAAAAATTTGAGGAGAAAGACTAATGACAGTTATTTTAAAGTATGTTGATAAAGAGATTTATACTAGTTATATTTGTTGCTGTTTCCAAATTTTATTTGATTGAAAATGTGTAATGTATCATTTTGTATTGTAATTAATATCTGAGGCACATCACGTTTTAAATTTACTTAAAATATACTTGTCGATTATCGAAGGAATTCATGGTTAAATGTTTAATTCACCAGGGTATATATAGCCCGTACTTGTTGTGAGAGCCATACTAGTACCTTATTCAACACCTATTAAATGTTCAAACCCATAATCTCGGCCATTATCAGTTAATATTATTAAGTGTTAAGCGTTACGTCACGAGTTGTATAACCCAGACGGACTACGATTCGGAGACGACGGAACGCGAGGAGAACCTGACGGATTCGAACCAGGACAACTCGGAGTGCACCACGCCCACCGCGTCCGCCGACAGCATCGCGCTCGCCGAGCTGGAGCCCGAGCCGGAGCCGGAGCCGCCCGCGCCGCGACCCCCGCCGCTCGACCCCGCCTCCAGGAAGATCAGTACCGCCTCCTCCATCGGTAACGGGATTTGATAACGTAGCGAAACGAAACGTACAACTCATTTAGAAGATTATAATATTCATTGCAACTTTTTAGGTTCAAATCAATCGGATGGCGGACCACTGGCCGACCGGTCTGGCAGCACCGAGTCTCAGAACGGCGAGAAGAAGCAACAGAAGCCAACACGCAAGATATCGCGCTTCCTAGTCAGCCCCGTGGTGGACCGCGGCGAGGCCGCGGATGAGAAGGTGGAGAAGCCGCCGGAGCCCAAACTGTACTCCGACGTCACTAGAGAACCGGCCCCCAAGCCGGAGCCTCCGCCTCCGCAAGTGAACGGACTCCCTGAGCCGGAGTCCAAGCCTCAGCCCGCGTCCCAAGTCATTCCGCAAGAAAACTATGTTCCTACTCATCAGTATTCCACCGCCTCGCAACTGACGCAGGCGCCGCAGACGGTCACCGACCACCGGCCCGGTGACGTGAAACCGCCCGAGATACCCGCCGGCGCTCCCGTGCCGCCGGCGTCCGTCGCGCCCATAACTACTACCATCCCGCAGACGTTTCCCTACCACACCACGACCGTCCATCCGGCCCTGTTCAACGGCGGCCTCCAACCGAATCTCACGAACTTAACCACGCCTCTACAGATAGCGACGGAGACGCCGCTGCTGGGGCTCAGCCAGGTCGGCACCCCCATGGGAGTCGGCGCCGAGCTGGGGCTCAATATGGGACTGGGCCAGATGCCCCCGCTGGATCCTATGGGGCTGAGTAAGCTGCAGTACCAACCGACCCTCACGCCCACGCAGGGGGTCACGGACGCTCTGCCCAATGCCGAGAACATACAGAGGATGCTGCTCAAACAGAACATTATGAAGTAAGTGTTGTATGTCGTTTATCCATGTATTGAATTTTTTTTAAAGTGGGCTTCATGTAATAATCATAAATAATCTACATTTTTTTTAATTAGTATTCACCGTATAAAATATGATATTTTAATATTGAAATATCAGATAAAATATGTCCATACATTTCACAGGTATGTAAATTATTTTTCTTTTTAACTTGTTCGGCAGCCAACAACAGAACCTGTCGGGACCGAACCTCCTGGGGCTCCTTAACCAGCCGCAGTTCTCGCAGCCCGACCTCGGGTTCAGCACCAACATGCTCACCAACTCCCAACCCGGTCAGTACTCGGCGTTGTGTTCGAGGTATACATTACCGATGTTACACGCTGTAAACGGCTCTGTATATTCATTGAATGGCCTTGATATACCTGTGTATTTATTGCATGTATATTTGCGAATCGTTTAACTGTACTATATTTCTAATAGAAAATCAATTAAACAGTACAATTTTCACCTACAATCAATGATTTGTTTAGACATGATATTGTTTTTAATAAAATCATGAAAAATCAATTTGTGAATTGATTATTTTACTAATTAAAATTTTGCATACAATATAAATAAATCGTGTAGAATTTTTAATCCACACGAACAGTGTGCTGTGAAGTAAAATTAACTTTTTATTTTTTATTTTACAAAACAATTTTCGAAGATCAAAATTTTCAACATCTCAAAATTGAAATCGAAATTATAACTTTAAAAAATCGTAAAAGCAGTTCAAGTGTATTTTTTCAATTGTCAAATGCCAATCAACTAACATAACCTGCCCTCTTCATTTCTTAAGTTACAATATATCAAGTTCCAACTCCTAGTGCCGAGGCCGTAGTACATATTATAACCGTGTATATGCATTATGAGAAATCGCTTCCCTGTTTGCGTGTGCCACGTGACTAACAAGCTGTGTGCCGTGTAGCGATGGCGTCCGCCCGCCTGCACTACGCGCCGCCCAAGTACTATCAACCCATGCTGGCCACCGCTAACGATCTCATCGGTAACTACCCCACTCTGTTATACTGTCTGCGTCGCTCACTGTACTTGTACATTTGTAGTGTAGTCTGAATGTTGCTTTGTATCCGGCGCGTGATTGTTTGTATGGCCGCTGAGCTTTCAAATTTTACATACTTGTGAATATCCTTCTGAATGAGCGTACACGTTGGGACGTAACCAGCGGATGTTACGTAAAAACAACGTGTCTGGTTTTTATTTACTCAATTCGTTACTTCTGTATGTTGTCACATGTGTAATGGGAGTTCGAAAAACTATTAATGATTATTAATATACTGTCACTACTGGGCTCAGATCTGATCGCACAATGAGAGAACATAAATTATTATCCGTCTCACCACGCCGGCTAAGTACGCTGCGGGAGACCTCATATAGCTTTTACAATATTGTGAAGAACTCTCCGTGTAGATTAAAATCACTTTTTCTTCACCGCAACAACGAGTATTAATTAATTTCTAATATTCGGTGAGTTTGAAAAATAATGATGCGTGCGGGATCAGTATTCGAGTCGCTCACTCGACTCGGGAACCGATGTCTGAGTCAATAAGCAGCGATAGAAATACATACATGTATATGTTATTATTTAATATATGTAGTAGCACCAAACATGCCACCGTATGATAAGTGATCTTTACCGATATATATCCGACCTCAAATACGGTTACAGTGGTATTGAAGACGGTCACAGATCTCTGACCGCTCGTAAGCACCTGGATCGTAGTAATCGGATATTATAGGTACTACACCACAACACCACATTACCAAGAGAAACACAACCGAGACAGACTGCAATCTACACAATTTTAAATCTTGCAGATATAATGGCCGTGCAAACTCACTAGCTATATAAATTTTCTACTAACTAAGTTATGAATTATCAAGTAATCTAGTGTTGAAGATTCGTTCCCCAAACTTCAGTTCAACAACAAGCGCTCCAGACCTCGGTCAGTCAGCTCGGTGGTCAGCCGATGAGTACGTTCGGCCTTGGCCTGAGCCTCGGCGGGCAGCTGCAGCCGGGCCTGGCCGCACAGAACCTCGGCCTGCAGCAGAACATGGGCCTGCCGCCCAACTTGGGCCTCAACCAGAATCTGATGGGGCAGAACCTTGGACAGAACTTGGGTGAGTCCGTTATCGACGCACTACAGGGCGATTGTTTTCTGTTGAATACGAGAACGCTAGTTACATGAATAAGTGCAGCTTTTGAATAATCTTTGAATCAGGCCTTCGAACGCCATTTTGTTCAGATTTGTAACATTTGTGACCTTTCCCGGTTAATACTTAAGAACAGTATTGAAAACTGAGAGTATTTGTTCAACTTTTTTCTCCATAAGGTCTCGGTGGGCAGTCTCTGGGCTTAGGCGGCAGTGGCCTGATGGCGGGCGGCACGCTGGGCCTGGTGACACCCAACCTAGGCCAGCTGGTCGCGCAGAGGGCCGTGCACCACGCGCTCGCGAGACGCGCTGTCGACATGGAGATGGGTGCGTGACCATTCAACTTCAACTATTTATCATAACGGTGATGTAATAAATGTAACGAAGATGATGATGAAGAATCACTTTTATTAATTACATGAATAGATGAATTTAAGTTAGATGTAAACAACCGCAGGCATGACCAACGTGAACTCGACGGGCTCGTCGCAACCGAGCACGCCCAACAAGCCGCAGTCGTACAGCGAATATATGCTCTCTCTGCAGCACAAGCTGGCCTCCATATCGAACAGCGTGAGTACTGCTATTTGACACCGCTTGCCGCATGCCGCGTGTTCGTTTGAAGCGTGCACCCTGTACGAAGTTGTTCGTAGATAATAACATACTATTACATAAATATGAACATGTCTAACTTGTAAATATTTATAAACACGATTTTACCCCTTCATAACAGTGCTTTTATGTTCCTAACATGCGTGTATACTTCGCAGAATGTATGTTGCAAGTGATTATAGAAATTTACCGTAAATGAATAACTTACATACGAGTACTCGTCGTGTCAAAAGTAAATGATTTCTGTTCGATTTGATGTTCAGCATCACCAGGGTTAGAGTTTTTTTTTTGGTTAAAATGTGTGGATTAACAAGTAATAATGTGTGTTATTTTTTTATGTTATATGATTTTTATTCGTTGTACAGAGAACTGCGGGAGCATTCAAGCACTATTTTAGTTGATTCTAATGAAGGATTAAGGGAAAAATCTTAACAGTTGTATTTATTACTTAAATAAATCTCACTTTTTATTTGATCTCCACAAATATCAATATCATAGCGCAATTTGCGGTTTTCATTCGTAGATAACATTTGTAGCTGAACGCTCCCGGTGTATCCTCATCTCATTATGTGCTAAGGCTCATTGTGTTACGTCACGTGTACAAAGCTCGACGCTGTGTGTGTACGCCAGGGTCCCGTGTCGCCGCAGTCCCCGCTGGAGTACAGTCCGGCGCTGTCGCCGACGCGCGCGCTGCACGCTCTGCCCGGACACAAGGTACGTAGGTGCACGTAAAACTTTGCTGCCGCTGTACGCAGCGTTAACGTATAATCGAAACGAGCGAGGAGTGAGATCGCAGTGAACATGCACAAGTTCCTATTTATAGTGCAGTTCCGACAAGATAAATGAACATTTTATCTCCACCGAACACTATTACACGGTTAGAGCCTGTTGTAATTACATTTTTATTTCGCGTCACTTTTTCGTTTATCGCATCGTCGTGTACCGTGATTTCCATGGAACAACCGTGTAAGTTACGCCCGGTTTATTAGCTGTAAAAATTAATTGCGTATTTTATTTATTAATAAATAAATTGTATTTTTTACATTAAATAGTTAGGAGTAATTAAAAATCAATATACATTATTGTAATTGTAATTGGCCGCTGCCTTTAATGCTACCAGGGCATCACATGTGGCTTCCGATATCCTTAGTGTTCGTCGTGTATCACCGGTCGGCGTGTTGGTATATAGGACATTAAAAAAACTGCGGAGAACCATTAATAATACAGGAGATCTATACTTGTAATTGTAAGCCGCCGAGTAGCGCTGACGGTGCGGCGAATCTAGATTTGTAAAATGACAATTTCTTGGGGACAGGGAGTTTAGCCATTTATATGTTTTATGGTAAGAAGGTATGGTATATACGATATGAAAATTTTCAGTATACTTTGCGGGTATCAACATGAAACAGATGTTAGTTAAAT
The DNA here is from genome assembly GCA_003671415.1 of Megathymus violae. Taxonomy (NCBI): domain Eukaryota; kingdom Metazoa; phylum Arthropoda; class Insecta; order Lepidoptera; family Hesperiidae; genus Megathymus; species Megathymus violae. The sequence continues at coordinate 2,002,307 of PDGT01000006.1, read as the reverse complement.
ATCATATTGAGTACCTACAACATCATTGGTTTATAGAAACGAATAATTTACTCCGAAATAAAAATTAATTTGTGGTACATATTTAAATATAATATATGATTCCTTTAATCGCCCTAATATAATCCCCAGTTGTTTTGCGACTCCTTTTATAAATAGCCGTAATCAGTGATACTGTCTTTCAATTCAGACGGAAAGCGTGGATGGCACATTAACGGGCGAAGGTGTGGAGGGGGCGGAGACAGGGGATGGTTCGGAGGCGGGGAGTGTGGCAGCACGTACGGCAGCGCGGCACGCGGCGCGGCTCGCACACCTCGACCATGAACTCAGCAAGATAAGTCTTCACTACAAGCAGGGACCGCCCAAGGTACGTCACCACATCGACCGCCGTAGTTATAGAGCGAAAGGGACACTACATTACAGTTGTCGTAATGATATATTAATTGTGATTGAGTTACTTAGGGGACGTTGCATGTATTCGAACATGGAAACACTGTGTGTGCGAGTAAGCAGCACTTACCGCTAACATTATCTTGAACGTCGTTCCCACGTGCTGTGCGCACGTATTCGAAGATTGCGAGCCTCTCTAATTTTGTAGATTCCTGCGTATCAGAAATTAATTTGTCCTCTGTTCTATGAAGGAAAGTATTATACGAAAGAAATCATTTATTAGTACTCTGCAATACGACATTAATATTATCGTAGTATATTAGGTATAGTAAGAACCCCTGCGCATCTGAATGTCTACCACTGGCCCGGTTGGTGCCAAAGCGATAGTTATACGGTTCATATGAACGATTGATATTTAAGCGTGATGCGACACTGCCGCAGGACGCGTACAGCGCGCAGCACAGCGCTGAGGAGCACGACATCATGGCCGCCGCCATGAACGACAGCGCCATCAACACCTTCGAAGGTAAATGTTGAATGTGGCTCTCAACGTTAGTCGATGTATCTTCGCAACGGACGAGCTCTTGATGAGGCTCTAGGTTTTCCGAAGCACCGTTTGTCACTAGCGATTGTTATGTAATGATAAGACTTTGTTTAATTAATGCGCTAGGGTTACATCGCCACTTGCCATCAGGCGGGAGCGTAAATGGTTGATAATAAATGTATACTAGCACATGTGGAGGGACGTATGTTTAAAGCAACTTTGTACGCTTGTGGCACGTGCGCGGCGCACGGTGATCGCACTTTAGGGGGTGTCACACGCGGGCGGTGATTTCTGTCCTCAACATTCGCCGCTGGCCACACTCCATCCAGTTGTACATTTAATGTTTTACAATAGGTGCAGTCATCTCGAGCAATATTGCGGCCATTTTCCGACTTGTTAATTTTTTAACTGACATCAAAAAAAAGAAGAGGAAACTCAATGAATGTTTTTTTTATGTTTATCACCTCAGAAATCCGTTGTTTACTAACCGATTTAGAAAATTTCTTTTTTGTTTGCGAGGGTATACCTACCGTTTGACCTCACTTAAATTTAAAGAAAAAATATCACCCGTAAGATGGGTGATGATAAGACTTATTAAAAATGGGATTGGAATGCATGTACACAATTATGACACTACAAACACCCGCGGCCGGAGAACAAACATTTATCTATCAAATGTCTGCTCCGGCCGGGAATTTAACACTGAACCCGGGATTAACAACTGCACAAAGGGGACGTCGTGTTCAGTTTTATTTATCATCATCATCTCTATATCTATACTACTATATAAATATATTGAGCTTCCCTGTATGTCTCGAGATAACTCAAAAAGGGCTTGAGCGGTCTTAATGAAAATTTGTATATATTGTACGGGTTGCGAGGATGACAAAGGAAACTTCCCGTGGCGAGTGTTGATCGTACACTAAATTTATTCAGATAAAATATAAATACATTAGCGCGCTAAGTTGCAATCTTTGCACTTTTGCTTATAATGCTTATATATACAAAATATATGAACGGTGTCCCGTACAACAATAATATTACAAGTATGGCGTTTAATGTGTCGTTCAAATTTTAAACGGAACTTTACCACCGTAATGCATTTTATAATTTTAAATATTCTCTTTTGATATCACCTGTGTCTGTCTATCGTGCGATATAATAATTGACAAATTGTGTGTGTGTGTGTGTGCAGAGTTGGGCGCGGAGTGGGTGGGATCTAGCGGCGGACGCGCGCGTCGGTTCCGCGTGTCGCGCGCCGCGCCGCTCAGGGAGTACGGGCTGTGCCGGCTGCTGCCTGAACACATGCATGGTGATTGTTATTATTACATTTAACGCAATTACTGCTACATTTTCGTTCGGTTGACAGCTAGGTTTGAAGTTGGTGACAAAACAATAGAATAAGTAGACGACTATTAGTTCTTCGAAAATCCAGCTTTTATGGCGCTAGATTTAATTGTTACTTAGTACTGTAATGTGCGGCCAATGGTATGTAATAGTCAAGTGATGTTTATAAATGCACGTTATGTAGGAAACTTTTTTAAGGTTGAGTTTATCTTTCAGATAAACAACAGTGGTATTGATTGATGATAGATATTTTTTAATTCATTCTATATCTAGAACTTGTTTATAAAGCAAAGTTTCGAAATAAAATTGTCTTAAAGCACAGTTAAAATTGTCGAAACAAGTAATTCGTGCTCATTTCAGCGAAAGAGAAATTAGATCTGGCGCAGTCTCAATTCGGAGGCGAGGGCGTGTTGGATGAGCTGTCGTGCGACAACACGTCGTGGGGTGACGTCGAAGCGGCGGCGGCGGGCGCGGGCGGCGAGCACGAGCACGAGCACGAGCACGACACCGACGCCGCCGACACGACCGACACGTACGTGCTGACGGACACGGCGCGCACGCGCTGCTACATCCTCTCGGACGTGCTCAACGGACGAGTTGCCACCATCGTGGATCCTGCTCCGCAGGTCACTAGATAGATACATTTTAATTTGCCGTGGTTTGGACACAATGAATGCAGTTTTTTGTATTGCTGAATATTTCCGTGCCAATGGTTTAGTAGAATGAACGTCGGTCTTTTCGAATCTCAAATTTGTTCAAGTAACTTGTATTTTATAAATTAACTGATCACTGCTTCACCGACGAAAAACATCACGAGGAAAGTTTGTGTGCATAAGTGTGTGTTTATAGTTGATAGTATCGCGCGTTGCTTTGCGGAAATTCATTGTTATTGAATTAGTATTAATTTACTTTGCAACAATCCGCAAACACAATGTATGATGGTAAATACTTGTATACATGCATAGAACCTCCCTCCGTCCCACAAAGGAAAACATGCAATTATGATAAAAGTATACACCAACACACATACCGTCATGCGTGTGTTTGCCAATTAGCAGAATGGCCAGCGCAATAAGTAATAGGCCAACGTCAATATATGGCATGTAACCTTAGACGCTCAATGTGGAAGGAGACCAACAATAACACTAACATTCTATGTTGATTATTAGGTCTTGGGTTGGTTATTGTTTTACCGTCTGAAGATATATTTTTTTCAACAATAACATATAACAAAGAGTGTAAAATTTTGTTACACTTCTTTTTTATAATTAAGTTTCATCGTTGTACCCTACTGAGATAAAAGATACAGGTACGTCAAACAAGTAAGTGCATAAGCCGGTGGTAATTTGAAGTACATCTCGGTCACATTTAAAGTGTAGCTCATGCCCTGGGTCCTGGGTTGGGGCTCGCTCCATCTCCGCTTGTAGCGTAGAAATTTGTTCCGTGGCCTGCTCTAGTACACATAAATATATATGTAAAATATGTACTCGGTATGTCAAAAGCAGTAGTATTATAGCCTTAGCCGCAATATATATTTTTTTTCATTCAAAATTTAACTAAACTTAGTACTGTTAAAACAATTATTATAACAAAAAATTTATGTTAAATTTGTCTGTAGCCAGAAATTGAAGCTGCGTAGACGGTGCGTCATGATTACCATTATTACAGTACACTTGAACTTTATTCTGGAGAGTTTATTTAGTGCATGCAACATCGACAAATTTATAAGACTTGTATATACTTAATTTTTAATTGATTTGTATGGACAGATCGAGTGTAAGCCGAGTCCGGAGGAGTGTGTGGAGCGCGACCGCAGCTACCTGGTGGTGGACGCGGCGCGCGGCGTCACGTGCACCGTGCTCGACCGCACGCTGTGCCTCGAGGACGACCCCGCCTTCACGCTGTTCCTCGAGACGCGCTACCGTCCCACCGACACGAGGGAGGCCAGCGACGACTCCAAGTGGACCGGCGACTCGAAGGTGACCGAACGAGTTCACGCTGCCCCCACACGTGCTACACACCACAGTGGCATCAACTACGTAGCGATGTTAGCTCCCCGAGGGACCATGACATGTATAGAGTTAAATCGTTGATCAACGTCGTGTTCACGTCATGTCATCATTTTGATGTTTTTGAATCTCGTCGGCTCTAACAAAATAGCGCGTCGGTGAAATTTTGTAACGTGACTGAGCGATCGCCTTGCGCGTCTTGTTGATATCCAAAAGCATAAAGCAGTCTAACGAGTCATGTACATGATACCGCACCTTTTGAATGAAAGTTACTTAACTCAAAATTCCTGAAATTCCAGATTTTACTATAAATTTACTTTAAAAAGCCTACTCTAGAACACCATGGTGAAAAAGAGCCCGAATTATGAGTGAGAAAGGGAAAAAGGGAAAACCTCATACATCAGTCTCTTTAAATTTATTCAAGACCATACATTTTTGAAAACTTTCTTCGTCATTTCCCATAAATTGCAATTTTTGAGTTAAATCCCTTTCATTCTATGGGTGCGATACATTCATTATGATATTTATATATCAACTTCAAACGAAGTTAAATATTACACAAATGATTCAGTTTATTGCTCAGAGTTCAATATGAAAACTAACTAAAGAAAAATAAATATATTTGTACATGTTGAATTGTATTACAAAGGAGGGCTCGGTTGAGCACAGCGTGTTGGTGCCAGCTACGGAGGAACTGGCGCGTTGGCGCGTCGTGGAGGAGGCGTGGCCGGCGCTGGGGGCGGGGCCGCGGCGAATGAGTGCGGCGGCGGGCGCGCTGCGGGCGGAAGTGTTCGTGGATGAGGCGCTCACGGAGAAGGGTCAGTGTTGCACGCTCTGGAAGTCACCGAATTTATTTATTGATAACCCTTTTCTTTCTTTCAACAGTTCAATAACTGAAAGTTTTATTTTAACGTAACTATGTCATTCTTTGTTATTATTTTGAAATGTTATCAACATTTTTTTATTGATAGTCACACAAGGAGGTAATAAATGATTTCATCATAAAATATATAAAATGAGTAACTCCAACCGACAATTCGGCCCGAAGCCTAGCAAATATCGATCGAACCTGTCGACAGAGTCCTATTTCTTTGGGTGCCCAGTTTTTTAATACGTCAGTTGTCGTATTGAAAACGAATAGTTACTGTTAAAGACCTACGATGAGGCTTTAAAATAGCACTGTCATATATGACGATTAATGTATAAATACAAAAAATTCCAGCTGGTTAATACCAGCTTTTTGCCTACCAATAAAACACTCATTAAGCGATAACCTTATTTACTGATCCGAATCTGCATTACTGAATATTTTTTGGAAATTTTAATGTAGGTAGGTACACTTTGTTTTCGATATAGAAGCCTAGATATGTATTTTTGTTATTTTTATGTCTGTCTCAAAAGATGTAGATGACTCTGATTATATTGGGAACTTATATTTAAGATTAAAATCTAGAACTTTTCATCCCGCGGAACTGTAAAATAATGTGTGTGTTGTGTGTTGTGAATGTTGCAGCGCTGTGCCGGCAGGTGGTGCTGGTTGGCGTGCGGCGCGTGACGTCATGACGCGAGTAGCGAATCACCTTGTACCTTATATTTAACGTGTAACATACTATATATCTATATCATTATTCGTAAATAAAATATTCATATGTGATATCTACCGCTGTTCGTTTTATTTATTGTTGATGAATAAAAAATGCATTTGTAATTATTAAATATTACGTTTCATTTTATTTGCTACGTAAGCAAATAAAAATACACCCGTGTTAATAAAAAATACGTACCAGTAACCCAATAATGGAAAACATGGCCGCCGTCAGCCCGAGACTGGCGCTGCCGGCTGGCCGCGGTGCGCCGTTCGCCTAAAATTACACCCGCTTCAGTACTAGAGAAGAATAAAATGACTTTTCCAGCTATTAAGCTTACAGTACATAGTCGGTGTGGTACCACCGTTTACTGTCCAAACTTTATTAATAATGTTACCACAATTAAAGAGAAAATTCATAAGACTAGTATATCCGTAACAAAATATCCAGCTGGTACAGACAGCGTTCACGTAAGTTGCCAAGACGCTGCTCTTATAAATGTATTTTATACATCCATATGTGTATATAAAGTATTTTAGTTGAAAATTATGTACTGATATAGATAAATAAGATGAGTGGTCATCGAGGTTATCGAATACAGCGCCATTGGCGTTTGATATTAAGATAGAAAGGAAAAATGCGAGTGGTCGGAGTGCTCGGACACGTTCGTACCACTTTAACGATCCAGTCGGTGTAGTTGGCGACGCGCGCGCTGACGCCGGGGAAGTAGGGGTCGGCGCACCCGTAGCCCCACGACGTGACCCCCACCACCACCCCCCGGTACAACATGGGGCCTCCGCTGTCGCCTTGGCACGCGTCCTTGCCTGCAACGCATTCGATAATTGAAACTTAATCACTAACAGTTATTGATCCTCTGCAGAGCGTGAGTGTATTCTCGTAAATGTTACCCAACCACAACGACTGCTATCGAGAGGACAACTTAAGGTAACATTTAGTCGAAAGCGTGCAAGAATTTTCGCCAGTTGCTGAACTAACAAGATCTCTTACGAGAAACACGTGCCGTCGGGCTATGAGTTTCAAACGACCACTTAATACGAAGGACAATTTCAGCAACTTCTCACCAAACCAAATAATATTTGCAGGCAAACCTTAAGCCTTGTGTATGGGTGTTATTATCCACCTTGAACCATCGCAGTCTACCAAATAGATATTACCCACAGGATTGTCAAAACAATGGGAAGCTCCTATGGAACACCTTTCTAATTCTTCTGCAGCTTGTCTCCGGTTTTCTTTTTTAATTTAACCTATATCACTTTTATTATCTACCACACACCAAAAAATATTTATAAATGTTATAACTGCCTTTTTTACTGTATTCAGTTTTTGTTGGTAGTATTACAAAAAATAACAAACACAATTGTTGTGTGTACGTAGGACTGACTGACCGCCGACGTCGAGGATGCCGGCGCAGATCATGTTGCGTGTGACGGGGAAGGGGTTTCCGGACAACTGCTCCAGTTGCCGGTAGCGCGCGGCGCACGTCGCGAGCGGCACCTTGCGTACGTCCACATCCAACAGCACTTCGGAGCCCGCCGCGACCGACGCCTGCAACCGACAGCGGCCGACACACCCTACTGTTTAAACAAGGCTATATTATGTTTGTTTACATTTTTTAAGAATGTATGCCTGCAAGTTTTCTGAGATTACAATCGACGAGCCCATTGTAAATGTGCGCACACCTAATCAACGAACGACTTAATAGCGGGGTTAGCGGCGAAGTTTTGAAAGTGACCGACAGTCAATTGATATACAGAAGTCGCTAATTCAATTCCCCACCACACGTTCCTTTGTCGGCATATAAGCGCGTAATATCTTCTAACGACTGGAAAACCGAAACCCACATTGGTTCTGCCCCAGCCGACGTACGTGACGGTGGAGTTGTCGGGGACCACGGCGCCCTGCTCGGGGATGGAGGCCAGGTTGTCCTTATTCACGTTGGCGTTAGTGGCCAACAGCAGCACAGCTATGTCGCTGTCCCGAAGCGGCACATCGTACCCGCTGTGCACGGTTATCGCTGACACCCCGTGAACTACGCCACCTAGTGGATGAAACGCAGAACTATTTTAGATTGGGTGGCAGGGCTATTGACGTTAGAGACATTGATTTTTTTAATTTAAATCCGACCAACGAGCCAACAGTAAATTTTCGTCTCTGCACATGTAGATCCATAACACCAAGGGATTCATAGAGGATAAATGGTGAACCCTGTTTGCTCACAGATATTGTAACAAAAACTGCTAAAAACATTTCACCCTTGATTGTAGACAAAGGGTGGTAGCTAGCCAAACACCGTAAAGAACCGTCCCAATCACGACAACAGTCAGAATTAATTAAATGAACCATTCGGCGTAGCGTCTTCTGTTGTTCAACAGTGTGCACCGCGAGTATGACATTTGGCTTAAAGTTTAGGTTGGGTGGAGCTCAAATTGATATTGGAATTTCGAAAACGATACCTTTGATCTACAGCGAACTGCTAATAATAATAATAATAGGCTCAAGTAATAATAGGTTTTATAAACTACCTCTATTCTTATACGTAGAGCCGACTCGCACCCTGAAGAATCTAGGGTCTACTACTCTGCCGTTCCTGTAACAAGAAAAACAACCGGTGCAACATGTTTTATGAAGTGTTACATCTTAAATATAAAATGTATTACAAGAACTACAAATTTCAAAAACGAATGTAATACAATTCTTATTGAAAAAAGCTTATTACACCATCCAAGAATTTCTAAAATAATAAACTTTTAATCTGGTAATAATATGAAATTGACATTCAAGCTATATTGAATTATTTTAGTTACCAATGTCTAAGTTTATGTCTAATATTTTGTACCCCTAATTGGCAGGATAGGGGATAACACTAATTACAACATATAAGATCTACTGTCTACTTTGATCCTTCCCGGAATAAATAAATTTATTGTCTTATATCAACATATTGTAGTATTATTGCTACTAATAGTTTTGGTGTATGCGGAGAACTAATTTTGTGGTGGAAGTGTGTTGTTAGGTTTCGAGCCGACGCATGCTTATAGCGCATGCTTAACAACGGCGCTAGACAGACAACGCACGTACTTATAAAATGAAATGAAATAATATTGTATTCCAAGTTGGTTTTTACAAACACTTTTCACACGTCAAACTACGCCATCCCTTCAACAAATCCCTACGTGAGTGGTCCCGGAAGAAGAAGCGACAAGGAACTCCCGAGGATTTTTTTTCCTACTCACAGTTACAGAACGCACTTAAACTGGCTTAATATTAAACTCATGTTCAAGCAATGTTATCCTGAAAATAATCATCAGCTACGTAATAACCTTTCCGCATAAAAATGCCTTTGACTTTGAAAGATATGGTTTGGATATTTGCCGCTTCTTGTCAAAATCAAAGCACCTTTTCGGAACAATAGTTTCTACTATTAGTAGAAACAAAAATCGACGTTCATAAGTGGATTTATAAAATACCTAAGTGAATAAATGATTTTAAATTTAAAAACACGAGTAAATGCTTACCCATCAACATAGCAGTGCGCGGCCGAGAGCACGTGGCGGTTGGTCAACAGCGAGCCGGCGCAGTGCGCCTGGTTGTTGTACGCTACCTGTGAGAGCACTCTTACGTTTTATGCTGCTAACACAATAATCATGTAACAAAAATGATCGGATAGCAAGGTGCTCATGATGAGAAGAGAAGGCGATGGCGCCTGATTTGGTCTTCGAAAGATCAATAAACTCCTTACATTCAAGCTTAATTCTAACGGTCAAAAGTAATTATAAGGTTAAGAGTTTTACCATTAATATAAAGATAATAACCTTGCAAGCTACTACCCTCCTAAATTCGGCCGTGGCCGTGTCTATCTCCATTGCAGTTTTGTTCAGTCATTCAACAAGCTGGTGCATCGCTTTCCTCTTCGCAGGTAAATCATCGATGACGTTTCGGACGATAATGTCCAATCTTGGAAATTATCATTTTGCATCAGATAAAACGATATTATAAGAATTTTAATAAATAACTAAATATGGAATCCTAAAAACTATTCTGCCGGGAGTCTGCCGTGATCCCGAACATACAATTTTATTAATAAGTGCCAACTGGGATACGGGATTGTCATCAATATACATTAGTAGTTTTTCGAATTTCCACAATCCGAAGAACTATCCGTTTAAAACCATTGTCGAACACTAGATCAAGTTACCTGCACGACGAATGGATACTGCTCGATAACGGTGGGCGTTCCGCCGATGATTCGCACGCTGGGAGTGCTGTCGGAGAACTCGATGTCCACTGTCGTCACATTTTCTTTTTGGGCACTCGCTATCGCTATTGACGTGAGGTATTGTTTTAAAAATATAAGGATTTATTAAAGCGCAATATGCGTTTTAAATTATATTTAATATTAATAAACAATACTTTTTAATTACAACAGGTCAGCTTCACATTTCTGGTGCTAAAGTTTAGAAGTAAAGATAAGTGTCTGTCGTACAGATTTATCTACTGTTTAATCTAGGATTGGACTCAGAAGTTTGGGCTGCACTTGTAAATCGAGAAGGTTCTTTCATATTCAGTATTAACAGAACTGTTAGGTCATATTTTAAACCATTCCCATTCTGTCACAATATCATTCAATCAGCCAAAAGGAAGAGCAAGGTCTGCGAGGAACCCGTGGTGCTATCAACAATGTTAAGGGATCGTCTGAGTTAGCAACATATAGGAAACTGACAGTGTTAGTGGCCGTTCAGATGAGGAGTTTTGTATTTTGGAGGAAACTTGAAGTATCGTTTCGTTGTCGATAATAGCAACTGTTGAATTGTCACAAGTGTGTGACGGTACAAGATCTTGGTGCACCGCAGTCGCTCGCTAACTGATATAGTAATCAGTGCAGAGTAGCGTTGTATGTATGTATGTAAAAATAACATCTGCATAAAGATGAAATTACTTCAGTCAGCAGTCAAGCACGTAAAAATACAGAATAAGATTTCGAGTTGTTAATATTTCGTTCCTGAAATCAAGTTCGTCTGTATCGGGTGAGCCGTTTGATTGATTGACATATTGATATTGCATAGTTCTTTAGGAAAATAAGCATGAACAGCTAAGAACAGATAAGAAATAAAAAATTGAAACTAATATTTGCAATACGTACGTGAGTGGCAATGATTGATGAATTCTATTATTCACAAAAATATCACTTGGATGAAATAAAATATTATAAATCTTGAATACGACAGCCCAATTTATGCTCGTAATACGTAATACTGAAGATTTTTTATCTGAGTAACGTTATTGCTATAGTAAATCACTTACTAGAACTGGATGAGTAATATCAGTAACATCACCTTAAATCGCATTACGTCTTCCATTTGTTGAACTACGTTTAATATTATACGGTAAAAGGATTCTTGATTAAATTTTTTATGCAAATACAAGTACATACCGCAAGCAATAAGTAATTGTACGAATCTCGATCGACACATGATAGGGAACTGACGAGCGCTAAGCACTTTATCGCAACTAACGCCAGATAGCGAATTGTATCACTTATCCATTGGCTCGCGTTTATAAGTTTAGGGAAATCTTCACGAGTCATTGCGGCGGCATGAGTGTATGAGCGGTCGGCCGGTCCGAGGAATATATAATGATAGTGGTAATTGAAGAAGTACGGATTTCTTGCAGCAGTCACTCTCATGCAGCGGATTCTTATTGTACTTATCCTCGAGCCGAAGCAAAGCCCCCACCCGTAGCTCCCTTGCTTAGTTAGCTTGTTAATTTTATTTGTTAGCTTGGATCTCTTCTTATTTAGTAAGAAAATAGTATCGCCGCGCTGGCCTAATGTGACTTGGTATATATTATATACCGTCGTAAATATTATCCTGAACTTTCGAATCTAAGTATACCTACAGTGTTCGAATCGGTATTTCGTTACTGATAATAAATTACAGTTATAACTTCGTATAGTAGGAAGGGTGATCATGGTCTTAATGCAGATACTCAAACCAACATTCAAACCAATGACTCAGTGCTTACAATCATACGTTAATTTAATCATGATAATATTATCTATAAGTTGGGATTTTCAAGATAGACGAGGCGTCGTGTGCCATCCGATGTAATCGCGTTTACCTTTTAGAAATAAATTTTTCAGTAAATATTAACGGCTACAGTAAAGTGTAATTACTTATTTTTGGTCTATTTTGCTTGAAGGATCATACGAAAAATTTTTGTTTGTTGATAAAAATCACCGATTCGAACTATTGTCTAAATAAATATATGATTTGAAGTATTGTCCATATAAATGTAGCCGAATTCGTTCGAATCGAACAATTATTTCTTACTAGAAATCGGAATTAACTACTATCGAATCGAATTAAATACTATGTAATCGAAATTAATACAAAATCCCATATAAGGATAAGTTTAAACAGTTAATCAAGTGATTTGAATAGAAGTTGTAATAGAAATGTCCCAGGTCGTATTTGGCCAGCGCGGTCCAATCGTTTTCTTACGAGGCGAGATCCAAGATATGATGGGACATAATTAATTAGGCTTTGATGTATTTTGTATAAATGAGCTACATTTAATAATGATGCTAGAATCGTGGCCGTATTGGGGCGGCCTAGAATACTCTCCCCCAATGCCATGCTGGCAGAACTGGGTGTCGTAAGAGGCGACAGAAGCCAGCCTGCTTGGTGGTAGGGCTTTGCGTAAGGATCATATTATCAATATTATTATTAAATCTTAATATTATTAGGGTATTAATTATGGAAGGCTGCCTGGCTAGCTACCACCTTCCTGCTCGAGTCAGGCGCCAAACGACTCGTCGTGTTTCAGCTGCGGGCTTGAGAGCCAGTACTTTCTTTCCTATCTATTCTTATATTTCCTTTCCGACAACGCATCAGTGATACCTTTGGTCTTGCCGATGTCCGCGGGAGACGGTGGTCACTTACCATCAGGTGGCTCGTCTGCCCGTTTGTCGGGTAATCAAATAAAAAAGACGACATCTTTTATTAATTCTTATTTCTCCGGCAACGTGTTGTTGACGCTCCTTGTGTCGCAGATGTGTAAGAGTACCGGTCACCACTTATTCATCAACGCGTGTCTACTTTTTTGTTACTCGAGAGAAACACCAGTCGTGCGTCACACGAGGTACTGGTACGCATCGGAATCAGATATTCAAGGAAGATAATCAGAATTAAAACGTGAACTCAATTATTCCATAAAAAGTAAATCCAAAAACTTTACTGCGAATCCCGTTCAATGTTGGGAATACATTAATTTTGCGATTTGTACCATCAGATTACTATTTCATGTACGGATAACAGATTAGATACAAAATTGTGTTAACTTGTACGTAGCTAAAACATAAGCTTTGATTCCAAATACATCGGCACTACTTCCACTGTAGATTGTAATTGTATAACCTTTAGGGAGTCTCTCTCTTATCCGGTTAAAAATAACCGCGTCGTTCATTTGAGGACGGTGTATTCCATAGAGTAACTTATATTTATATATAGGGTATAGAGGTGCCACTCAATAAAATGATACTAACGCCATCTAACGGTGATTGACTCAACTAATATTCCAATGTGACTCAAGGGTATACTTCTTATTTTTTTAATTTTTGTTGATTCTCAGATGATCACAATAAAATCATTACAGATTTGTTACAATATTTTAATTGTAATATGTTGGTTTTATCGTGATCATCTAATTTAAATTTCTATAAACACAATGAATTTAAAACTGCAGCCTTACTTTAAAACATGGCCAATAAAACACAATATATTTCGCATTTTTTTCTGTCTTGTTAATACATATTGTTTTGCTACATTTTGTATCATGTATCTCTTTGGTGCCCTTTCATTACACTTATTTACATCTTTACATTTATTAAATATACAGAAATTGATAGTTAAGTCATATATAAAACCAATATCTTTTTATTTATGTTCTCGCATGTTATAAAATGTATTACATTCAATATATAAGTCTTAGCAAATTTTTTTATTTGAAATAAATTAGAATGGTTACTCAAAACAAATATTATAATATCATGGTTTTCAAATAAAAATATAACTGGACATTTTGAGGGATATTCTAGATATTGTAGGCTTTTTTGTTTTATTTGACTCTTTATCATATTCAATATCTTGGTTTTTATCATAAAAAAAACTCTTTGCAAGACATACAGTTTATGTAATGTAATTTTGCTAATTTTCTATGGTCTCTTATTTTTTAATGAAAATTTTAATTAGATGATCTAGCATATAATTTAAATTCAGTGATGTTTTTTGTATTCCAAAGTTTTTAAAAAGGTCTTGTATGGATCTAAACATACTGTAGCACTTATCTTTCTTACAATTGGAGCATGCTGTTTCTGTAATATAATTTTTTGATGTGGAGGGGACAGAAGTTCCTACATCACTTAAAACAACATTTGTTGTCTCTCATAACTACTTTTTCTACTTGAAACCCTGTAAGTAAAATAATTTTATATGATTACATCTATTGGTTGAAGTTATAAAGAGGTTAAGATATTCTAGCACAACATAAAATGTGTTATTTATGATGTCCCAATCAGAACTTACATCAAAGTGAAGTACATGAAGGAACATTTTATAGTAATAATCTAATATATTCATATTTCATATTCATTAATTAAATTGGCGATACTGGGTTTAAAAATTTTAACTTACCTGGCAAATTTAAAGTTGGCTCAGCACCAAATGCTAATCTTCTAGTAAAAATTAAATATTTATCATTAAAATGATTGTGGCGTATCTTTAGATTATTAACTATAAATTGATTATCCAATGTAGAAATGGAACTGCCTACTACAATCACCCACATACTGAATCTTTTGGTTCCTTTTCTTGAATGTGGAAATGATGCAAAACTACATCGTCAATACCTGTGAAATATACAAAAAAGAATTACAATATTTGCTTAGATAAATCCTTATAGTGGTCCTACTATTTCAACAAAATAAAATTATTCTAACAGGCATTAAATCAATACAATCTATATTTATAAACATTGGCTATTTTTATAATCATTTATATTGGGGAAACTGAAGACTGGTAGAGGCTAAACCAAACTTTTGCTTTTCAACTTGGACTACCTGCAATTTGGCTGTTAAAATGCACGTTACAACATTTTTAATTTACCATGAAGCAAAAAAAGCATGCCAATGTTTCGAATGAGCATCGTAGATGTCAAACTGATATTATTCATTGCGATGTGCGAGGTTTTACTTTAATTCTGAGACTACAAGTAAAGCAAGTCTTTAAAAATAATGCAATTACGAGTTTCACCACAATTTGTAGCACAACAAATTCTAAAAGAACCAGTCATGTTTCTAAGCAACAAAATCCCAAAATGTGAGCACAGCAAAGTCTACGAGGGTCAAATATAACATAGTTTTCGGAGTCCAAGAGACCTCCAAGTCGTTAAAAATATCACTAAAAATCGCAACCGAGCACATTTATAAAAGAAAATCGAAAACAGAATGAAATAAATTGATTTTGACAGAATTAGTTGTTAAAGTTTGACAATTTAATGCTGTCAACTGATCGAACAAGACGCCTTTTCGTTCCACGCACTTGTTATAAAAATATATGCACGCTGTGCAATCCACTTATATATATTTGTCGGAGATGGTCATTGGTATAGACGTGAAACGAAACTCAGCACGATATCCGAGTGACGGCAGCACCGCCGCGATGACGTAGATACTCGGCTAACATCGCGCTACAACAGAGCCTAGCTAGTGGAGTGACGCCGGATGGAGCCACAGTTTACATTCTGCGGTCGAAGAGATCGGTTCCTCCGCACTGGGTACTGTTACTGGTTTCGTTTGCCTGGTGTGAAGTGTTTGTGACCAATTAATTAAAAGTGTTAAACGATTATACGCCCACGCTATGTTCGACAATGCTGCTAAAACTACTGGCATCGCCGACATATTTTTATATATACCTTAAGCACGTAAAAAACTCTTATTTATTTTAAATATTGTTTTACATTAAATAAATAGGGTTTGAAAAAGATTTTCAAAATTAAAACTTAACATGTCTACAGAATCCATCTAACGCAAATTGATCTTAAAGCAATAGAACAAATACAATGTACTGAGTGCCAAGACCCTGGTGTATTCCTTCGTCTGGCCATAGCGAGGTCGCCGTGTGAGAGGTACAAATGAAAACAAAAGTTGTGCCAATAGTTTATTTTTCATTTAAACAAAACATCTTATTGCAACCGCTGCTAGCGGCTCCCAAAGTACAACACACCGCAACGGTCCGCCTGCAACAAGTACATTCTCCTCGACACGTCCAAATTCAGATCTGTTTCAGTAAATACCACAAGTGATAGGTATAAAATACGCTAGGAATGTATAAGAGAGAAATGTTAAGTCTAAAAACTCTTGTATATAAAACATTTCCAATGATAGAGAGATTACAGAAAATAGTTCATCGTAAAGATAGCCTACTCATGTAGAAGGTGGTCTGGAAGTTAAAAGTCAACGACTGCGCGTCGCGTCTAGTCTTGATTTAATGATGTCAACACTAAATATAATTATGCCAGAAAGTAAAATAGACGAGTTAAAAACTGATCATTGACTTTTAATTAAAAATACATTGAGTAAAATCCCGGAAACAAAGTAATTGTACAACAAATATCTTTTATAAGTTTAAATACAACAAAATATGTTACCTTTACAGTAAGTACATTTAAATAGATATTTGTTGGGAAAATATTTTGACTATAACGCATAGAAATAGTAGATAAAATCTAAACTTTACCCTTCTCTGTCGCACATTACACGTACAATACTGTGCAAGCGAGAACGAAGGAGTCTCTCTCTTACTATTAATCATTGTAATTTGAATAGTTCCCGGGCTTTTACAACAAGATACAATAAAGTTTTTATAAAGTAAGTCTTTACTTTAAACATTACATAACACTAATTTTAGGAAAATAACAATAGACTGTGGAGCTCATGACGTCAACATCGGCAAACATTTATTTATTATGACCATAAAATTTCAAAATTCAGTTTGCAATATAATCCTAATAAAATATTTAATCTAAGATTCAAATAAACCTACAAGATCATTAAAAGTGCATAACAACATGAGTGAAACCATTTAACGAGTTGAAGCTGATGTTATCTGTCGAATATTTTGAAATTATATAAAAATATTTATGTAAATATAACACAATCACACAGAATTTATAATTACATACAAGAATAAAGTGTTACACAAAATATTTGGTAAATATAAAAATATTTTCATTTCACATCTTTGTTTTAAAATGGGGAATGTAAGTGTGAGTGAAAATACAAAAATACAATACAAGTGCAGACTAGTCAAGAATCAGTAAGTGAAAATCAAGACACGCAAATAAACACTAAGGTATTCGTGCCGACTGGTATTAGGTTTAACGGCCAGTTTCAGTATCCTATCTCTCTCTCTCTCTCTCCCTATGCCGTACTGCCGGATACCGGTCCGTTTCTTTCTCGCCTAACATATTGATCCTTACTCGTCTTTTGTAACGGATGGAGAAACGGGTTTAATTTAATGGTTAGAAATATGCATCTGTCTTAATTTACTGAAATGCAAAAATTCAGTAACGCCTGCAATAGTATGATGTTTTCACCGGCGGTAGAGATATAGTGATAGATAGGTTGATGACACTGGCCTTTAGGACAAGGAGAGACGAAAAAGTTGTTGAAGTAACTTGAACAGGGCATAATTATTAAAAGATATGTTTTATATTTTACTAGTAAGAAGTTAATAAACTTGAATAAGAGAAAACTATCAAGCCAGTTCTCGGTGAAGACTTACGAAAAATATTAACTGTACTATCAAGACATAGTTAGATTTGAGACAAGATAACAACTTAAGTACTCAAGTGGTAACACAGTACTCTTTCTATCGTATAACTTTACATTGGGTTTTATGTACTTTCTGTGAACGTTGAAAGCTCTGAAGTGTAAATAGTTTGATAAAAAAAAGAAATTTACAAAAAAATGGCACTGTTTTGTACAAACAAATGAAACATAGTCAGTTTAATTAAAACTTAAATAAGACTTGTTCGTAGTGTTATTCACAATTGCACTACAAATACGTTAATAATCTTCGAGTTATTGGATATTCATCGAGAAACATTAACATCGACATAGTTGAAAATCCCACTGAAATAACTAGTTTTATCACTAAATCGTTCTAGCCATCAACCGAAGGGTACTAAAGCCTCGTTCGAAATAACACTTTAGAGATATGACGTTACATTAGATTCAATGTTACATTAGATTCAATGTTACATTGAATCCCCTTCCACGAATCCTCACCCCGTTCGAACGAAAATTTAATCAAATCCGTCTCCCGCTCGTCGCCAACCGGACGACCGTATCTCGTCTATCCAACGCATCGACAACCTATCCTAATAATTCGTTATAACAACAACTATCCCGTATAACCTAACAACTCTACAACATATAACAAAAAATATATCACCGAAGCGATACGTCGTATCTCGCTATATACAGTTCCTATAGGAATCAAACACGACGACACCTCACCGACTCTACAGTAAATGGGTAACGGATTTTGAGCTAAATTATTGCACTTGACAAAATCCACTGCGGGCTGGATATGAGCAAAAATATTTTCTACAATATATAACAAACATGTATACAAACATAAATAAATTATATTTTAATAAATCATAAACTCGTATATAATTTTAGAAACAACAGTGTTGTAATTAATCAAAATGTATGCCATTTGTCGAGTCAAATCGAATAGTTTATTACAGCAACCAAAGGAGATTCGAGCGTGCGATTGAACAAACAGATCTTCCAAAAATACAGATTATAAAACATCTTTCACATAATGAAAATATATTTTTTACAAAGATAACACAAAAAAAATAAAAAAAATATATGATAAGAATCCTATGGGCTTTAATTAAGGAATATATGTAATAGTGAGAACGGAGAAAAAAGTATACGCCAAGTTTTAGGGAACTAGATTCAAGAAGAGACGACGTTCCAAATTCACTAACAATTTATAAAATTATTTTTATTATCCAAACACGAAACAAAACTAAACTCATATAACAAAAGTAACAGTATATATATTGTTACAGAACTAGTCACACCACCAGCCATCTGCGCCGACAGTCCCAAAAACCCGGGACATTTCTATAACTCTAGTCACGTTTAAAACATTCTAAAATTTAGTGAGTCACTACCGACGCGTGTAGAACGTTTGAGCGTCATTCCATTTTAAATTGAAAATCGATTTGATTTTCAAAAGTATTTATACTAATAAATATTTTATTTTATCTACCTAACTGAACGCCATTTTTTATTTGTCTATTTTATAAAAAATATTTTAAGGAAATCACATCCTTGACCGATTAAAAATTCATTTTCAACTCTCAATTAGACGAGATTAAGATATGTGTACACGTGAAATTCTACCGAAATTGAATAAGTCTCATAGCTTGGACATAGTGTAGTACATCTCTACATATATACCTCTAGATAGCGTCATACACAAAAATGTAAATACGACGAACTTTGCCGTAGATACGTCCTCTGACATGTCGTTAACCTACATCTATTCTAATCTACAATCAATAAATTGTTACAGTGAAAGATTCGAGTTGTCCAAAATTAAACTTTATTTGAAGTAAAAATATAGTATCTTGTGCGATATCAAGAGGTCGACACGGTGTTTGTGCTCGCTAAATGTAATGAATGATTATTGTATATTTATATTTTAATATTAAAAGGAAGTTTTCAGAGATTCTTATAAGTAGTTACGAAACTGTCGCTCTATTGTAAATTATTGTTGTTTTATAAGTTCCTTGATATATTGTACATTAAATATAGTTTAGAGCGTGTCGGGACTTGCTGAAAAAAATTGTCCTTTTGTAACGTTCAAGACTAAAAGAGTCAAAGTAACCCAGCCGAGTATAAACCTTCGTTCGCATAAAATGTATGTGTGTTGTGTGTGTGTGTGTCCGTCGCTCACGGCGGCAAGTTCATTTGCAGCGTCTGTAGATACGCCGAGGTGGAGTTGAGCAGCCCTATACGTTGTTTCTGCTTGCGTTGTTCCGTCATCTGTCAAGCGGACAGTGCTGGCGTTAGTGAGAGACACTGACATGTTTGTTGTTAGCGAGTTTTAGAGGCAGACTGTTGTGGTTAATTTGGTGGAGGCTTGGTTTTTTTATACCGATTTATACGACAGATAAATTCTCCTTCTCGTGTCCATATATATTCCCACACTATGGATCCCTAGTATGGGCTTGTTAGTGTGTGAGCGATTCATTTAATCCCCTTTTTTGTCTCGTATTATGCGGGTTGTGTAGGAACCACATAATGAAACAAACCGAAACAAAAAGGAGGTCCACAAGCCACAAACATGTAACGTATGCAGATAGTATACTTGGTCGCGTAGGTCAGTGAGCAGGTCGGTGAGCGTGCTAACGGCGAGTTGCGCACGCTCCAGCTGCGCGTGCAGCGCACGCAGCTCCAGCTCGCCGCCCTCGCCCTCGCCGCCGCCCACCAACGACAGCGCGCGCAGCCGCGGAAACCACTCCAGGTTGTTGCTCTATGACACACAAAGATGCTGGTTACAGGTATCCTCGCAACGGATTTAAACGGATGCAAGCATCCTTAACTAGAAACCTTACTTCTTTTCTTGTTGGTACGCCTCGTACGATCCACAGATTCGGCAAAGGCCTAAAGTTGCTTCTGTTGCAATTTAGTGGGTTCCCTAACATCCAGTTTTAACTCCGACGGTACGTTGCCATGATGTTCAGACTATATCTGCCTTTTAATTATTGTTATTAGTTAAATGTGTTCAATCACATTCTTAACAGTCCTACCGAATGATGAAACGTACATTACTGTTTGGATATCTATCACACATCGTCTAATATTAACTTTTACGTGTTTCATTGCAATATTGACAGTCTGCTCATTTGCAAGGATTTTCATTCCGCAACGTGTTCAAGCACGCCTGTTGCTAGTGATGGGAGACGGCGACAACATACCATCAAGTGACTCGTTTGCCTACAAACAATGCCATCTATCAGCATAAAAAGGTAACGTACATACGTGCATACTTGTTTGCTACTTCTTTATATTGTTATAAAGAGATAGTTTGAATTTTGTGAGTTTGTGTTATATGCGGAATGTAACCTCCGGAACAATGGCACCTATTTGAAAACTTTTTTACCATTTCAAAGGTGCATTACTCGGATGGACATAGGCTCCATATGTTATGTACATGTAATATATAAATTAGTAGTTGTTCAACCTGAACGAAGTGAATGAAAATTCTCAATATACAAATGTCCTCACAATATTATCTTTTGTTGACGCATGTGATATTATTTATAAGATGCACGTAAATTACGTCGACATTAATCAACGAGGCTATCAAATCTCTCTCTTTCGATATTTAGCATCATCTTGAGACATTGCATAAAGCAGGTGCCGTAGGTTCACGTGGTTGCAGATGGGGGGTTGAGTAGAAAGGAATTCTTTAATCCAGAGGACACTCTAGACAATGGAACTCCTTCCCGCAGTGAGAGTTACCTTGATCATGGAGTGCACGTAGCTCTCGGGGCCGGTGAACTCGGTGGGGTCCTTGACCCGCACCAGCACCATGAAGTACAGGTAGTGCCACATGTTGTGCTCGCTCTTGATGTGCTCCTCGAACGACACCGTCTTGTTGTCGAACGCCGACCTGTTCAACCCTGGTTAACAACACAATAAAATATCGATTGAGGATTAAAAACTACACAAAAAAAGATGACATTTATAGAAAAAAAATAACAACGCTGAAAACAACAGAAAAATATTACATGAGATAATATGTTATGATGCAATTTATACCTACTGGGAATTCCACTTTCAGTAATAGAATTAAGAATCACCAAGCCAAACATTTTAAGATAACATGCTTGATAAATCATCAAAGTACCTTTCAAAATACGGAAATGGCGACACAAACTTCGTTCAATTATGTGTGTGTACCTAGAATTAAAGTAATATTTGAGATAATATAAGTGTGAGCTCACCACATATGAAACAAGTGTTTTTCAGTATCAGCTCTTTCTGTTGCTTCTCGCTCCTGAGATCGGCGAACGTGTCGATGATCACACCGAAGATGAGGTTCAGCACGATAATGATCACCACGAAGAAGAACAGCAGGTCGTACACCACACGCGCCACGAACAGCGGCTCCTGGTGGGAGAGAGGAACATGTATTGTCTGAAAACTAGCTTTGAAATGGCTTTATTTGATACTAAAAATCGAAAGAAATTTGCGTCATTTTCTAGTATTTGACATGATATCAACCAGCAATATAATGTGAGAATAATATCTGAGCTATATTTCAAAACTTCAGCATATTATTCAAGTTAGATAAATCTTTATTCAGTTTAGAAATTCACGTTAGTCCTTCGAGCCGAATAAATTTGAATAACATGTCAAACAAGAAGCATTAAAAATATATATATATATATATATATATAAAGATTTGCTGCAGATATTCAATACAGAAAACTCTTGTAAACGTAAAAGCAAAATTTTTGTTGCCAGGCAACACAACAAAAGCGTACTCACGAAGCTAGCGGGCGCGCGCAGTATGTCCCCGATGCCGCCGCCGTTGCGCAGTCCCTGGTTGAGCGTGGTGACGATGCACATGATGAGCGAGTCGCAGCTGCGCTCGCGGACCTCCCCGCCCACTGACACGAACCGTGGTGGCCGCGAGTAGCGCCCCGCCCCCTCCAAACCGCTCTCGCATCTCTCGGTCTCTGCCTCGTACCGGGGATCGTCGTCGTCTAGTGTTCGTTAAGTAAAACTTTTTTTTTTATAATGCACATAATAGTTGCGTACATTGCAACAAATAACTAAAACTTTATATTTACTTGGATTTATGTAGTTCACTTGTATAAGTTTCAGTTAAATGAGATAAATTGGACTGAGGATTGGGTAATGCTGTGACGTTAGCTCTAGGCCTCTAATAAATGAGAATCGAGTTATACAGTAGGGTGCTGATAGGTTGCAATCATTTTGAAATTTGCACCAAATTATGTCTAACATGACACTGATCGACATGTCAGCATAACAGAGTAACATTCTGCAAACCATCTATATTAACCCATAACTTTTCCAGTGCTCCCACGACTTGGATCTAGAGAGGACCTTGGCCTTCTATGTCGAGAATCCGTTGTTAAGTTCCTTACCGTCCAGCCGGTCGACGGCGACGAGGAAGTGGTCCCGGAAGAACATGTAACCCACGATGGAGAACATGTAAACCAGCACCAACGCCAGCACGGCCGTCAGCAGGATGGAGCGCCCGTTGCGGGTCACTGACCGCATCACGTTCAGCAGTGTCTCCTCGCGGTACACGATGTCCAGCAACTGTTGGTGACAATGATTGGCCGTTAAATAGGCTACTATGGTTGAGTTAATGTTTGTGAAGTTCTACTATTGTCATTGATATTAACGAATACGTGTCGGCGATTGTGAGAGAGGTTACATAGTTAGTGGTGGGTTTTAAGTGGATTTAACAAAAATTTTGTTAAATCCAGAAACACTCATTTATTTATGAATTTTAAATTTCATATATAGAAAAAAAAAAAAAAAATTTTTAAAAGTAATATTCGAAAATATCGGAAACAATCGTAACATTGCACATAAGTTGATTTCTGTCGTATTCAATTATAATAATGACTTCGTTAGAAATTATACAATAACACAGTGGTCAAAAAGATTACATCCACTAGATCTCACCAGCACGGAGAAGAAGAAGGGATGGCAGCAGATGCCGAGGAAGCAGAACAGCAAGTAGACACCGTGGTACAGGAGCTCGGGGTCGCTGAGCACGTGTCTCATGGACTTGGATAACGTGCCCTGGTTACCCATGATGCTCACCAAATGGATGCCCTTCACCACTATCTGCAGTTACAACATTATTCTCTCATTAATTCGACCGTTTTTGTCAACGACGTACACACAGTCCAACGATTCGGGTCGATTGTAAGAGATCGAACCTGTTAAGCAACTGCGGGCGAGTTCCGGAGAGCGGTAAGTTCGGATAGGTGGTCGCTAGCGGAAAATTTTCCGAGGGCATATTGACCCGTCGGGTCCCGATTATCGTTACAAAGTAGTCGTTGAAGCATGTCAAAGGCCTTCTGAGAACATAATTAATTCCAGCACTTCGTTTGGCTATTAACCTATCTTAATTAAGAGGAGACCCATTTGTTGCACAGAGAACTAGCGCTACATTATGTTATACAGACTGTGAGCATGCCGAGCGTCCACAGCGTCGGCTCGGGCCCCGCGCTGAAGATGAGCCGCACGATGCCGCTGGCGAGCAGCGCACGCAGCCCCGACGAGCGCGGCAGCCAAGTGACGAGCGCGCCCGCCGCCAGCGACACGCCCCACACCACCAGCGACAAGTGCTGGCCCAGCTCTGCAACCGACCCGTGACCGTCATAAAATTTATTTTGTGATACATTTAATATGATTGACTAGTAACCTGCCCACGCTTATTGTAGGGCGCATTTATTGGAATGAAAAATATGCGATTTATGACCTATATACTATGTGTTTCACATATATGTACCAAGAATCATCTAAATCTGTTCAGTGGTTTTAGTTTTATATGTGAACAGGCAGACATACAAGGATGATTAAAAAAAATGTTTTAGCCTCAATAACGACAAAAAAAATCTACCTGCATTACAAAAAAAAAAGGTACAAATTTGGCCCTGTTACAGTTTCGTTATTAGTATAGTTATACTCGTACGTACGCGTACGGACGTACTTTTACCGTTTGTCGCTGCTTACTACTTTTGTTACTGAAAACCAAGTAATCGATCTTTATGGACCCGACACAATGAAGCCTTCAACTTACTGTCATCATATACTTACTTGGATTTTCTTCTTGGAACGGATAGAAGAATGCGACGATAACATTGATCAAAACGGCGAAATTGAACAGTATGTTGCTCCACAGGGACATGTAGGACGACACCCAGAACAGGAACGGTTGACCTGCAGACATAGACGATGTTGGACATTTTATTTGTATCGCGATCCTGTAGCCTCGCTGGTTATAATCGGTACCCGGTATCTGAGCGAGTTAGAACCCCGGCCGTAGTAGACATTTCTGTCAGGTAAATATTCGTTCTCGGGTCGTGGTGTCCCTTGGACATATCAGTGTCGACCGCTACACGATCATAGGGAGCGTTAGCGCGTTTATGTGACGTAATAGGTTGGGGAGAAAGTATTTTCGCATTTTAGTATGTATGAACTTGTAATAAAATCTCTTTGACTATAATACCATTTGCATCTGGCCGGTTTTGGTATCATTAAAAAGTTTAAATTTTAAACAAGATAATTTCAATTTCAAATTTGGAAAATGTGTGATTTTCATGTGTTTTGCTTACTGTCAAGAGTGAGTGGGTGTAATGAAGAAATTCGCTACGTACTAAAATTTTACTACAAAAAAGGCAAAAATGCAACGCAGGCCGCGAAAAAAAAAGTGATGTTTATGGACCTAGTGCAGTGTCTGTGAGAGTAGCACAAAATTAGTTTAAGCGTTTTCAATCCGGAAATTTTAATGTCAAAGATGCACGTCGCTCTGGTCGCCCTGTCACGGATAAAATGGATGCCATTTTTGAAAAAGTGGAGCAAGATCGGCATATCAGTAGTTACGATGTAGCTGAAGAACTGGAAATTGATCACAAAGACACAGACACAGAAAAGCTCGATATTTGGGTGCCACACGAACTCACTGAAAGAAACCTCATGAACCGTGTCCTCATTTGCGATTATTTATTACAACGCAATGAAACCGAACCATTTTTGAAGAAGCTGATAACTGGTGATGAAAAGTGGATCATGTACGACAAGAACGTGCAAAAAAAAAAGCCGTGGTCAAAGGCCGGTCAGGCTTCACAGACTGTGGCGAAACTCGGGTTAACTCGCAACAAGGTGATGCTGTGTGTATGGTGGGATTGGAAGGGCATCATTAATTATGAACTGTAACCGCCAGGCAGGGCCATCGATTCTGAATTCTTCATCATGTGTGACTTTTCATCATGGTAACATGGTTTTCATCATCGACTCAGCAAAAACTAAGAGACTTTGGCTGGGAGATGATGATGCATCCACTGTATAGCCCGGACCTTGCACCTTCAGATTTGTACCTGTTTCGGTCTCTTCAGAATTCTTTAGGCAGTATCAGGTTAACATCACGTGAGGACTGCCAAAACTACTTGAAGCAGTTTTTTGATCAGAAATGGGATCATGTCCCTACCCACAAGATGGCAAAAAGTTATCGAACAAAATGGTACTTATATACTTTAGTTAAATTAAAAAAAACTTTATTAAAAAATGTTTTGAATTTTCATAAAAAATGCGAAAAGACTTTCTCCCCAACCTAATATATTTATATGGAAATAGCATATAGTTGCTACTCCCGGAGATTGCAATAAAATATCTTCCCTTGAAGTGTTCTTTATATTATCCCATTAACAAGTGGCGGAAACTAACATCTTCATCCGATAATGAAAATTAAGTGGAACAATATGCATATATGGTGATTGGTCTAGCAGAACTCAAAAGTGGGATGTCACTT
Source organism: Megathymus violae (assembly GCA_003671415.1). Lineage (NCBI taxonomy): Eukaryota > Metazoa > Arthropoda > Insecta > Lepidoptera > Hesperiidae > Megathymus > Megathymus violae. The sequence continues at coordinate 1,975,744 of PDGT01000006.1, read as the reverse complement.
GATAGTTATCTTAACATCTGTAATGTAACAGATCGTTACTACTCAATGCAGACTGAATTGGAGCTGGCTGGCTGCGCGGTCGACATACACACCTCGCAGTTTCTTCTGCCACTTCATCTCGTGGAAGAGGTTGTCGAGCCGGCTGAAGAAGTCCGCCACCTTGCTGCCCTGGTCGTCCCGCTCGGCGCTCTGCAACACGCGGTGCTTGCTGTCCGCCGGCAAATACTCGCAGATCTCCGGGATCGGGAACACAATCTGCTCCATGCTGCGGTCCGTGCGAACTATCTGCCGACGACGTACAATGCGTCCTCTTTATTATTGGCTTTCGACAGTCTTCGATTTTTTCCGTGTATCATTTGTAGGTGCATAGGGAAATAGGAATGTTGTTGTGTACATATTAAGAAACAAGACGCACTGTAAAAACCTATTAATAAAGTTAATGTTATTGGGGTCACGTACGTGCTTATACAAAATGAGCGCGCGCACGCACATATGATATGACATTGAACAACAACAACTGTAGGTATGTGTGCACTCATATGTTATATTAATTGTCTGAACTGCAATGTTTAATGTTCAATATCAAGGTTTGTGCTTTATACAATCAATTATTTAAATATTTTCTATAGTTGTTAAAATAAGTATCGTAGTATGACACGACGGCAGTACCTCGATCTGCGCAGTGTGCGTACGATAGTACTGCAGGGCGGGTGCATTGTGCCCCCCGGGGGACGAACGCACCAGCGCCGCCAACTCCTTGTTGTGCGCCGCCAGCTGGTGACACAGGATATAGATGTTGTGCCCAACCTGGACACACGGCATTCAAGTAAAAAACAAGGCAGAACAAATAAACGTTAGAAAAAGAAAGTGCAAAACGTTTGGGTGAGCTCTGATATATTGCTAACCCTCAACCCATAAGAGATCAACTGCAACGCACATTTTCCTTTGAAACCAAGGAATCGTGGAGTTTGCCTCCAAAATGCTCCAGCGTGGATTACTGAAGGGATCAGTGGACATCAAGATGTCGGTAGTAGTTCTGCCGACCACGGCGCTTCGTATTGGCTTTAGTCATTGCTAACTATTAAAACTGAGGCTAAAACATCTTTTATTCTTCTTTCTCTTTTCCTCATGTCTATATCAATAAATATAGTCAATATCGGTATTATACTCACTTCCTTAGGAGACACGCCCTGCACGGGTGCGTCTTCCTCGCCGTCCGAGTCAGAGTCCATTGCGTGCTCCTGATGAAAGGCCGAGCACGCAACATCCACCTGCACATAGACAACGCCATAATTGTATTCAAGGCTATACCGAAGTAGTGAATTCAATATATTCTTTTTTAATAAATCGCTAACGCTTTGTTCACACATAGGCAAAAGATATACCCAGTAATAATGAAATATATACAAAAATTTAATATCTTTTCGCTAACATGTTCAATGGCAACTGTTCAGTCATACTTTAGGTATTACCAACTGTTGTGACCCCTTACCTTCAAATAACCTATAGGATTATTTCGGCTATTGACCCAAAAACAGTTAATAAGTATCAACCTACATACATGCGGTTGTTGCATATTACCAGCTGCTTGGGATTCATGTTGTAGAGGATCCTCTCGGCGTTGTTCTCGGAGTCGTTGCGCGACTCCATGATGGCGAGTAGCAGTTTGGAGGCGTTGTTCTTGAGCTCCAGCACCAGGTCCATGCGCGTCTTGCCCAGCGGGTTGATGTCGTTCAGGATCAAAGCAGTGATTATGTCTAGTCCGTTGCTCTCGTGTGTCGCTATGCAGTTCTGATTCTCGTGGCAGGGGCCTAACGAACAGTGTTGTATCATTCAATACAAGTCATAATAATATATTTTTACTGTCTTACAATTGTGAAGATGTTGAGCGGCAAACAACTCTAAGAACTGAGGTGAGTAGCACCTGACCTCACAGTCGTATGTCAATTTCTCACTTAACTTTTTCTAGTGTTTATATTAATGATATATAACAAAAGTTCTTCACAATATCAACTTGAAATAGTTTTATATTTGCTATCTTTTTACTAAAAAAATAAGCAATGTTTTTAATTAAGTAGACATTTTCCCAAAACGAGCTCGTCCACACCTCGACGCCAGCGCCATCTGCTTGGCATTACCTTGGCAGTACTCGGTGAGCGTCTCGAGGGTTTGGTTGATGAGCGCCACGTTGCCCTCGTTGATGTACAGCCCCAATAGCCCCAGCCCGCCCGTCGTGGAGCCGCAGATGCAGTCCAGAAACATCAGCGTCTCCGACACCAGGTTATAGTTCGACTTGTTGTTTTGATTGCGAAGAAGATTCTGGAACCAAAGAGATTAATGTCTTTAATACAAGAATGAATTGGTGAAGGATTTAAATCGATCTATCGGACGCACAGCATAGATTTTGTCCTTGATGCAGTACTCATCTTCTTCATTTTATGGTTTTCTGTAGATGCTGGCGTGAAGAAATACGAAGATTAGTTAATTATTAATAAAGCATTCGACTTTGTCGATTTGTATTTTACGATGGTATATGTACATTTTATTTTTGTATAAATAGGAAGCAAACTTTCAATAAACATTAATTAAAATTCTGGCTTTCGACTTTTAATCATCTCCTGAGAACATACAACCACAATCTTATTTAGTATGTTTATCGTTGTGAAAATTGGATGAAAGCCACATATTTTACACTTGTTAGTGGGCTACATAGAAAGTAACTAACAACTGCTATCTAATGATAAAAGTCAGGCCCGCAGCTGCCCCGTGAAACTTGGCTATTAGCGATCAGCCATCCACCTGTCGAGTCCGCCCCGAGTTGCTTCACACGGTCGATCACTTTGGATCGCCACAAGACGTCGAGCTTTTAATGCTTCTAATAGGCGTATAAAAATACTTCTTATTAGTTGACAGTAAATAAGAATTATAAAGTGCTTTCTAGCCAGAGAAGAGGAACTAGGAAGATAAGGAAAACAAGTTGCACCTAATAAAAATGTAGAAAAGATCGCGAAATCAAAAGTGAAAGTATCGAATTATTTAATTTCGCCATCACCTGTAAGTCCGGGTTGTGATTCTCGCAGAGCAGCTGCAAAAAGCGCAGTATGGGCCTCATGACGGCCACCTTCGCGGGCAGCACATCCGAATTGCCCGTCTCGCGTTTCTTCTCCGCCATTATCTCTTCCAAAACTGTAGTACCTATTAAATAACGCTAAACTTTACTTAAATATCCGCAAACGTTACGTCAACTCAAGCGTATGAACTCTAATTATAACGTTAGATACAGACAAGTAGTGGTCTAATATTCTCATGGGAAGTCCGTTACAGTATTTCTAAATAGGAACGAGTCATGAATCATAATCATCGAGATAACAATTGGTTGAATCAAATCGATTCACTTTAACAAGAAGATGGTTATTTCAGCGCTATTGTCACTCCCGTTGGACCAACATAGGACACTCGCTGCCGTCTACCTCAACTATTTTAATTATTACTAGTAGTGTATGTTCATAATTCAGGTCGTGTTCATGGTGCACTCTGTTGAATTTCATATTTCATTTCAATTTAAGCATTAAGCCTGTTGGAGGTTCAATCCGACGGCAGTTGTGTGATTAAATTTAAGCTCCAAAACGGAACTCTGTACAAGTCCTATAAATTTTCGTATTGCAAAACTTCTATACGTACAATACTAAATGAAATATTCTCTTTCGAACGGTACTAAAGTGTCAACAAATATTACGTGGTGTGTCGTTACCGTGCGACATGGTGTGTATGTCGGAGTACGCGTGCACGGCCGAGCCGCACGCGTTCGTCACCTCGTCGTCCATGTCCTCGCCCACCACCATGGGGCCCGGCGATGGTTTAGCTGCCGACGTAACAATATACATTCAGTCAAATTTTAAAACTGGACTTATTATGATAATATTATCTTTGGTTTTTATATGTTAAGTTTGTTACTGCGACGAGGGCAAGCGGAAATGTCTGACTTAAATCAAAATGGGTTTTAAATGTTGTATGTTTAAGTTCATAAATTATTTATAGGTTTAATCTACGGTGGTGAGTTCACTTGAAACTATACATTTTTATAGCATATAAATAAATATCCTAGTCATAAATAATATCAATAGATACAAACGAAGTGTTATTTGTATAAAGTTCATACGTGTAAAAGTACTGCGAATTAGCGAATATGCGACTAGTGGCGTAAACAATGCTAGCCCGACTACACACATGTCTTTATATTTATAAGAATAGCGTACTAAACTTTTCCAAGTCCAGTTAGCTAGAAGATATCGTGTCAAAAAGTCTGAAAGTAATAAAATCAGAAGGTAAGCGATTAGACAACAAGCCATAGACAATTTACAAGCACTTTAGAATTTCTATTATAACCACAAACCTCATTTCTGGGCATCAAGTTGCTAAAGTAAAACTGCTGAATGTCATAATTGTGCTTAAATATTGGCAACATATACAATTAAGATGTCAAGGTGATGTACATATCGTTTCAATACAACATAAAGTCAAACTAATGTAGTCTGTACACATATTGCTGCATTCCGCAGGACAGTACCTTGAAACGCTTAACAAGCGAATTGGGTGAACTGTAATGTTTGCTGAGCCTATATAATTTATATAATAATAATACTATAATAATAATAGTGGTATCTAATATACCAGAAAAAAACTATGAACTCTATTAAAATGTATAAACAAACCTTTCCTTTTTTAAAGTTTATTTTGTTTATTATTTAAATGACTATTTAATGTATCCTTGTTGAGTTAAATAACAACATCAAAGTTTATGTATTCGAATTACAGTTGAAATAAAAAATATATAAATATGAATACTTATGCAACTAAAACCTGTTAAAAATATGAAAGGACCTTAAGGTATATAGGTCATTGGAGTACTCTAAAATTAGTATTAAAAAAGACCAAACAAGTAAAAACTTCAGTCAGTGTCAGTCGAGACAGAATACATATGCATCTATTTTATTAATATCTCTCGACAATATGGTTGTACACCAGCACAACGCCAGTCAGCCGGTAGAGAAGGCAAGATGTGTCGTGGTCAATAAGAACATATGAATAAAAGCTAAGGTTGCTGAGAGACATTCGTAAACTAGATGATACCATTTATTGAAACTTAGGCAACATTAAAAAAAAATATTTGAGGCATAAATGTGAAAGTTATAATAAGCATTTAAATGATACACAAAGAAAACGGCTACACGGCTGTTGACGTCATGACTTTAAGTGTCACAACTAACTTCACGTCGTCCCGTACATTGTGCATTTGAGGAAGAGGGAGAGGAGCAGAAGGGCAATATATTATAATATTTATTTACCCTTATCATCACAAAGGAAAATTACAATGTAATAAAAATCAAATTTAGTTCACATTCACAATGCTTCCTCAATAAAAGCTATATCATAATTTTCTTCATGCATTTCATTAATATTTTTTCATCTTTCCTGCTCCTTATATTAAACTTCTAGATATTTCTAAGGTTTATAACTGCCATCGTATAATTTTTTATACTTTTTATAAGTCAATGCTTGTGCCTCTTACCTTCGGTGAGGGCAGGTTTCTGCTTGTCTGTGGGAGTGGAGCGCTTGTCGGTGCTGGTGGCGGCCGTCGTGCTGGTCGCCAACGACCGGATCTCCTGTTGGGCCTCGCGCATCTTGTCGTAGAATACCTATAATTGACGATAAACAAAGTACACACAGCTTATAAATCTGTCTCTGGCGCAAAATAACTTTTTTAGGTTTTTAATTATGTTTGTATTTTTCCAATGACGTGCTCGGCCCCAATAAAAATATTAAATGAGAATTAAACTTATTCTATTCGGGAACATTTGTATTTAACGTTTTAAAACACCCGTAACTGTCCGAGTGCCCGCCGCAAATCTCTTCTTACGCGACGTATACGCCATATTAGCCATGCGCTAAATCATTGGAAAATTATAAATAACTCTCAGTTACGTAGGTTTACTCGCGATGAGTTCATTCATGGAACAAATGATATATTATTTAATTAAAATTGAAAAATTACAGGTGCGTGCACAAATCGAACCCCAACACCCACGTGCGGGGGATCAACGTTCAAACCTGTTCACTGTCGCTGTCATGCGCATTTCATAAATCTTATATCTTTTAAATCACATCAATTATTATGTACTCTACCTATGTATACGCTGCCAAATTTTATCGTACCTTTAGAAATGCTTGCGATATCTCTCCATTTTGCAATTTTGTGAAAATGCTGTGTTGTATTATTGGGTTTCCTCCTTCCAGGAGAGCGATTCCTGAAAATTAAACATACATACTGAGTTATCACTTCTTTCATATAATACGATGGGGTCAATCAAAGCGTAACATTCTTTTATCGAGCCACTAAATCGAAACGTATCTGTTGTATTTGGGTTCTTTTTAACTCATTTTCAGTACCGCAGTCCGGGGTCGTTGTAGTCAATTTGTAAAACCATAGAGGTTTATTTCGGGGGATATCGGGTGTTAAATTCGACAGTACATTAGAACATCAGCGCATCGTACCATTTATTTCAGTAATAAATGGTTTATTTGGTGAAGTGAAATAACATGTTAGGATATCGCCGGAGCGAGCGGGTAGCGGGGGACGCGGTACTGGACGTGCACGAGATTTCTACTGTGGCGCAGTTCAGACAGCGAGATTGGCGGGTGCTGTGAATACTGACCGAGCTGGATGGCCTCGAGGAAGATGGCGGGTCGGTTGGTGCTGTTGATGACGAGCTCCACCACCAGGTCGGACGCGCCCTCGCGGTCCAGGTGCGCCTGCACCTGCGCCAGCGTCTGTCCCGTGCGCAGCAGTACCCTCGCTGCGATGCAGTGGTCGAAACAAAACTATTACGTTACAGGGAACAGGCAATACAGCTGGTGATGGATTTCAATCCATAATTGCCCCGCTGCTGGGCTCGGATATAATCGGGTAAAATATAATGATAATAATAACGTCTATGCCACAGAGGGCACGTTGAGCTGTACGTAATCGTTTGGTATCGTTAGATAGATATCGTTAAGCCACGTAGGAGTTTCTCCAACAATTCAGTTTCAAATGACAAAAATCATTATTAAAATAACATTAATAAACTAAATTTTTAAAATTCTGCATTTTATCAAATACAAAAGTTTGGAGTATTCACATAGGGGTTACACATCAGCCAAGGGTTATTTCCAATTATGCGGATCAATAAAAATACACAAGGATGTATACTCGCCAAAACACTGACAATCTATTTACAAAGCGAACTCAACGAGGTAACTTTCGTACGCTTAGCAGGTTCAATACTCCTACAATGTGAGATATACATATTATATGATTTATTTGGCTGCCTGTTCGACAGCTGCGAAAAGCATATTGGGATTTTTATTAAAGTGCACGCAGGAGTGCTAAATATTTCATGCAACGCTGTAAATGCACGGTTCACTTTTGCCTTTCAAGTCCCTGAAAAAACTAGTTTGCGTCAAGATATCAGGTATTACGACGCCGAAATCAGACTGGTGGTGTGGCTATTGTTAATGTGTAGATAGAGATGGGTACCTAGTCGACGTGGAGTGTTGCAAAGTAAATCAATACTAGAACAACAAATTGTATCTATAAACAAAACTTCCATACAACAGGCATTTCACATTTTTAGATTTCCCACCACAGTGAATGAATTGGGTTGAACCGTACATTTTTAATATTGGATACGGTTGTAATATTAAAATATAGAATATAAATATAGAAGACAAAATAATTTTGGCATTTACATTTAAGCAAAATTGGTGCACTTTTTACGATATTTTTCCAAGATTCAATAAAAATGCTTTTTTTAGTAATAATCTTAACGATAAATAACTTCGTATGATATAGCCAAAACTCTTTTAGACTTCTGTAGTTAATTTAGAAAACTATTAAGTAAAATGTACAAATAACGAGAATATAAACGCACACAGACACACGTAAAGGTATATGGACCTACCTGTTTTCGTCTGATGCGGATGATTTTCTTCGGCGCATGCGCATTGACAAAGAAAATAGTATGATTCTAGTGTAAGCATCAGTTGTAACGTGATTAAATGGTTTTTCCATTTATTGTTAATATCAGAGTCAGTTCCTCGTTTATTATTCCTTGCTGTACCTAGAACTACAAGAGTTATACGTGCTTTGCTAGTCCTTCGAGCTACAAGTGTGTGAGTTTCAATGAAAGCGTACCGCAGTCGGGTCTTTAACACTGGCGGTATTCTGGTGCGCTCGTCATATGTATATCTGTGATAATGATCTATTAACAAGTACTTACTTGACAATATTATTTTTTAAAGCAACGGGTCAATTTTTTCCACGACGAGTGAATCGTGTACCGAGTAATGTCAACACATACATCTAAGACATCACGAACAGCCTAGACCGCATAATAAACATTCCTCTGTCACGTAAACATCTACCTCGGCCGAGAATCGAACCGGTAATTATTTGTCACGCCCCTAACCGACTTTACGTAACATGGACAATTAAGTATAAAACTATTTTTGTTGAGCTATCTTTATCACTAGTCGCAAGCGAAAGGTACGCCGATGGCGTCATGACGTCTGCCCAAGTGGGAGGGGCTCGGCAAACCTTCGGCGCACGACTTAAACCCAAAGTCTCAGTCGGTGGTTATCTGTAGCGACTCACCACCGGGCCCGTGCGTGACGGTCACGATGGGTGGCGGGGCTTGTATCTTCGGCTCCGACTTGCGGTTGATGAAGTACTGCGACAGCAGCTTGTTGCGCAGCTGGTTACCCTACAACGTATAAATTTACAAACTAATAGAATCTCATAATTTCAACCAATCTTTCCACGTTCGTAACACAATCCTTCCTGTTGAACGTACCAAGTTCGCCATATGCAGTTTTCAGCGTGCTGGTACAAAAAATATTAGTATAATCAATTCCAACATTTTTTATTTGTGTGGACTTAATTTGAGATCGCTGTGTAACTTATTCCACATTTTAACTTTTACTTCGCACAATTATACTACATACGGGGAATTTGTACACATACGTTAAAATAAGCAGGCAAGGTTTTATATTTTCAATATAAAGTCTACCGTTGGGAGTGCTAATTATGTCTAGCAGTATATTGAACTGTTGTAAAGAATTACTGCGTAATGTTTGTGTTATAAGATTATATTACACAAATATTACTAAAACCATTTAAACCAAGATTGTTTGATGTAACAAAACAGAAAAAATTACCTTCTCTCCATATTCTGGATCAACGGCCATCATTTCACGCAGCGTGCGAAGTACTTTAACGCAGAGCTTCTCCTCCTTCTCTTCTAGAAGTTTCTCTGTGTGCCGGATCAATCTGTCAACCGGAAAAATCAATTTTAATAAGACCTATATGAATCACTTACGGCTATAAAAATGAAGCCAGCGTCTAGCAATATATATCGGATAGTCTTCCAATCCAGCCGGAATTTATCTTCACTGTCTCGTTATGCCGCGAGATTGAGGGCCGTTTCTCATTCTCCGTATAAAATATAACATGATTAAATATAAGGATGAGCGAATGATGAACGGATTCAAAATACCAAATAGAGTGTCGCTGAACTGACACAACTAACCATAGTATTATATTCAAACCGTCTTGTTAACCCGGCGTCAGCACGGCGGAATACGTTAACACTAGAGTTGGGTCTAGAATACCCGTATAAAAATCATCGTAATTTTAATATTAAAAAGCATTTTAATAAAATATTATGATCATTCAATAAAACGAATCTAGCTTCAGGGATTTTGAGTAAACATAAACGAATTAAGTTTTTTTTTATGACGACTCTACTGGAGTATTGTAAAAACTAACAAAATAGACCTTCCCTGGCTTTAAAGTCATAAAAATTTAAAAGATACAAAACTTTTCTATGATATGATACCCAAAATTACACGTATGAATATGAAAATTAATATTACTAAGAATAACATAACATATCAATCATATAGGTCGATTTTTTTTAATGTCCACAGCCGACAAACGAGCAGACTAGCTAACTGATGGTAAGTGGTCGACGTCGCCCATGGATTTCAGTATCAAGGTATCACTGGTGCGTTGTCGACCGAGAAAAAAGAAAGGACTGGCATTTACGATTTGCAAATGCTCACGCACAAGTTTAACGATTAAACTTCTTTAGTAATTTGCGTCTGTTTTAAGATAATGTTGTTATTCTGTCCATGTAATATTTGTGCATTTAATCCTGACATATTGAATGTGCCGTCAAAAATGCAATACGTCAAAGGCAATTTTTTGAATCACTTGACTTAGGTTGCAAGTTGAACAAAGCCCGTCAGCAATATCTACCTAC
>PDGT01000006.1:1936685-1955410 GCA_003671415.1 Megathymus violae | reverse complement strand
GTAGGCAAGTAGAAAACCTCACCTTGACGCACGAATTCCGTCGAGATGGAACAGGATGGTACGAAGCCCAAAACGACCTCTACCAGGAGAGATCATCTGCTCGTCCGAGGTTTAACTGATGCACCACGAACAAAAAAGTACGGCTTGAACTCACGTAAGTGCGTGTGACCCTTTACATTCCAAAAGTTCGATATAAGTTCACCTATACCGTCTGAAGCTCACTACAATGTCTATGTCGCTAGGCCCCACACGTTGTTTGAAATGAAATATGTAGCTGAAACCGCTCCCTCAATGTCGCATACATCGTGTCATTTCGAAGGTCGCAAACTCACACAGCGATCGTTGTATAAAGCAGTCTAACTGTTAGGACGTTACGTCCGCATGCCGTTCAAGCCAGGCTGCTTTCGTTCACGAAAAAATTATTCAGCGGTTTTTAAACAATCAAAAGCAGCCGAATTCAGCCCTTAAGCTCTTATAGTTAGGGGTCACTTTTACACCGTTCCATGCCAGTTAATATATGCAGCATGCAATATAAGTTGTCTTACTAACAAATCTACATTTTTTGGAAGGCAGTTGTCAGGCACAGTCTGTATTGCTCTGAAATAATTATTTTCATATTAATTAAAAGTACAGAAAAATACAATATACTCATTATGTACGTAGATTTTACAGGTATTGTTTGAGGTTGAAAATAGAAAAATAAAAGTATTTTAAAAGTAAGTACACGGTAATTTCAATTCAAAGAAAATAAGAAATTAACAAGTATTAAAATAAATATTCATCTATGAAAGGAAAATTTTTCAAAGTTCCACTTAATTTCAAATTTTCGCAGACCACAAATTTCTGCTCTATTAAAAAAAAAAAGATTTCTTTTTATTACAAGTAGAAAATTTAACTATTTTATAAATCAAATTCACGAAAATAAAACCCAAAGCCCCCGCCACCTTGAAACATGCGTTAGTCAATACCGAGAATCCTTTGGCACAAAACAAAAAAATCGATTCGCAAAATAAATAATTCATCTTAATCGCTTTGCTGAACTATTGAAATATCTGTAAGTTAACTCTGATATGTTTTTTTATGTTAATAGTCGACACAGGAGAGGGGCCCGCTGGTAAGTCGTCGTTATGATAAATTATGTTTACCGACAGTAACAATTACCATCAAAACTAACAATATATCTTGGAATCCTAATTAAGCCCCAGAATTCCATTTTTTTATTAATTTTGGCACAGGTAACTACAAGAAAAAAAAAATTGGCGTCCATTCCGACAGGACGGGGAGGGGGTAGACCTCCCACATATGGGTGTTTTTGTCGCTGAAATTATGTATATTTCGTAACCTTTAATTATCGCTAGGTGGTGACCTGCGGACACACTGTATACATAAAAAATTAAAACATATTTTTGTATTGTGCTTGCGAATCTAAATCTAATGACACAGGTTTAAACATTAGGTAAATATTATTAATTCCAACTAGAAGACTATTCTAAATAAAGATTAGTTAAATTACTATCGAAAATAGTCTATGCTAAACTACTAAAACAATAAATACATGTGCCGTATTATTTTGCAAACATGTTATCTATATAAATCCTTCATCACATCACTCCATTTTCCAAATTGTCGGACAATGTAAATTCGATTTAGGAAATATTGGAAAGTCTTCATTAATATAATCAAAAAAAAAATTGAAGATTGTCAACGTTATTAGATTATTAAGCAAGAACTGGATAAGATGGTTTATTTCGCACATTAGTTTATTACGCAGTAGTGCGCGATAGTTTATACACATAATTATAATATCATAACAAAAATAGTCGGATATTTCATAAAATCAGACGCAGGATCAGATGGTACAGATAACTGTTAAGTTTACAAAACCCCTACACACCCAGATTAACTGTAACGCACGTGTAACTTAACGGTTGAAACCCACCGTGCGGTTACACGTCATCCCGCAGTGTTACTTGTGGCTGTAGGATTTACTGATCAGCGGTCCAGCGTTACACACGGGTCTCTCACGACATCTCTAAACATGGTCCGGAGCGACCGCGTTGCTCCATTGCTACAATACTCCTTAACAAGTCGGCCCGAGTACTGGAAGTCCTAAAGCCGTAAATGCAATCACATACGGATGATACGTCTATTTTAGTTACCGTAAAATCGATGACCAGATGAAGTTGACCCGACCTTTTTTGTCAGTTGACATCTATTGACCTCAAAATGTAACATGTCACTCTTATCACAAATTGATTTATATCTAATAATAATCCGACTAACTTCGTTTTGAGAAACTTAACCTTTATGTTCACAAATACTAACCGTAAATAATAATTATCAGCCGAAATAAATGTTACTTCGTTTATATCAAATGTTTTATTAATTATTGAGATTATCGGGTTAGACATACAGACAGAGACTTCGTTTTATATTACTCGTATGTAATGTTACATTACCCAACAGTGTAAAGTATACTTTAAACCGCACATACACACAATAACCCTGCAGGGGTTTAATAACACGTGTTACACAAATACCCACACCATAAAAATATAATATTGACCAATGTGATTATTGTTAGCAAACACTTCAACCTCGTTACACATACACCATTCTTCAATAACCCTACCCCCCAATGTTACACGACACTTCCACAAACAAAACCTACAAACACACACTGTCCACAAACAAACCTCCTCAAGCCTACACACACATATTTCTTTATCTCAATACTTTGTACAGAAAACATATTGCCCACGATCCATCACACATTAATATATGTAATCCACTTAAAAATAACAACCATAACACATACTCACATAGATTAACGAGGAAAAGAGATACAGCATAGTGAGTTGTCACGGTTCCAGAGTTGCAAATGTCAAAGAGGAGTTTTGAAATAGACCCGATCGAACGGTCCATATTTTAACAATTTCGATACACAGACAAGAGTTAGCTTTCTCTTTATTTGTAACGGTTATTCTCAGTTAAACACCTGTACCATTTACGTGTGTGCAATAATTGTTAAATAAAATAAATCAATGGTACTGATAGACATTTCTGAATTTTTCGACGCTCCATCTCTCCACCTCCTAATTCTAGGCAAAGTTGACGAACATTCAGAGATAAATCACACTACCCTCTTACTCACATAACTATAGGTTAAACATATAATACTACTTTATATCTATAAATTGTTTCTCGATAGAACACTACAACGTACGTCCTACACACACACACACACACACACACACACACTGACCGACAACTGAAGATCCCCTCGGCCTGCAGTCCGATGGCCTCGACGTCGGCCCGGCCGATGCTGTCGGCCTGCTTGTCGCCGGCCTGCTCGAACTCCTTCTTGAAGATCGACAGCAGGCAGCTGATGCGGTAGTCGAGCCGCACGTCCAGAATGAACTGGGAGACGAAACGGTTTTGTGTAAATCTGTACATCCGAGCACAGGAAGATTATGTATTGATGATATCGCACCGACAGGTCATTAAGACCGGTCGGTATTCATCATCATTACGAAGGAGTTATCTCCGCTCTAAAGCTAGTAAAACAAAAGAATTCGCGGCATCCAAACAGTTGACAATTGTAGGAGAATACCTGGCCTGATACATTTTGTCAAGGATTAATAATTATGATTCTGAACCATTTTGCACTATAATATCACCCATCACACGTATTGTTGTTCAATACTTACCACAGTATTATTGTCTCCGCATAATTGTTTCGTGTGTAATTATTAATATATCCAATGGAAAATTATCCAACTTAAACCATTAAACTACGAGTACGATACCTGTAAAATCTCTATAATCTTGAGTTTGGTATCCATGACGAGTGGATGTTTACGGGCCAGCGCCAGCGCGCTCGGACTGCGCTGCGGACCGCCCGCCCCGCCCACCACCTGCATACACAGCGACAAAGGCAGCATGAAAACAAATGGAACAGAACGTCAACCTGTCTCAAATTAAGAAAAAAACAATCTATATTAACATTAGCTCAGAGGGTCTTTGAAATGAAACCACGGAAATATTGGGCTTGAAAATCAATCAACCGCTGCCAAATTGTTGAACACCTTTGAAGAAACCTCCCAGAATGGCTCAGGGAACTTAATCACACAAGTTTTAATATATGCCACAGTTGTCACTAATTTTTGCACACTAGCGCCAGTAGATTGCGGTGGCCTTTAATAGAACCACACTATATACCGTGGCGGCACAGGATCTTTGTTGATGTCGCACGTTTATACTAGGGATAATGGATATGAAATTTCAGATCTGGATATGTACACGGATATATTAATAATATTTTACCGGTTTTGATTACGGTTACGGATATGAAATTATTTCTGATTGTCCGATTGTATCGCATTATTTCGGTTAGTTAGATGATTTACGAATGGGAAAAAATATATGTATTTACAAGGTAACAGTTTGACTTTATTTCTAGTTATCATGTAATATTATATTCCCAGAAAAAACAATAGCCTTAAAAATTTAATCATAAAAACTGTCTAAAATGAGAATTACCGGCTAGTGTATCGGCTCGGCCGGCGAAAATCTGTCACAACGTATTTATTTAGACTTTGCCGCTATCCGAAATTATCCGAATTTTTTTTATCGGATTCGGTTACGGTTATGGATATATTTTCATTTCGGATATCCGATAGCTTCGGTTACGGTTACGGAGCTCCATACATCCCTGATTTACACTCAGGGTGCGATTCCATACCCCGCTGCTGGGTGAATTTATCCAATTGCCTCGTGCACATCTCTTTTATATATATGTATTTACAAATGTATACACGTGCAGTGTAACAAGTAAACAATATATATGGTCGATGATTTAACTTTCTTTTCGACAACTTTTACATCACACTCCACAGACATTACAATTCTACAAACATTACAACACACACTTACAAAAATTACAATTCTAAAATGATAACACGTTGCATCTATACATTAAAGACAACAAAAAATACAATGGGGTATGGGGTAGGTCTATCTGTAAATAAAATGTTGTTTAGGATTCTTCGGTTCTTTAATAAAAACACGCAAAAATGACTGAAGCGACCTTAAAATGGACATGTATGTATGATATGGTGTACAATAGATAATCTTTCCGTTGTTGATGTTAGCAAATTCTTACCGAGTCAAATCACGTGTTGCGTGGAGAGATAATCAAGTTAAAGCTAATGTAATATTCTGTAAGTGCTCACATTGCGCGCGACAGACCCGAGCGTGATGGACGTCATCACGGCGCCCATGTCGCCGATGCTGCGCAGGACGCCGCCCTCCGCTGAAATAAACAATCCATTCTGTCGAATGTTCCTACACTTAACACGCCTATTAACTCCCAGTAGTCTAAGAGACGCGTGTCACTGTCTAGGCGATTAAAATGGGATACATAAAGTGTTGATAAGGGATGTGATAAAGCGAACGATATAATGCCATCCTTTTCTAATATAGATGTCACAACTTAGATGTCAAGACTTGCAAGCTGCAGTGTTGAAATAATTCTCAACAGTATATGTAAGGCACTTCTTGTTATATTCAAATTCAAAATCATTTAATCATATAGGTATTCAGTAAATATGATCGTAAATATGATCGTAATTTTTTGCTTCTACCACCGTTTCGAAGAGGTGCTTTAACAGTGATGAGAAGAAACGGCGAAAGAAACTCCTCAGCACATCTTTTAATTTACTTTAATTATATTATTATTAATTATAATTATATAAAATTAAAAATCATGGTAGGTCAAAAGTGTCAAAGTTACCCTCATTAATTTTTATATCTGTATGTGATTAATTTTTTTAAAAGAATAGTTCCACGCAAGGTTATTTTTAAAACCTTTCTTCGATGGTCTAATATTATACGACATTGAACTACTGTAGGATAAGCGAAGTAACACCATAAGCGGTGATACACAAATCAATATATAATTTACATAAGCAAAAAACAACAACATCGCAATAATAACAGTGTAGACATACACAAATATGCATAACCAAAACAGAGCACACAAAAAAAAAATTAAATACAAACAGAATTGTGTTCATTACAGAATAAAGCACAGATTGAGTGACTACTAAATCTAACTTACGTTTACGTATGTCATCTTGCGTTGCTTGGAAATTAAAATTAATTATATACTACTATTTGAATACCAACAGCCATTTATGTTGATAAGAGATAAGTTAGATTTTAGAATTCATTCTATCGAAACATATCATCGTTAGGTACATTTAATGGGATATGTAATATGAAAAACTGAACTCATATTCACTCGTGTGCCTGTCTATCGATGTATGTGCAATTTTCTCTGATTCTACTGGCCGGAAAAGACGAAATTTTGAACACATGTATTTTCGTATACTTAATTAAAAATATATCCAAGAAAATGCCACCATCCCCTTCTAAATCACATCATGAATTCATGACGTATTGACACGAAAAGCGACCGGCTGTGTACCAGAGATAGTACTAACAAAACCGGTTTTCGCTATTATGCGGTATATTCAGTAATATGTATTCCTGTACACCATCATGTACATCGAATGCTCGCGTTGTCAAACTGTGAGGTTACAACTGTTCCTGAACGCATGTCACTGTCAATAAATTGTGAGTTCACATAATATAATTAGACCATCATCAACCTTGCGTAAGAAACCTGACGACTGATCCCGTGGTGCAGTTGGTAACATGACATTTATGTGACAGATAAGTTGAAATCGGGTTATGGGTGGTTGTGATGTTACACTTGTGTGCGTCCATGCCACAGGCAACACAGTGAGTCCCGGTGCGGGAGTGTTAATGTGTGATGAACGAACATACCTACGAGACATTTTAAATCAATTCAAATCATTCACTTGTTCAATAGGGTTGAATAAGTCGCTAATATACAAACAGTGTGCTCTTACTCTACCATTGTTATGGTGTACAAACACTTAAGTTGTATAAGATATATAGAAATAACTAACGTAACCATTATACATATTAATTAGATACAAAACACAACCAAAGTCAATTCACAACTTACATTCAACTTCACCGGAGAGTGCGTTGGTCTCGTTGATGAGATCCATGGCTGTCACGCAGTCCAGGATGCTGAGTAGGGTTTTAGTGAGACGAAGCAGGTCGCTGAAGCTGAAATACAGTTTTTACAACACCTCAGTAAGTTTGGCACTAACATTGGTTAATATTTTATATGTACAAAAATATAAATCTGACAGAGAATGTTGCGTTTGTACCTGCACAGGAAGCAAGAAATACGAAAGTAACAAAATACTATAAATACTCCATTTCAAAACCGAACACAACGCACGTAGTACGTAACGCACGTATGAATACCTATGATGACAAAACGTGCACATCCGGTTCGCCGCTCTGTTGTTGGCGACTGGCCAGTGTCCAGTGTCACACTGGTCATTCCGTGCAGAGCAGCGCCGACGTCCTCGCGTACAATTCTAACGAATAGTTGATTACTCATATTTTTATAACGTCTCCAAATAATTTAATAAACCCATCCGGTGACTAACAAGAGATGGAGGTGGAAAAGAAAAAGGGAGTGTAATGTGTGTAAACTGGTTACCCGGTCGTTTCATTGCGTGCGTATATTAATAAGAATGTAAAATTCAATAATTTCACATGTAACGTTATAATCTATGCTCTCATCACGAATATGGTACCTGTAAAATCCAAAGTATATGAGCTCTCTCGCCAGCTTGACCACCTCGAATGTGAGCTTGTTCTGGTCGTGGTCGCTGAAGTACCAGGTGCGGGTGACCACGTTGCACAAGTAGTTCTCTACGAAGCGGATGGTGGACGCGAACTGCTCCTTCACTTTGACACGGGTCGCGTCCGGTCCACTTTTCACGCATTGGTAGCTGAGGGACCAAATCATACCGCTACATTATGATCTAGGTGTTGCTTATATTAAGTCAATATTTTCACTTAGCCTAAAAGTAACTTTAAATATATTGGTCCTTCGAGCCGAACTGCATATCAAAATAAAATTTTATGCTAATGTCGCTTTGCCATATTATTTTGTTTAATTCTTAACACATTATCTTTAAATTCTAATCTTATTATATTTCTGATTATGCTTTATTATAACTTATTAGATATCAGTTTAATATGCAAGTCACTGAGCATTTGCCTGTGGCAAATACAGCGCAGTTCCAGACACAGCAAAAATATTATAATAAACATAAAAAGACGGTTTTTAACATAATTATTATATCATGTTTTTTTTTAATTTGGTAGAATCTCAAATTAGACATACGCCCGTCACCTACAACTACGTCGAATCGAACTGGCTTGACAATTTTGTACTTTGCTGTTTTTAATCATCTATTTCTCAGCATAGCCTTAGTTTAAGAGTATCACCGGAGCGTGAAGTAACACGATATAAAACACAATACAACATCGACTAGGCAGGATACTGACTCGTGTATGTGGATGCGGTCGCACACCTCGGTCCATAGCCGTGCGTACTTGACGGGCGTGACGGGCTCCTGCGGGTCGCGGTCCACGTGCAGATGCAGCATCAACCGGCAGAACGACGCGCGCACCTCGTGCGACAACGACGCGTTCGACATGCACCTGACGTCGATGTTACACACTGTTACACTTAATCACGTCATTTTGTTGCATCTATTAAAAATTTTCTATTAAAAAATTTTAAATTCTAAAGAACAAATACACAAATGAAGCAAGATCGGTAAAAATTACTATTTGACGTTAATACAACAAGGTTAAGGTGGGCCCCCTCGCCGGTTGCAGCCCGCAGCGCGAGGGGCGCATTCGGTGAGCACTGCTGATCTGTGACCTTACAACGGTCAATGTTTTACTCGCAATTTGTTATATTAATATCTGCTGATTATAGCTTATTAATATTTCACTTCAGCTAGTTACCCCTACCTAAATAAGATATCAACTAGTGCGCTACCAAATCCAAAAAAAAAATTAAACTTGCGGTTTTATAGGGCTACTTGTTCTGTTTACCGACATATACATACTTGAGGATTAGGTCGATATGTAGCTGCGGCGACAGGCTATTGAGCGCCAGATACTGTCTGTTGAGGCACATGTTGGAGAACAGGTCGAGCTGGTGCCGGTAGTAGTCCAGCACGGCAGCCGCCTCGCTGCGTGGGTCCCGCGCCGCCTCCGCCGCCAGCGCCGTCAGGTGCCGCGAGCACTGCGCACAAACATTACATCACCGTACAACAACTTACAACTGGACGGTTCAGCTGATGTTGTTCTGCAATATATTTTGAAATCAACGCAGGCGAGGTCAGGACAAGGGTCTTTGTTTTAACTGAGTAAATCCCTCCATGGCGCTTCTGTGCAGATCGATGTAGTAGGCATCTACGAGCAATCTCAATTTCGCACATTCTTATGCAGCCCGAAGGTCGTCGATTTAGTTCGTTTAGTGGCTGCTACTTAATAACATTCTGGACTGACACCTAATTTGCCCTCGTTTAGAATTATATTTTTAGGAGAAGAGCCCTATTTAAATAAATGCGGCAAAATCAATGTAATCTGGTAGACAGAATTATCAGACCAGTGCTGCACAATATCAATAACAATTACACAAACCTTTTTGTTATTCCAAAATAACATAACTTCATCTTCTACTGAGATTTTACTACCGGAATCATCCGTCTCGGTTGTGTCTTTATATTTGGTTGAGACTAATCTGTGGAAGACAATATAAAATATTAGAAAAGTTAACAATAAATGATTCAGTCATTCGTTCAGTATGAGATTAGTTATGCTCTTGAAGATTCGTTACCTGGTTTCAATAAGTATGTCGGCGTTGTTAGCGCAGAGCACACTCTTGCAAATCAGTTCTTGAGTGACGGCGATGGCCTTCTTATTCGAGATGCACAAGTCGCTCAGGTAGTCCAGGAAGCGAGACTGCCAGGTCTTCATGTTCTTCCGGACGAGGCCTAGCCACAGATTAAATTAAGATATGTGATAATAAAATAAGTCAAGTGTAGTGCTCGAAGGAACAGAAATACTTTGAGAAAAAAGTTCTCGAGTTGCGACATTTCACTAGAGGAGACCTGTATTCAAAATCGGCAGCTTAAGGACGTATAGACGTAAAATAAATATAGGTCACGGAATCGAATAGGAACAAGGACAAAACAATAACACGAATCTAGTTGGAATCAAAATAGATGATATAATTAATATCTAATAAGTGCTCTAATTTCAAATGTCAGACTCATTTTTTTGGCAAATACGCATTGGTTTTTTATCTGTATTAATCTTTAGACCTTACCAATTATAATTTTATACTTATTACAGATCAAGGTTTGACTGCAATACCACTGACGGTAAGTTACGATATAGCGTTATTTTTTTTTTTGTTAATAGCCAACAAACGATCAGACGAGCCTCCTGATGGTAAGCGGTCACCGTCGCCCATGGACATTAGCAACACCAGAGGCATCACTAATGCGTTGTCAGCCAGGCAATTAGAAGGAAAGAAAGAAAGAACTGGCTCTCAAACCCCAGCCGGAACACGACGATTTGTTTGGCGGCTGACTCAAGCAGGAGGGTGGTAGCTAGCCAGGCAGGCTTCGCGGAAAGACAATAATACTAGTAATAATATTAATTACATAATAATAATACTGATAATATAATCCTTACGCGAAGCCCTACCACCAAGTAGGCTGGTTTTTGTCGCCGCTTACAAGACCCTGTTTTGCAAGCATGAGATTGGAGACAAAATTCTAGGCCGCCCCAATACGGCCAAAAATAAAAGTAAAAAATAGTGTTGGATGGTAAAGCTTAATAACTTACAAATAGCCTATTCACTCTTGACTTGAAGGTATTCACATTGAAATCGGACGACAATAAAATTGCAATCTTTCTGATACGCATAATAACTGATGAAGCAAAACACGTCACCAGAGGGATGTTTCTAACGTAAGGATGGTTGCCGTGCGTCGTTTCGTTTGATAGTCGTAAGAGGGTGGGAGGGTATTTGTAGTTCCTACAACACCGCAAAACTGGCTAAGAAATATTATGTTTACCAAAACATATAAAAGTAAAAATGTATATAATTGGTGAGATTTGATTCCGAAATCTTGGCCTCAAGACTGATTTAGGATAGGTTTTGATTTATTAATATGGTACAGACGACTGCCCAAATGGGCAGCAGTTGCTAATAACATTTTTCCCTTAGACAGAGAGAAATTACAAAGCACGCTTCTCAGAGAACTTTGTAATAGAGAGAGAGAGAGAGAAAGATGGATAATTAGATCAGAGAGAGATGAATACATACCTACAAAGGTCTCAATCTCAGAAGCGGTGATATGCTTTTCTAGAAGTTTCCGGTTGTTATGTAACAGCGCTGTGATGGTGTCTTCTGCTAGAATGTCATATCCGATTTGCTTCTGCATGAAGCCAAAGTGCTTTGCTATGTATTCCTAGAGACAACAACGAAAAAAATTACATCACACACACAAATATTCCTAAAAATATCAAAACTTTTTCTGAAGAAACAAGTTAAAAATAGACGCTTTGTTCCTTATTCATGTAGGAAGAAAACGTACATACACTTCATATGACGCTATATGGCCACTGAAACCCACGCACATTTATACATAGTTTAGTCTTATCTTGAGTTGGACACTGGTTTGAAGTTGGGTGGATGGAAACGTTTTGATAATGAATTTTTGATTAATGAATGAATTTTTTTGGCGATTGATGAGGCTCACTTCTGAAGCCAGCACCCACTTTTTCGAATCGCAATGTGTCTTGGAGAATCAAAGCAAACTTGTTTCACCATATGCTTTCTCAATAATAAATACTTTAAGTGTTCATACCAACCGTGTACCCACCACTCGCGAATAATTAACTCGAGTGTGGTCTCGACTCGTGGCCCCTTCCACAACATCAACAAATTACTAAAACCCACCTGATTCTTCCTATAGTCCTGTTGACTGAGCCTCAGTATCCGGTAGCACAGTCTAAAGATGCATTTGTAAGGTGCGTAGCGCGGGTCGTACAGCTCCTCGATCTTCAGGAACGGCTCACCATCTGGAGACTCTTGGAACGGACCCTGGAAATATATAATCTTTCAGCTCTCTACTAATAATATAAAAAAACAACAATACGATATGAAATAGGGTTAATACTGGTCGTGATGCAAAAGTGAAAACTGCACACTTACAACCCG
The DNA here is from genome assembly GCA_003671415.1 of Megathymus violae. Taxonomy (NCBI): domain Eukaryota; kingdom Metazoa; phylum Arthropoda; class Insecta; order Lepidoptera; family Hesperiidae; genus Megathymus; species Megathymus violae. The sequence continues at coordinate 1,943,199 of PDGT01000006.1, read as the reverse complement.
AATTATAGATTTATCCACAAATACGGAGCATAATTACATACTTTTACTTAGTTAATGGCAGTTTAACATTAGCAAAATATCTATTTCACTACACTTAACTAACATCATATATACAGGTAGAAGTAATTATGATCTTTAAAAAAGTGAAATCGAAATACATTCCTCGTCAAGTTTTTTGTATCTTTTAAATTAAGCTACACGATAAAACTCACACATGCTCAATAGTGCACGCCTACGAACCTCCGTATCTTCGCATTCCGTACCGCACGTATATCAGAGTGGCGACATAATTGACCGTGAACTCAGTACTCTGTACCTGTAATATCTTAAACAGCTGCCGCAGGATGTACTGCTCCCGCAGTAGCTTCTGTCGGTCGCGGTTGGGGTTCTCCACCACCAGGTCAAGCGCCTTCGTCTTGTTAGGCTCGTTCTCGAACCCGGCTATGAAATACACTATGTCCTGAAGTAGGCACGTGAGAGCCCTGGACAAGAGGACGGATTGTTATAGCAGTGCTCAAGATCAAGAATAGCAATATTATTTAAATAAACGTCTTTGGTTGCAATGGTTGTATACCACGAGGTGAATTTGCACGGGACCTATATAACGCCCACCTGTCTAGGCCTACTCTAAGGCGAACTAAATAATTTCGTATCAATTTAAAATAATATTCTTTATATGTCACTTTCATGTAATTTTTAAATGTAAATGGAAAGATAAACATGTGTGATCAAAATAATTTTACAAAACGATGTCCCAAAACTGGGGCATTCAAATTTATATTTAAATAAATGGTAGTATTTATGCAAAAACAAGTATATATTTTTTTCTTTTCGCTATATATATATATATTCATTATATTATAGGTTGGTCCTTCGAGTCAGATTGGAACTAGCATACGAGCAACATGTTTACGATCCAATACTTAATTAAAAACGTATATATTTATATAGAACATAAATGCTTTGCTATTACAAAGTGTCAGTACTGATTCTTAGCTTTAAATATGGTAAGACCAGTAAAATTTATAAGTAAAAAAGTGTCAAGCGATAACAGCCCTCACTTCATCTCGTTATGCTCGATGTTCCCGTGGTGCAGCTTGGTTGATAGCGCAGAGAGCACCTTGCACGCGTCGTTGGCGAAGTCGAGATCACGCACTTCGCTCGGCGACACCGATATCAGAGCGAACGCTTCCTTGTCTTCCTTTACCACGGAACATCCCACCTGGTGAAAACAAGCTTTATGTAGCTACAATTTATTTTATAATAAATACAATAAGAATCATATCATGAAGCACAATCAAGAACAGTCGAAAAGTGTTTGTAAAAACCAACTTCGAATAAAAAATTATTTAATGTCATTTCATTTCAGTCCCTAGAGGTTCACGTGTTTTTGCGTAATTAAATGAAAGTTTAGTTATTTCAAATCGCTTCAGAGGGACGTTAAGTCAGCTCGGAGAAGCGTTGCAGTGACGCTTCACGCCTCCTCAATTATGGTTAAATCTGTGCTTTACAAAACCAAAAAAAGGCATTCGTTCAAGCACCTTAACCTGTGTTAGATTCATAATAAAGTTCGGAACCAATCAAGTTGCTTATATAGAATGGGAGTGACAAAAAATATACCTTTGACATGACAGGTTTCTCTTCTTCCTTGTCTATGGGTATGGCTGTCGAGTGCACCCAAGTATGTGTGCACAAGTGTTGTAGTCTGGAATTTACAATAATCATATATTCATTCAACTATTATTTAGTTTGCCACATTCCAATAGTGTACATATAAGCATTGTATAATGCCAAAGTGTTTACCGTACGTAGCTGCTCTGCGGCACGGGCGCGTCCGAGTGCGTCATGGTGGTGGGGTCCAGCTCGAACAGCGTCGCTATCTCCGACGAGTGCGGCACCGACACCAGCTGGTACGCCGGCTCCCCGGCCTCCAGGGGAGCGTCTCTGGTGGGTTTTTGTGGGCAGTGTGGGTGGTTCAGTTTATAGGGGATACATCATTCATTTTGTCTACCTACGATGTGCGAGTCTTCAAGAGGAGAGTGCAATAGGCTTTTATAAGTTAGTGCGTTCAAGATCAGAGTTCATGACGACTTAACATCTCAGGCGGAATTGTTGTCAATCATAGCTTATTAAATGTAAAAAAAAAATTCATTATAGTCATTCGTTCTTTGGGTCTAGCAGAGAGCCTAGAAAATATTGAGAGAGGGTGGGTGGGAATATTGCGGTTCAAGAAGGCGGTACGGTCGTTAATCACTAAAGTTAAACATCTACTGACAAATTAAGCGCATGAAAAACTCGTTTGTAAATCAACAGAATTATTTACGAGTAATTTCAGAAGAATGACGTCCTGGGGTTGTACAAGTTGACGATTGTCAAAGAGCAGGTTAAATAAGTTTGAGAACCGGTGTGCTAAACGTCTAGTAAACCATCAAGATTGCAATGATGTTATTTTTTGCAAATATTGTCGTATCCTATTGAAATACTTTAATTTCTTACATTGGTTCACTCGTGATTCATTTGACATATGAAACGATTTGCACTAAAAACCAGCAGGCGTCGTTATTTACGTTGACAAATTTGTCTGCGTATTCGTCCCATTGTTTTTCCTGTCCTTAATTTTACGTAAAACAGTTTTCTTATTTGTCTACATAAATGTAAAGATAACTAATAAAAAAATATATTTCGTTCAAATTTTGTTGTAAGTTACTTTCGAATATTCTAGTTCGAATATCGGCTCGATATGACAGACGGTTTTGGGGACTTACTGCGGCCTGACGCAGGCTTCGGCGGCCAAGTAATGTCCCGTGGCGAGATGCTTGAACCTGAAGATGGAGTTCCAGTGGCCGGCGCCGCCGCGACACGGGTCGTGCTGGACCACCTGTGATAACAAAGGCATTTTTAAATCAGAATTTTTAAAGTTGTGCTTTGGAGATTGAACTAATGAAGTGAATGAATACCGAAATTAATTCCATTACTACAACTACTCCATACTACTCCATAGTCGAGTGACACGAGCTGTGACCTTGCCTGCCAAGCAGGGAGTCCGGGGTTTGATTCGCGGCCGGAGCTATCTGTGTGACTGTACTATTTATGTGATTGATAAACGTTTGTTCTCGACTAATGGGTGTTTCTGATGTGTTATTGTGTGTATATAGATATGTGTGTGACGTCATCACAACGTCCACCGACCTCGATCTCCCAGAGCGCCTTACTACTGGTGGCGGCGGTGGCGCTGGAGCGGCCCGTGGTCCGCAGGAACACGTGCTGCCGCTGCCGGTACTCGTCCATTGTGAGGAACTTCTCCTGCTCCGCGTGGAACAGCCGCACCACGTCGCCGCCCTTCAGGATCTCCTCCTGGTTCTCCTTGTGCTCCAGGAACAGCGTCACTTTCCATGATGATGACGAGTTCACCACGTTCACCTGCGGAGGAATTACTTTATATACCAACTCAGCATTTTTTTTCTTTGCAACAGATGGAGTTCGTTTTCAGCTATGAAGGAAGCGGGAAATCCACTGGTGAATCTCTTGTAATGTCTCTTCAACTTTGCAGTAGAACCGTGTTAAGTCACGGTTCAGTCCAGCAGGGCGGTGGCTAACCAGGCAGTTAAGGCTTTCTAGATTATATTTTTTATAACTATCACATATGATTTTATTATAGACTAGCTGTGCCCGCGACTTCGTCCGCGTGGAATTTAACAAAAAAAATATTTAGTACAAATAAAAGTAGCTTAAGTTACTCCTTATTACATCAGCAACCTGCCAGTGAAAGTCCCATCAAAATCGAACCAGCCGCCTCAGAGGTTAGCCGGAAAAAACAGACAGACAGACAGACAAAAACTGTAAAAAATGTTATTTTGGTATATGTACCGTATGCATTCATATGCACGTAGTAAAAAGCGGTTACTTTAATATTACAAACAAACACTCCAATTTTATCTATTAGTATAGATATAGACTAGCAAGCCGCCCTCTCTTCGCTTCAGAAAAACTACGCCTTAATTTAAGAAATAGCACCCGCATTGTTTTAGGTGTGGGTTTTTCTCGTTCGGTGAATTAGAAATATACCTATATTCATTTATAAGTTTTATATTTATGGACGGATTGAAAGGAAACGAATTTTTAAATATAAAATAATGCTTATTGCATTACATTTGTGAAAACCATAACGAATTCGGTTGAGCCGATTCCGAGATTGGCTCGTACGAACGCACAGACAAACAAACGAAAAATCTGATAACTATTGATTTTCTCATATATCCTTCATGTGCAGAAAGCGATTAATTAAATATATATAAATAGATAGATTACAAAGCTTTTTTATACCGTCACATAAAATCATCAGTTGTACAAAATGTAAGTTTGCTGTCGCATGGACTTGTGTTACATTATAGGTACATAATAGGTTATTTTTTTACATAGAATAAGTTAATGCTTGACAACAATCCCACCTGATGGAAAGCGGTGATGAAGTCTAAGATGTTGAACGCACTAATTTATTAGAGCCTATTCCCTGTCCTCATAAAGATAAGGTATGATGTTTATTGTTATCGCCAGATAGCAGTCGCTAATTCATATCGGAGGACTTCGGGAGGTATAAGAACTTTCGATTCTGGGTTTGGCCAATAATTTCTCTACCAATCTGTAGTAGAGTAGGAGGGTGGAACATGCTCCGGGAGGCCCACGCCTCGCAGTAGGTTGTTAAAAGTTTGAAGTTAATATATATTATTTATACTCCGTTTTATTATTGTTATATGTATATAATCAGACGGGCAGTTAAGCGGCAGACATGCCAGCAATCATAAAAGCGTTGCTCGCATTACTATTATTTGTTACATTTTAATTGGTTAAAAATATGTTAATTGCCTTGATAGGCAACATCTCAATTAACGGTCCATTAAAGAATTAGGTCTTAAATTGAATACAGAAATATTGTACCGAATTCTCGTGCATCTTAATGAGCTCAATCTTGACGGCCGATCAAGATAAAACTCCCTCTACCTACAACCCTCCTTCTCATATATCTTTAAATGATTATTATTTTTTGGTTGCAACGTTTGAAGTAATTAACAAGCGCGTTCATAGATTTTATCTCGCTCATCTTATGTCATCATGATGATAGAAATGTGAATGGGCGACGTCGACCGCCCTCCACGAGGCCGGCAGGTTGCGCGACTGGACGTACGCACCTCCATGCAGCCGACGTTGTCCGGCAGCTCGTGGCTGGGCGACACGTGCAGGACCTGCTGGCCGGCGTTCACCGGGTTCATGATCACCTTGTCGCCCACCACCACGTTGTCGCCTGATACCAATAAATACATTTAATGTTAGTTCGCTCAGACATACACACGCACTAGCACACAAACAGAATGAACTGAGAACAGGTGTCTGCTGAAGTCAAGTATCGAATTCACATTTCCCTTACAAAGTCGGACGTAATGTTCCACGATAAAAGTAGACAATAAAATTACTACTTATAGCAAATATTCAAAAAAAATAAACAAGGCTGGGGGCTAGAGAGCCGGTACTTTCTTACTGGCATATTATTACTTGGCCGACAAAGTATCACTGACACCTTTAGGGTTACTAAAGTCCATGGGCGACGGTGACCACTTCCCATCATAAATAAAATAATATTAACGTAATAGCTCCTGATTTAATCAAGAACGCTTCATCGTGTAGCAGCAGAAATAACGTTCTTAACGTCAGAAATATAACTACTAACATAGATCGGGAGACGTGTTATGTCCAACGAGAAATAACAGGAAACAAAACACTCCCCTACATGTCACCGAAAGTTAAGAATAACCACACGAATATCCTCCCAGAATCGATTTTATAAAATAAACGCTCACACAGTCACACCCCCTCACTAGGATTCTGACATGAACATGACACCACCAACACGTACGACCCGAGCAAACATTTGTACCACATAAACGTCTGCCCCGGTCGGGAATCGAATCCGGGACCGCTCGCTCGACACGCACGGCCGCCACCATTCACTCACCCGTCGACCGCAGCTTGTAGAACGGTATGACGTAAAACCACGACCCCTCGTTCCCGTTGGCGTCCAGGTGCACTCGCATCGCATTCTTCTCCAACAACGCCGGCAACCTCTTGTTTACCTTCACAGACAAAGATATTTATCTATCTTTTATTATTATAATATTGAGAACTCCATACAGAGAAATAGTATTCACCGCCAGCCCAACCTACAGTGAGCCTTGGCGTCAGAGTTTAATTGCGCATCGTTGGGTAGTATTTACAAGTAAATCAAAAATTACTAAAAATAATATTGCGCTACTATGTTTAACAGTTTTACAACTTTGAATACTGTTAACATGTCGATGGCCAACGTGGTTGTGCATGGCTTTAAAACATTTTGTCACACTAGCATGCGTCGTTTTTCTTTGCGTTTTGACTGGCGAAGTATTGGTTAAAGACATATATGAAGATCGTGCAACAGATCTTAGGGGGTGTCCATTTATTACGTGGGGCAGGAGGGCGATGAGGG
>PDGT01000006.1:1912137-1936675 GCA_003671415.1 Megathymus violae | reverse complement strand
GGGGGAGCGATGCAAATTTCACTCAATCTTACGTGGGGGGAACGGGGATCTAGACAAAGTTCACGAAAATTTTTCCGCACGAAAATCACATGGAAATTTTGGTTCCAGTAGTCTCCTGAGACCACGCATGAGTCCCCATGGAATAAATTAAAATATTGTTTTATGAATTTTAGCAGTTTATACTGAAGCATGTTATTGTTCGATTATCCCACAAATACTGCAAAATAAAAATTATTAATCAAATTATCTTTTTTTTAAATAATACCAATGCAAATAAGTACTGTTTAACATTAAAAATGAAAAATCTCACGTGAAATTAATTCATGCACTATCATCGCTTTAGTGCTATTCAAAGCGGTCTATACTAATATTAAGTGTAAGATATTATCTTGCTGTCATAAGTCTCATACCACCTGCCGTGTCATGAAACGAAATAAGAATGCTTTGTACACAAATTAATTTTATTTACTTATATATTTTGTACACAACAAAATTACAGTAAACAAGATAAATATGAAAAGTTTGTGCAAGGACTTCACGTATTCATAATCAGACTTTTTCTCAGTAAGCCCAGAAAGTGGAAAAGTGATACATTGAGACAAATTCATCGTACCTAAATAACAGTGTATATCAAACATAAACATGACATAATATGTCAAAAATTATATCAACTTGGCAACTTGTGGTTACATACAAGACTTGCATACAGCACGCCCCTTCGTAAGGTTCGCGGCGTCGGTTGGTGTCATGCAGCAACTCGCCGCTCCTACTTTGTTTCTTTTTTCAACATAAATATACAAAATTGGACTATTATTATCTTTTGAAGATGTCTGTTTAAATTGTGTCCATTGCTTAATGCGTGTGATCCCATCACACGGGATGGTGATGTATATATGAAACAAATGAAATACTGGTTCCAATGTATCCATCCTTAATGAACAAGCAATATTTATTCACAACTCACGGTCAAATACTTGTTGGATTTCACGTGCAGCAGCTGTACGACGCTGCCGTACTGCACCACCGTGCCCAGCAGTTTCTTGTTCTCCAACTCATTCTGCTTCTTCTCTATCTCGGCCGCATGCTGCAATCACAAAGATGACGCGATCACATCAACGACCTAATATTTGGTGACGTGTGGACATACCGAAAAAAATCACGCGTATTGGCGTCTTACACGAATCTCCGCGTTTACCAATAATTATGTATTCATTTTTAAAAACTTTGTCGGAAGGCTTCTTGTAAATTGAGAGTAAAATACGTCATACGTCCTTACTTCTCAGAATGGCATATGAACACATGTTACGGCAACAATGTAGCATGTAGACAAAGCAATTTTTGCATAATCAAGCATATAATATACAACGATCTTTTTGCAATAACGTAATTATATTATTTATAAAATTAATAAAAATAAAGTGCTCTTATTTTCGTTCAAACAAAGTAACTTTATGTAACGGGCCATGCAAGAAATGTTGCGTTTTTTTTGTGTAAGGTATTGGGCTACTATAATTTATTAATAAAATAAAGTATTACATATAATATAGTAATGAAGTATAAGTAAGTTTTCACGATTACAACAGTCATCTGAACCTGCACGATTCGTTGAAATATTTCAAATGGCATTTAGAGACATAAGTCGTTCGAGTGAGAACAATAATTTCGCGTTGAATTCTGCACAACCTCAGCTACACTCAAAAGCAGGGCCTCAATGGAGGTGCCGTGACATGGTGATGAATCACAAACGACCAAACACGTGACTCCGAGGGCTACTGTTTTGGCATGACAACGCGGGCGCGTGCAGCGCTCACGTCGAGGGACTTCTTGAACACCACAAATATTAAACTTTTGAGTCACCTTTCTATTACTACTAAGGTACTAAGGTACCATGCCATTTTCTTTTTAAGTCCCAAAATAAAAAATATGCTCAAAAGTTCGCAGTTCTCATCGCGAGAAGGCGCGCTAGCTCTATCAGGCCGTTGGAGGACAGATTATTATCGAAATTGGTTAAATGCATGAAACTTTATATGTTATGGTAATAGACAGGTCTTTCATTAGATTTAACAATAAAAACTTCAACAATAGATAATTATTTTTTAGTTTTGCAAAACTATCATAGTGTAACTCACGTATCATTTGCTTTATTTAACAATAAGCTTTTTTTAACCACGCAATAGAACTAACTCATCATTTGCCATCATTTAAACAATTCTTTTTGAAATGTTTATTTATATAACACATTTCCTATTACATTAAATATAGTAATCAAATATAAAATTTACGCCAAGCAATGCAAGCGCATAATGGCATGTATTAAATAAAGAAAAACTAACAATCATAAAGTAGGTTAAGATGAAAGCGGCATACATCTTTATATTTCGTTAAATAAACAGCTGCAGTATTAGATAGAACCGTTCCTGAGTTAAATCACGCCGACGGAATCTGCGTTCCTTCAAACGACCCATTTAATTGATAAATAGAACTATTAAGGAGATAAGAATGCTTTGAATTTCCTTCGATAAAACATTCATAATTGAATTATTAATCTCGCTGTTGGTTTCGTAATGTCTATATTAATTTATAAAAAGAGGTATTTTTTGTAGTATTGTGCGGCATTTTACAATTCGATGCCATTCATTATGCTCTTATATATTAAATTCTATGGAAAGAATGAGAATGGTCTCATGAAATGATAATTACATATGGAACACAAAACGCTTCCAGACCATGTGGATAAGTATATAAATGCTTGAATTTTATCCGTATTGATAGACTAGGTGATCTAGTACTGAATACTCAGGCTGTAGGGTAGCACCGTCGTCACGCTAAGGCGAATAGATTACCAAACATCGCCGTAGCGGCTACCTCGCATCACGGTTGCCCGGTTCGAAAATGGTACATATGGAGAAGGTCGTGGGTTCGAATCCCGACCGCGGTAAAAATTTCGTAGAATAAGTGTATATGTTTATCGAGGTTCAAGGAACTCAACCGATCGTCAATTCTAAATTAATCTACCTACTCTGCTCGTAGTGCACACTATAGATCACAATACGGAGTAATGGCTCCGAGTTTCTCGAGTAGGGAGTCGCTTGGCTCTATAAGACCGAGCTTAGTACCAAACGGTACCTATGGGAATGTATTACACCAACCTGCCAAAAACACCCGGACAACACTTGCCTTCTAAACATAATAAAAGGGACAACTTCGTCCAAAGTAACAGCCGGCACACGAGCAGACAGGCCACCTGATGGTACGTGATCACTATGCCGATGCCAGTAACTGACTTAAACTACACGACTTAAACGCGCTATTAGTAATTTCAGATGCGCACTTCGAAAATAGAGGGGGAAGCAGATGTCACATCCAGAACATACGAATGGTAGATTAATTTTTTACCGAATAGATCCCATTGCATCAGTCATAGTGTAATGGCAGCAATTTCCATCCAAAAAATCATCGAACTACACTCTCCAAACGTTAAACGCAGCACTTTGATGGGTTTATGACCCTATTACGGTCAGCACGTAATACTAATGTATTAGTGCATAAAATTAGTAGATTCAGACAACGACGAATGGACCTTTCAACCCAAATCATGTTCATACATACATCCTTAATACACCTGGAAGCTAAACCTACGTCTAATATTATATATACACACACAATGTAAATGCCAAATCAATCAAATATCTTATCAATATAGATAAACTATGGGTATGGTATACGTCGTCCGAAGCTTTAATTCTGATCGATGATAGAATGAGCAAATAAATAAACGTTCACACACACACCCCCGCACTAGGATTCCCTGTGTTGCGGGTGGCATGGACATATATGACATCACAATCACGCATGACCCGAAAACATACATTTATCTGTCACAAATGTCTGCCCCGGCCGGGAATCGAATCCGGGACCCCTCACTCGGCAGGCAGGTTCACTACCAACTGGGCTATGGGCTCTTCGAAAATATATATAATATAATAAATGGACGCTAATAACCCTATTAAAGTTATTTGTGTCCAACATTGCGTAGGGTTGTCATTTACCAAAATTTAGTATCTCGCTAACGATCAATTTGTGGACCTATTCCAGCATGGTCTTAGGTAATCATTCGAAAATCGGCGTTAACCATTTTTATGGGGAAACAACCCGTTCACTATGGTTACTTATTTTATTCTAATATGAGATATGCCTTAAACTGTGAATGTGTTTTTTTAAATAACTAATAGTTAGAAAATGTACTAATAGAAAAGGTTAATTCTTGGAACTATTAATAAACTACATTTTTTCCTTGTAATAGTACTAATATAATATTAATTGGAGTAAAAAATAGCTATTTCAGACGTATTTTAAAAACATCTCACATGTTCTAACATCGATTCCATATTCCAGGTCTACCCAACCTTTATGGGCCATATTATTTGAGTAGATCCGCCCCATTTTATTTTGAACTGCTGATGTACCCGACCCGGACGTGAAGTGAACATACCACATGTGACCGACACGGCATTGAACGGAGGACATCGCTTGCTGTGAGTGTGAATTATAAATTATATTCCAAGTAAGTTTTTGCAAACATCCGAAATTCAAACTACAAGTTATCTCTTCAGCATGGCCCTAATATAAGCAGTCCCGGAAGAAGCGGCAAGAAACTCCCAAGGAAAAAAAATTGATTGATTCACGTGATTTGTTATTTTTATACACATTTACATACGTATTAAATATTACGATGAAATGGCATCTTCAATCATAACTCTATCACAACTTTAGTTGAAAATAAATGTGTTTATCAAAGCATGCATTCTGGTCGATAGGTGTGGAAAGGAAAAGCATTGAGGTCTTTCATTTTTACGTTTACACTGGTTGATACACAATTTATTTGTAACACACCCACAGTACCTACAGTAAAATTATTTTGAAAAAAAAAAATATTCATATGTTTAAAATTCCTCACTCCTAAAATTCATTATATTATTTACAGCTGATATAATTTTATTGTTACTATTGTCTTTTGATAAGGCTTAGGAGACAGGACTCCTAGTGCGTATAGACTTCTGTTCATTCCCTTCAGGTGTGAGTAGACAAGCCATAGAGGTGTCTACCACTGACGCACAGTGGCAGGGAGTACTCACATGCAACCTCTTCAGCAGTCCCGTGTCGGTATCGGCGTTGGCGTTGGCGGACTGCTTGGCCGTGTTCCAGAACTGCTTCTGAGCGGAGTACCGGTTCATGGGACATATTTTGAACAGGCAATCTGCAACATAACATCATAATTTTACTATGCCTTTTGTTTGATACACTGACAAAATGCTGGAATCCCAATCAACTTCCGATGCACTTTTTAAAACTTTTGAAAATGAAATTGAAATTGAAATGAAATTGAAGTGAAATGATATTTTATTCGAAGTTGGTTTTTACAAAAACTTTTCGAACGTCAAACTACGCCATCGCTTCAACAAATCCCTACCGTGAGTGGTCTCGGAAGAAGAAGCGGCAAGAACTCGGGAATGCACGATGCAATAGCGCTAGGTCTTGTGTGTAGGATGGAGGGTCGTCATTACCTGCTTGGCTAACTACCACACGCCTAATATCAACCGTGAGCGAGTACTGGACTTAATGCGCGCGTACACAATTTGACAGGCAATGTAAGGCCAGTGGTGTACTGAACGTATGACGGCCATCTCTTGCCGTCAGATGACCCTTTTACTCTTTTGCCGGAATAGTGAAAGACAATACTGCTTGGACACGAGATTAATATATAGCCACAAGAAAGTAGGAAGTACTTTCTGTAACTGTAAGTAGGAAAATTACTCCTCGGGAGTTCTTCGACGGGAGTTCCCTCCTTGCTTCTTCTTCTTCCGAGACCACTGACACTAGGGAAAAGCGATGGCGTAGTTTGACTTTCGAAAAGTGTTTGTAAAAACCAACATCGAATTACTTTTATTGCTATCATTCATTTCGGTGATTGTAAAATAATGACAATCAGTAAGTAGTCTTCAAGAGTATAATACATTTCTTACAGTATTATTTACATAGTCCTACTAAAACCTATGAAGACTGAAATTTAATTAAATTGTAAGGTACAAGACTAAGATTGTTACAAGTTTATCCAGTGGCATCCGATCGGTATTGGTTATTCAACTTTAGAAATTAATTTTATATAATAGAGACTGGCAAGGGCAAATTGTACTCGCTTGTGGAAACACTCTGTCCATTATATATCATATCCAGGATTATTTTCTACTTCTTGTTATAATTTAAAACCTTTTTTTGCATGATTAATTTGAAACATGAATACGGACGAATAAAATTGAGTTAAAAAAAATTGTGCATAGGAGTTTCGGAGATAAGGATGGAGGGGTTGAACGATTCGTGGAATTTATTCAATATTTTCTATCCAGAGTAATCGGCGGGAACCGGGACTGAAGGCCGTCAGAAAGACTGATCCGGGAACACTCCTGGAAGCGCTAAGTTTTTACGGAAAATAATAATTTAATTAATCAATCTCTTAAATATTCCGCCTCCGTACTTAAATTAGTCTCTCAATGTTTAATCAAACATGATAATCTCGAAGCAGATCTTTCGGATTTGCTTTTAATAAAAAGGGATCGCATTAAGATTGCAAGGCCGTTTCACAACCCGAATGTCAATTAAAAAGCCTTTTTAATTACTACAGCTTTTTCTTTATTTTGCCTGGGAAGTTTTAGTTTTAGAGCTTAAATTTGCAAATTTCAAAATTACCACAATGTACCGCCGCGATGCAGACACAAAGTAATTCTGGTACCATCAGACAACTCATTTTCAGATTGATTTTAACAGGCGATTCAAATTACTACAGTTAGTGAAGCAAGTATGTAGTACTATTAACTCATTTGTTGGTCAATAGTATTATTAGAATATTTTCATATTCTGGTTTTTACAGATATATATGACAAGTAAAAAAATTAACATTAAAAACGGAAAGAACGGTAGCATTAATTTTTCTTATTTTAATTAATAGTTCAGAACGCAAAGCTGCCCTAATGAAACTCAGTAAACATAAACCACTCGTATTCAAGGGCTCGAGTCACAGCCTAAATATTTCAATCTCGTACAATCAGCCAACAGAGACGTCTATACAGGTAATTATTCCTACGGGGCGTGAGACGAGCTCTCAGATTTGTAACAGCGTTTGGAGAAGAGTCCATAGATTCTATCTCGAATCTCTGGCATTATTGAGGTCTATAGGCAGTAGTAACTTATGATAATCAGGTAGCCTGTCTGTTCGTTTATCATTAACATGCAACCCTATTAGAACTGTCTTTTTCTTTGTCTTAAAAAAACTTCTTTGAGTTTGATTAACGATGCCATATTCGTTTGACGCTAACTTATACTTTTGTAGCTTAGAATGAAGTTTATTTATTTAATTGACTTTTAAAACAAGATGTACAAGAGACGGACTTGATGCTAAATAGAATTTTCTACCAGTCGACCTCAGAGAAGTCCAAAGAACAATAAAAACGGTACTGTCAAGAAAAAAAGATACAAAAAAAAAATAAAGTACCTAATTACATATATAAGAACAATAAATAAAACAAAATATAAAAATACAATATCAGTTTTGTCAATGATATTATATACTAAATAATAAAGGAAAAAAAAACAATATAACATATAAATTAATCATATATTACTATTAACAAACTTAAAACATCAGCTCGGTTCATACCTCTGAACTTTTTGGGCGGATCGGTTAGGTCCCCGGCCTCGGGGCACACGACGCACCTGTCATCTACCAACCTGGGGGACAAATCGACATGTAAAATACGATTTATATACACCTGTACGTGAGATAAACCGGGTCGATCACACAAAATCCCGGAGCGGTCCCGCGCCGGTATTTGTTAAATAGAATTTTGAATGGTAGTGTTGGCATTGTTTAATTAGAAGATCTTGCTTATTGAATTAAAATGAATGCTTAAAATATCCGTATAAATCGCTACATATTGTTATATAAAAGCTTAATAAACTGTGACACATATTGTTAAGAAAAAAAATTAAGGATTCGAAATCTAATATAGAAGCGACGTCGATATAAACATGGATACAGAAGTTAAACAAATTCCGTTAAAGCAACGTTGAATTGGAATAAATTCAATTAATTCTACATAACCAGAAACATGCGTCAAAGATGCAGAATCGATTTTAAACATTCCGATGAGACGAGTACACACACTAAAGACGAAGTAATAGAAGCGCAAAACCACTTACCCTAAAGTACTGAGGAAGCCTGAAACAGTGCCCTCTGCGTACAGGGAGACGATGTCCCCCAGGTGCAGAAAGCTATCCCCCATCGCGGCAGCGGCGCCTCACCCCCACCATGCAACAACACCTGCAAACGTTAGTAATTATAACATCTTTCGATAAGAGATAACGTCTACTATCAAAATTGGTATCACTCTTTGAATTTATTAATTAAATGAGAGATATAATGGAGGTCCGGAACCGTAACCGAAACTATCGGATATACGAAATATATATGTGAAACAGAGTCCGATTTCGATAAATAAAAAACGAATAATTTCGGATAGGTGCAGAGTCTAAATTAAACACGTTATGATAGGTTTTCGCCAACCGATCCGATACACTAGCCGCGTCGCGTTTTTATTATTTTTAAGGCTATTGTTTTTTTCTGTGATCATAATATTAAATAATACCCAGTATTATGTACATATTACACATTGTATTTTTCCCCAAGTCCTATATCAGGTAATATCCGTACCTGAAATTATCGGAAACAATCGGATTATCCGAAATAATTTCAAATCCATAACCGTAACCGCACCCTATAAAATATTACTCATACATCCGAATCTATATCCAGATCAGAAATTTCATATCCATAACATCATTAATTAAACTAAGTAGGTATACTATATTAATATGAACCCTACTGGTTCAAATATAACTAACATACCTAACTAATGATCCCACTTGACTCTAAGTGACGACGTGGGTCTGGGTGATAAAGACATATACATTATAATCAGACGGGAACATCGATGCAGTCAAGCCATTCCAGACCTTCGGTCAAAGGCAACTCGTTCTTCACTGGTTTCTATTTAACTTTTGCGTTTCTTTCTAAGGTTGTAATAATGTGTTAGTAAATACAGAATATCACAAGCACGTGCCGTGTACGAAATGCAAAACGCAAAACGGAAACGGAATTTATTAATATTTTTATAAACAATAGGCTTAATGTAATCCTCACGTCACGCTCACATTCGACCCCGTGACATTCTCACATATTCAGTCCATTCGCATGAAACTAAATCAATAATAGACTTAATACATATTTAGATATATTATATAAAGTAGTTTTCATCTAGCGGTCGAAACTCGACCATAAACAATAAATAACGTTCAGCTTCCAAAAGAAACAAACGGTCGATAAACAGGGATAAAAATATTAATCGCACGCACACACACACACACACACACACACACACACACACACGTGTGTCTATGGAAGTATATTATCACATATGTATTTATATAACGCACCATTCACTCGACCTTTCATTAGTGTGGAGCGCTATAAGCAAACGAGGTTGCTGTTTAGAATTTCACTACTGGAACATTGAAATTTAGTGGAATATGCCCAACGTTACCCCCCATAACACAACATTTAACATATTTAGTCCTGAGCGAAACTAAAGGTATTCTGTACAAAACATTTGCTACAATGTATCGAACAACGTTTACGATGACAAGTCATGACCAAGTCACAAGCTACTGTTGGTACAAATCATAACAGAAATGAAGCTATTGCCGCTGTGTAATAGCCGTGACGAATTACAACGAATGAAGCTCCACGCGTTCCTACTTAGATTTTAATTTAAAAAACACGTCCACAGTATGGCAGTCGGTTACAAACGGAAAGTCAGTCAGTCGTCTATGAGATGTCAACAAACAATTTATTCTTTTGAAGTCATAGAATAGGTTTTGGCAATGTGTACGTTAAGCTGTTTATTTTTACGGTTCTTTACATTGAATTAAACGAGGACGTGGGTTTTTCGTCATCCAGACCGGAGATATTCCTTTTTTCCAGGCAAATCAAACGTACAGTACCGGTAGAGCTTACTGTACCGTGGGAAACTGACATACCAAAGAATACAAAACTAAACTAACAAATGAACTAGCTCAAAATGGCTATTTAGTTGAGTTATATGCGGTAGAAGTGGGGACGAGAGGTATGTATACCAGCAAAATCTTTCTATAACGTACTCAAAGAACTTAGCCTGTCGAGAACTGCAGTAAGTTTCATTTTAGAACAAATATCTGAAGTTGCACTATCAGCTTCCTTTCAAATATGACCGAGGAGGGGGGTCAACACGAGCAGTGGCATCATACAGGGCATCATACGCATCATAAAGGGCACCTGCTTAAACCTACGCGCGGGTCGCAAGCCCCGGGAACTGATCGGAGTTTCTCCCTCTACCACACGATGGATCTGGCACCCACAAAGTGAATCCATGGAATACTCAGAAGTTGGTCTCGCGGTAGTCTTTTAGATCAAGTAGATAAGTTACATACGATTTTCTCCGAATGTACTGGGGAATTGTTGAAAATGAGAAAGAGTAGCGTTTGGTAAGTGCATCGTTTGACGTGTCAAATAAAATGGCTTCTTTCATATATAGGAGGCATTTTTTTATATGTCAATAGCCAATAAACGTGCAGACAGGCCACCTGATAAGTGGTCCACCATCGACCATCCATCGTCGATGGATCCGTAAGATCAAATTCATTGATGCCGTATTGGCAGCGAAAAGAAAAACAGTGAATCAGCTTCACTAACTATCCTTTTCGCTTATACCTACTTACAAAAGTACCGAGGGAAAATTATTAAAAAAAAAACAATGGGAATACGATCATACCGTCAGTATACAGCACAATTTATGGGACAATCCAAAATCTTTAAATCTCTATAGGGAACGTCAAATATTTCTGGATACATTTACAATTACGACTACAATTCAGTATACTATCAACATAAAATCCTCCGACCGTAGCAGTAATAAATTTTCTAAGGGGATTCTAATTCTTAAATAATCTTAAAAATATTGTATGTATAATTGATTATGTATATATGAAATTGTCGAGTTTGGTACACCACTGAAAATTCACACTTTTAAAACAGACGGGGAAAATGTTCTAATTTTAAATTTACCACAATAAATTTTAAATTATGTAGACCAAGAACAGATTTTGTAAACATTCTAACGTTTTTATGGCCGCTATTGTTTTTCGCCGAACCTTCGTAACAATATTTAGTGCGAGTTAATATTTACTAAATTTTAAGCTATTTAAAAGCTTGGAGAAAAACATAAAATCATTTTTGAAGTAGTGTCTTGTGTCTGAATGCAAAGCACGATAAACAAATGCTACTTATAAAAATGCCCCTTAAGCTCACAGAAAGAAAATATTTCATTAATTAAGTTGATTTAAAATATTTCATTAATTAAGACAATGCGTAGAAACAATTATAAAAAACACCTAGCCCTCCATTATTTCTTGATGTGAAGTCGGGGACGCTGACGTCACGTTTATGTCTAGCCTGTCTAACCAGCGTTTTGATATTTTAAATTGCCACCCCATTTTTCCACCTAATTAATATTGCAAGTTGTAAAACTTTATAAATAATTCTATAGGCGTCAATCTGTAGTGATAAAGATTGTAAAGAAAAATATTTATTCAATAATTGAATAATTTCCATATGCTCTATTATAATACAGAGTGAACAGTGTAGCCACGCCTGCATATGTTCGCGCTGTACTGTTTTATTACATACGGAAACATTTTATAACTCGGACTGGAGTTAATTATTCGAAAATAACCTGAAAACTGAAATGTTTCACAAATTCTAATGAATTTCAACTCGGAACATGTATTGCAAACCATAAACAATACATTGTTTTGCGTGTAACAATGTGAATATAAAGACCCATATGCAGTCTCCTTCAGTTACATGTTAGTTCTTAATAACTGCAGAATTACATATGTTCTCTTCTACAACGAGTCGTCCATAAATTCGATCTAGAGGAGAATTGTCCATGGCTTGCAGTAACCTATGATGGATTGAAGTCACCAAAGGGGTGCATCAGCGCTTTTATGTGAAGCAGACAGTCATACATGCATTGTTCTTAACGTATAAATACGTTTAATTTAGTACCAAATATATGATGAACATAGCACTGTGAACAGAGACCCGAATTTGGGAGTAACAATAAGAGTCTTTGATTACATGATGGGTCTGGCTCACTGGTCATTTTAAACTAATTCCTGCTTCTATTACGTATCATTACTAAGTAGGAAGAAATACAGTACTCCTTGGTGTTCAAGGCTAGCTTTCTGCATCTATTTCAGACTAGTATAAAACAATCAGATTTACACCAAATAAACCATTAAAAGAAGAAGTAACGTAAATACAATTTTATATAACATTAAAAACAATTAAGAAAAGACTCCAGTAAAACGAAACAAATCAAATATAAAAAATATTATGTAACTAAAGGACCCGGCCAGACGTTGTCTTACCCGATCGATGTTTTACAAAAAAACAAATTTCCCGGCACCCGATCTCAGCATCAATTACAACCGTTTTCAGTTTAAACCATTTAAACAACACACCCACATTTAAACAAACACATTTGTTTTTTTTTTACCAAAATCGATCCTGTCGTTTCGAAGTTCAGTGATATGGACGCGTACAGACGAATTGTACATATAAAAAATTCCATAAAATATTATACATTTCGTACTGTACCAACACACGAATTATACGACATCGGTCTATCAAATTACCCTAAAGTTGTTTCGAACGCTACTCCAGTTACATATTGAACCATATAAACACACTTACTTACCTACAAACAAGTCATAAACCCATCCTCAGTACAGCTCCACTAACTTCATCAGAAGTTTCAGCATGTCGCACACGAAGTAAAACATATGCAACACCAGTTTATACCACAGGCGTCTCAAGTCTATAAACCAGTAACTGAACACCACCAACAATATGCCGATCGCACAGTACCATAGTACCTTACGATTCTCGCATATAACCATTCCTCCCTCTGCCTTCACGCTAAGATAGCATGTATGACGTACCCATAAGGACTATATTCCTATCTTGCTGAAAAGACTAGATAAATTAAGTAACTCTGTAACAGATTAGAAATACAGCTTGATAAAACAAATTTTCAAAGCCTGCGCTTTTCAACACCCATTCATCAATATGTACTTCTGATACTAGCCCGTAATTTCTTGCCGATAATTTGTCTGTGTTTTTTATGATTCTAAATATCTTATATGAACGGACGTCACTAGTGATCGACACTTATTATCACAACTCACTATTTCCCATAACTCCAATTCGCAGTAGCGACCGATGATGTAAACTTATCGCGATTTTTCGTCGTCACTGGCTGAAATCCGTTTTGAAACTGTATTTCTATCTTAGATTATTCTTGCGTTCGTAGCAAACAATACAGATTAAAAAGAAGAAAAAAACTGAATGAATTCTTTTGAAGTCCGAACACAGCTCCAACACTGGAGCTTTATTTTGCGTTTTAGTTATTCAGCCAGTATAAACCCAGCCATTTGATGACAAGTATTATCTCATACTAGCTTTTCCCTGGGCGTTGTGCGACTAATCAATATGTGGAGGTGCGTTAAGCCTAATCAAGCATTTAACTCGGGGGCTCAGTTAAATATAGATATGCCCTTTGGAGCGTTATTTTCTTTTCAAGGGATCGATTGTCCTATATAGTGGATCTCTACGTTAGCTCAAGTTGGAAGCCATTTGAAAATAAAAGCGGCCACGGTCAAGTGTGTCAAAAGGAGTATTTTGTTCACAGAAGAACGATGGTTCTGGATTATATCAACACGTTGGTGTTACGAAAGAGATTTTCCGTAACGTGCAAAATGTAAATTTTAATTTTATTTATGATTCGTAGAGAATAATTAATATGAATTCTGTAGTTGTATATACAGGAAACGCAATAGGAAAACGTATACGAATTACAAACGGATGTGTTTAACGTGAAAAATATAAGCAAATGTAAAGATTACTACATAGTTCACCCAATGTAAAATATAAATACATATCAATTGATTAGTATTAGAAAAGCCAGAACTAATAAGGTATTTCCTAATTCTTTATCTGACGAAAAACAAAAAAAAAACATTAGTTAGTAGAAAAAATAGTCTTTTTTGATTAAAATCAAACCCTAAAAAATATTGTATGAAGTTGCTGAAGACTCGTGCAATATTATAATTATAGTCCTCCGTGAATAATGTCATGGATGCATATGTTTATATTAAGTAAATTATTTTAAAAAATCCTAATTTTCCTTACTTTGTCAATCACTTAAATTTTACTAATGTAGAAACAGAGCAAACAGCCACGTGGATATCATGATAATACCAACACAATTCATAAAAGCTAAAGTGGACACATTTTAACATTTCAGGGAATTAAATTTGAAATCAGGTCGCGTCCCACCTTCTCTAATAGGGGCTCTCCGTCCTGTGTGTTGAAGCTCGGGACATCCCAGATAAAAGCTTTCATATTTCTAGCTCAGCAAACTTGGAAGCATTAAGTTATCGAGCAGCGACAGTCTTGATTCAGCTGAACTCTGGTTTTATGTAAATGGAACTAAAAACAATATTAGATCCAGTAAGATATTATACTATAGTGTCGTGACATTCAACAGATCTAAATAACTGCAGGAGCCGACACGCCAACTGTCGACTTGTTAACTACTGTACTAGAATGACTCAATTAACAATGATGAGCGGAGTGGACGTAAAGATGATTTCTTTTAAATTTTGGTCCTAATGTATACAGAATGACTAGAAATATGTTGGAAGTCCGTTATGGGGATGTAGGGTACGGTAGGGCAACCAAATTACCTCTATGACTCCTGTCTAAATGTATCCAATTTCGAGTAATTCAATATTCAAGTGCTAGCCGATTATGAAATACAAACAGACTATAATTTATCCCGAGCTAGACGAAAAGGATACTTCTTAAAAGGCTGTCAGAGGTCAACAAACGTGCACTTAAGAACGACACTTAAAAACAATAAGATGGAGGATTCTTTGGCCGAAACAACCAATGTATTTACATTATAAGTAGCACACGCGACGGATGAAATGATCACACAGATTGCGCTCTTCACATCTCACCAGAGAAGCTAAGGCATGTACTGAGGAGCCTTAGACTCCCAAGTATGATACGTAATACGTAAAAAGATGCAAAATGATAGCCTTAATAACCTCGCCGTTCAGTTTATTTACTTAGCCTCAGTGTTGGCTTTACGTTCATCGTAATGCCATTGTAAGCTCGTTTATGATTATTTGACAGACGAACTAACGTTTCAATGAGCATTTTATTTTTGAGTTTACAGCTTCGAGTTTCCGTTACATAGCGAATTGCTATTCATTTAGTGCTGTGTTGCCATACTGCTGTTTTACAACATCGTTTAAGATACACGAAACATCTTGTTGCATATCACAAGCTTCTGTACACGATCGTCCTAAATTGAACTCAATTTTGGAGTTTACTCTGAGATCGATATATGATGATACGGCGGTCAAATATCAAATGCCAATCTTTCTAAGGTGATTTTACCGATTGTAATATTAGCTTTTCTACTGATCCTAATATTAGACTGTACCGATTTTTAATTTTTAATTTAATTTTAAATAATTGCTTTAATTTTAAAGATACTGAATCATTATTTAACTTTAAACACAATAGATAAACACACACACAAACACACCGAGAACCCGCAGCAAGATTGCCCGAAGTGCGGGTGACACGGACAAACCCAAATGAGACATTATAACCGAATATAACGTTTGATAATAAACTCACACAAGTATATAATTATACCTAAACTTTAGCTGCTTATCTTATCAAAAATAACGCAATCGCAATTTTTGACAACATCGCGTTATAACTATGTTCGCAATCAGCGAAACAAGATCTACCGGGATCAGTTATTAAACTGATTAATTACCTTTACAGTCTCCGTATTATTGTTAATTATAAACAGTGTAATTGTACTAGTTATAACGTTGACGTATGTAATCGATTTATTTACATTAGCAAAAATAATCACAATATGTACATGCTGTTTTTATGATTAATTATTTTTAACATTCCAAACCACAAATCCCTGACCGTTACCATCTCATCTGTCACTTCTGACGTAAAGTATTGGCCGTATGAATCTACGTATTATTAATATTGTAAAGAGAGAGGGCGAATTTTGTAAGGTTTGTAACCTTCACAATGAGAACTTATATCTATTTTATCATAAGTTTTAGCCGGATATAAATATAAAAAATGCATTTCCTAGGGATAAACCACGCAATTGGTGTGCTTTTAGTTACCTGTTTTAGTACGTTAGAATTGAACTATTTTTATTTTTTGTAATTACCCTCAACTTTTGTCACATTTGTACGCAATGCCCTCTTA
The DNA here is from genome assembly GCA_003671415.1 of Megathymus violae. Lineage (NCBI taxonomy): Eukaryota > Metazoa > Arthropoda > Insecta > Lepidoptera > Hesperiidae > Megathymus > Megathymus violae. Next base: position 1,920,144 of record PDGT01000006.1, on the reverse strand, counting down.
TGTTTATCTATAAATTATAAAATATTTCTCATGTAAGTGAATCATGTTATCCTTATGGGAAAAAAAGTTTCTTAAACCTCAATTGGTGCTTCTTACTGATTATGCTTCGAAATTTAATATTATTATAATATATGTTTAAGTACTATTCTCTATTGTTGATTTCAAGTCTTTACAATGTTTAAATACGTATTAGATCAAAAGTAATGTTATAAAGCGAGAGTTCAAGTTTTGTTAGTTTTCGTGTCAGCGGAGGACAATCTTCGGAACCACCGTACCGATTTATAAGTTCTTGTACCTTTTGTACATTTGTACTTTCATCTGGATAGAGTTGTGCTCCATTAAAAAATTGTTCCATCCGAACGAGGTCGGGGCAGGCCACTAGTAAATATATAAATGTAACATTGTACACCCATAGACAACATTAAAAGGCAACAAAGAAAACAAACATGTCTTAATAGAGACGACCATAGAAAAAACTTTGGCCCAAATTTGTAGAAAGTTACCGCTGAGCAAGTACATTGTTCAATGTACAGACAACGTAAAATATAAAAATCATGAGTCGAGTACTTACAGATAAAGCGATTAAGCCTTTACAGTATTTTGGTATAGTATGATAGGTAGTCATCAATTAGCGATGCATTGCCGACGAGCAACTCCAGAATAATATTTGGGACATATAGTGACCGTGCAAAACAAAGCAAACGAATTCTGAAAATTGGAATCTAAGTCTCAAGTCTGCAGTTACTACCGAAATTATAAAACAATGCGGCTTCGCACAATCAAGATAATAATAATCCCATTTATGATGACAAGAAACCCTGTACTATTTAAAAGTTTGTGAGCAAATTCGCAACAACTCTTAAAGATTCAAAATCAATTTAAATTCCATTATTTACTTATTCACTTACGCAATATATTGTAAATACAGATATACCGAACATATTGCAAATGTTTTATATAAATAAAATCAAAGACATTCCTTTGAACAAACTCACCGCACAAACTGTGCAAATAATTCCCAAACATTTAGACGAATCATGAAATGTATCGACGTGTCTTCATAACGATCAAAAGGCTCCAGGTTTGAACGAACAATACCAAATGGGTCGACTACTGACAATGAGGGACAAACTCTGAGCACAATCTGAAGACTGGCAGTTGTCTTTGCTATCGGAAGAAAAGCGTAAATCATTTCATTGTTCTGGTAGGGTTGTCTCATGATGTTATGATAAAACAAAATAAAAATTACAGTTCGTATGATTTCAAAACTTACGGAACTTTAGGTTTTGGTACCGCGTCTCACCTTATCCAGAAGTTTTAATTTTCTATATTTTTAATAAAACTGTAACGGAGCTTTGAATATTTTTTGAAAATTTCAATGTTTCTAATGTCTCGTTATGCTATGAAGTCAAGCTATGTGCAATACAACTACGGCAATAAGTTATTTTAATTTGTGTTTTAGTGTAAAACGTGGGCTTAGTTTCTGTCGACACAACGCATCGGTAGTATTTTTTCGAAATGTATAGCGGCGGACACTTTTTTATTGTGGACTAGGGGAAAAACAGACAGGCCACTTGAAGTGAGGCAGTCACCGTCGCCTGTGGACATGTGTAATCCACGAGGGATCGCCAAAGCATCGTTGGCCTTGCAGGAGAGCTCTTTTTATGCCTTTCTTGAAGAACCCCATATCATAGCGCTCCGGGAAGTCGTCCGAATGCAGCCCAACCTACAGCTTACACGTACACGGTAGAAAAGATCGCGAAAATTGGGCTGTCGAGGATCGCCACGGGTCCAGATAATATGGGTGGAGTTTCAATCTTGGACGCGTAGTGTAACTATTGAAAGTTGAAGTGGGCATCAGTCGAAACAGGTCCTCGAGCACTCACCATTATACAGTCTGTAGAAGACGCAGACGCAGCCAATGTCTCTCCGAAGACTTAAAGGTTCTATTTTGTCAGTGATTCACAGGTCGTTGACGATTCGAATTGCGCGTTTTTGTACGGTGTCAAATTGTTTAAGATGATATTGTGGCGCACCTGCCCAAAGATGTGAACAGTACTCCATATGAGATCTGACTTGTGCTTTGTAAAATATGTTCAAATGCCTCGCAGCTTTGCGATGTTCAGGACTTATTATGACGTGACTCGCTTGTCTTTATTGTATTATTATATTATTGTATTAATATGAAAGGGGAAGTTATTTCGAATATTAAGCTCTGACTTGGAAATTCCCGGCATTATGTGCAACATTCAATTTATTTCAAAAAGTTCTTCCGAATAGTACAATAAAATCTGGTGACAAGACTCGAATCCGATATAAAGGATTCAGACAGTTTATGGTTCTATAAAGATAAAATACCATTTTTGCGAATCATTCAGGGTTTAATACCTGTGCACCCGTAATTCTTTAATAAATGAACCAATATTACAGTGAATAACACTATACCGCACGTAACGTAAAGGGTAGAGAGACTGTCTATCCTCGAGACCAAGCTAGCCTCCTCTCTGCTTTACCCTGCTGAACAAGAGATCAGGTCCCTTGTAGGTGGTGAGATATATGATAGGGCTGAAATTAACCGAAGTAATTAGCCTAAGGAGTAAAGGTGCAGGGACGCAGCATTAATTTTAGGATCCGATCTTAAAAATTAATAAAAAAACAAGAATAAATGTGTAATGAAAGAATAGACCACGAATATCGTTTCTTAATAAAAGAGCAATAAAATGCCTTAAATTGGCTAGCCATGATAGCGACCAAAACCCTTTGAAGGCGGCCAAACCTTAAGTTTTAAGTTCAAGTCCAGTTACTTATCAAATCTCAGGATTATACTTTGGAAATATGGACATTTGTCAAAAGGCACTCAGTCATCAGGAGTCCTATATCCCCTTAAGACCAAAAAATTCCCAAATTTGACATTTTCCATATGTGGCCTTTCAGTGGATTTTTTAGTGATATTTTTTTGTTCAAGTTCTTAAAAGAAAATACTACCAAGATATTACTATCTAGCTGACTACCAACCTGTATCTAAAAACAACAGTGAATTTTTTTTAATTTGCTTCCGTTGCCCTGTTCAAGTGCAATTAAAAAAAAGCAGTTTCCCAGCTTTTATTCGTCTTGCAGCGCTTCAATGAAGCTATTCATGTTGAGGATTTCCATAGGCTTCTCACACTTAACCCTAGATGGCCCGTCAGTTTGTTAAAATGTTGTAAATTTTCTTAAATATTTTTTATTAAGCGTTATAATACAATAAACAAACATTTATTTCCCACCAAACACATAAAGCGCACATAATATTAAAAGTAATTTTGACAACCCTACAGTAAAGATGGTAGTGACCCTGCTGCCTGCGAGGGGTCCCAGGATCGATCCCGGCCGGGGCAGACATTTATGTGACAGATAAATGTTTGTTTTCGGGTCATGAGTGTTTGTAATATCATATTTGTGTATATCCATGCCACCGGCAACACAGGGAATCTTAGAGCGGGGGTGTGTATGTGTAAACATTTATAATTTGATGTTACAGGATACATTTGACAAAAAATATTTTTATTTTCTATTCGCCCACTCTCATCCCTTCGTAATTTAATTAAAACAGTAATTTATTTATTTAAACTATACCGTTCACTATATAACCGAACTCAATGTTCGATTCTAACCAAAATTCACTTTTCCTGCCTAGTACCTAAATCAGGTACAACCAAAGGAGGGACAGACAGGTTCTACAGACATGGGAATGTTCCAAAAGGATTCCTTTTTCATTATGTACTGAATCTTCAAAAGGAAAGCGTATATACACATAGCGTATACAACCCTGAAACGTATAAAACGCATCGGTACCCGTAAAACTGATCTATGGCCCCGAGAATCTATCACTTACCAAAGATAACCAAGTGCTTAAAACTGACCAGCAGTGAGCGGTAGATAGGTATAGGACCATTTATAGACACTAAGACTGACACACTCATGAACGACCAAGGAGACAAGTACACAGCTCAAGTACCATGATTTATTTAGAGACACTCATGTAAGAAAGAGGCGCAGAGATTGCAGCTTTTACCTTTTAACACTTTCCTTTTTAACAGAGTTCAATATTTACGACTTCGTTGTATGTTTACTAAAATTAAGTAAGACATTTGTTAGCAATCATAACGACTTAAATTGTTCACTCACCTTTATTTAAATTCTACTACTAGGTAATAATTACAATTCTCACTTAATCCAGTACCACCTGGAGGGCACCAAACCACTCGAACGAATGCCCGTGCTCGTGTCATACAGCCCTTTAAAAGGTTATGGTTTTAATCGAACCAGCAACTATACTCATGACGACGAGGACGGGCATATCGGTATTATTTTAAAATATGTTTTTATTCGATCGAATTAATTCATTAGTTAAATAAAATTAGTGATCAAATAATAATTATATATAAAAATATTTACAAATGTGTACACATTCAACTGAGTAGGACTTAAAAATATTTTAAAGGATCAAGCAACTCTCATGGGCTCATGGGCTTTGTTGTTGCTTTTTGAAACATCCAGATGTTTTGAACTCTTTACAGTTCCACGCATTCGATAAAAAAGGGATGCCTTATAAGATCAGCTGCGTTTCTGTCTGCTCTCTATCACAATTAACTTCCTAAATTCTACCAGATCGAAAAATATTTAGTTCACTTGTAGATGGGCCCATCACGGATGCAAATGTGGACCGTAAATAAAGTAAAACATATCGAAGATAACACTTTAAATTTCCATAAGAAACAACTGGACATATTTATAACACACGGAACGCGACAGCTCTGATTGGAACTTATATTCAGCCGGATATTTCAGCCGGACAATATATATATTGCATACATAACATTATCATATATAACATATGTTATCTTTTTCACTCGATTCACACATTGGCTTAACAATGTGAGTGTGAAGCCGAGATCCACCCTCGCCAACTCGTGTAAGTACATACGATAATAACAACCACCCCGTAATGCCACCCTAGCTAATGTTACATGAAGGTTCAAGTTATTTATGGAGCTATATTAAGACAACCTACATGTATGAAAACTTTTATACTGCAGCTGCTTGCTTGTAGAAAGATTTAACTATTTTAGATATCTCAAATAGTTAAATCTTTCTACAAGCAAGCAGCTGCAGTATAAAAGTTACCATGCATGTAGGTTATATATATATATATTTGTTTAAACATACAGGGTGAGCACCGATATAAGAATCAACCAAAAATTAACGGAAGTGAATTAAAAGCTTTACAACGCCTATCATTGTTGTTGATACTCAGTATACCATTAACCCGAGAACAAATATTTAGGTATATGACGCGTAAAGGTCTAGTCCGCACAGACCAAAATCCGGGACCGTTCGCTCGACTTTCAGGGTCAATCACCAACTGTATAGAAATTTTTATATTGACTTTAAAATTTAGAATGTAATTATAAAAAACAATCTCCTTAATTGAGGCCAGTAAATCATGATAATTGATGTTAAATATGGTAATGAAACTATGTTATATATTTCCTATGCAATTATAGTATTATTATCATGTAAGTACATACTTCAGACTTGAACTGTGCGTGTGTGCGTGAATCGCGTGCGTATGTGTGCGTGCGTGCGTGCATGCGTGCGTGTGTGTGTGTGTGTATGTGTGCGTGTGCGCGTAGGTTGCGGGATTGTGCACTTTAGGGTTTGGATAACATTGTTTTCTTTATGGTCCCATACATATAGACCTTTTATAGAACGATCCAATCATGTAGCGACAATCATTAGACAAATTAAAAAGGTATTTTATAAAAAAAATTAACAGTAAATACAATTAATGTCCAGTCTAAAATTAGAATCTAATCTTTTCATGCCTAGCAGCCATCGATTCTGCGTATTAGAGATTAGTTAGAAAACAAACATCGTGAGCAATAACTTATGTTCGATTTAACGTAAACACACACCAAATGTGTGCACCATCATAACAATTGTCGGCGATGCTTAATAATTCCACGCTGGTACGATAGGTAATTAGTCTTATTCAAATTGTAACATCAAACAAAATTTATTGTGAATAAATACCTATTAATTTGTAAACTTCTCTAAAGCTCATCGTGGACTTGTACACTACACATTTTATTGTGGCACGCACACTAACGATACGTACTGGTATATTGTATCGTAACCGGACTAAAGGAAACTTAAAACTTATACGATGAAAAGACTTCTCGTAACAGAAATCCGTTAATGGAGGTGACCACTTACTATGAGACAAACCTATAGTACTGATAAGGGAAATTTTATAGAATTATATAAATCATTTTGAAAGTAATCAAAAATTGCAATATACGCGATGTCACAAATGAATAAAATGTAGCCATGTCTATGGGTGACAAGAACGGGGATTAGGGCTGTAAAAATTGTGAAATTATGGCAATGTGAGTGTAACGTAATTTATCGATGCCACTAATAGGTAATAGGTAAATAATATATAAAGCTTACACACAATCACATCCCCGTAATATGGCGCCAATGAGACATGACAAACCGCCTCATCTGACACGGGAGTTGATCCGAGATAAGCTATCTGTCACATTAATGTCGGGAACAAATCCAGGACAGCAAGCTCGATACAAAAACTACCCATAGAGCTACAGAGTCGTCATAAACTAAATTCCTAAACCCTTGGGAAGAATATAAATTGGGAAGAATTTATTGGCGATATTCCATAAGGATAATGAAAGGTAACTGTTTTAAAACATGATATACGTGCATTACTTTTATCGCTCATGTTAATGTTTTTAGATCACATCAATCATTAATCATTATGAATTTACGAGTTGGAATCAGATTGGAATTAAATAAATAGCAATAAGATTAAAGTAGCAATAAGTACGCTGGATTGAAAAAGTTGCGCAGAGTCAGATTTGGTTTTCAATTTAACGAACCGCCTACCAGCCACCATAGCAGTTGTGAAAAAGACGTCGGAAGTGCTCAGCGCGGACAAGTGAGCGCCGTAGACTCGTCGCTGCAAGGATGTGATATCACCCAAAATCGAACCGATGCTTCAAAACGAGCGGTCCCGGGATGCTGGACGTTACTTTTGCTAGGTGATGCTGCAGAAGGAAACTGCAGTTTCAAAGAGGAACAGCTGCGTTGGTTTCAGTCGATGAAGGTCCACCACTCCCTTTTCTCCCATGTAACGTAGCCTTCGGAATACTGCCAAGAGGGTTTTAGTTGGTTTGGTTCGTCTCAGTCACACCAGAATCAGTTTTGGTACATTCGAAACCTGTAGAGTTACGTCTGAATCTCTTCAATGGAAATTCAGTCTGTATTATGTCTATACAGAAATTTAAGTTTAATATTTATCCAAGCCTACGTGATAACATTTTTTTTAAATGTAAATACTTACAAATTATACGTTCATACAATATAATAAATACATAATTATTACAAAATTTTAACTGATCGTTTTCTGTACATGAACGATGAGAAAAACTGTTATAAGGGGCCACTATTAATGCAATAGAACAGTTGTTAGAATTTGATGTTTGTTTGTGGGTTTGTGCGCGTTAAACTCAGAAAGGGCTCAATCGAATCCGTTATGGTTTTCAATAACGTATTGCAGTAAGTAAACATCATTTATTGTTTAAAGTTCGTTTCATTTCAATCGGTCCATAAATAAAAGTTAAAATGGACGATTATTATTATTCATCCATCCATCCATCAGCCTTTGGAGGTCCACTACTGGACATAGGCCTCCCCTAACTTGCGCCACTCTGACCGGTCATGAGCCCTCTGAATCCAGCGGATGCCCGCTGTCTTTTATTATTATTATCATAAATAAATATTTTTATTATAATTAACAGTATGAGCAAGACCCAGTCCTAAGACAATGCGGATGCTATGTCTAACACCTAAGCGTAGTTTATCTGAAGCGAAGCGAGGGCTTCTAGTGCTATAATGTAAATGTTATTATATTTGTATTAATTTACTTTGCAACAATCCGCAAGT
>PDGT01000006.1:1821551-1911922 GCA_003671415.1 Megathymus violae | reverse complement strand
TGAGACAATAGCAACGGAGGCTGGTGTATTATTTCCGATGCCAATGGTCAAGATCTGAATAGCGAGGTTTCCATTTAACATTTAAATAACTTATTCACTGAAATTACCACTACGGTTTTTTATCACTACAGTATAAAACAACAAATTTGCATGCGATTTACTTACTATTTAAGAAGATTTCGTTGTACAGGGTAAATATGACAGTATTTATAAAACACCTGATAAATTTGTAACGGTTATCTCAGGGGTCATTACTACTTGTAAATGTAAGGCGAAGTTGTACGTTAGCACGCATGGACCTGTCTGCATATGGATATTTAATACTGTATATAGATAAACTACCCCGACCCCATCGCTTGCGCTTTGCTTCGGGAAACAATAACTGTAACGGGAACAAATGTATACATTAAATATTTATTGAAAATTAAAATATACTAATTCTGTCGTGAAGCAAACTGCTTCAAGGTTGTTTCGGTTTGGAGGTCGTTTCGATTTGGAGAGTATCCGCAGACATCCGGGTCAGAAGAGCAAGTCATTTATGATCTTTGCGGCCGAAAATTTATGTTGTTTTGTTTTGATGTTGGTTTTATGTAATCTCATATTATGACAATGGCTATTGGTCATCAGTTCCAATTCAAATTAATTTAATCAATTTGGTATTTTGTAAATACACTTATGCATGTCATGTTTTGTTTCTACTATAGGGATTCCCAAAGAAATCGGTTTCCCAGGGGTCGACATATACGAAAACTGATTTTGGGGGTCGACGAGTTCTAAACATCGACCCCTATATACAAGTAATTAATAATAATTAATACAAAAAAAATATCAAGATACTGTATAAGTTGCGTAACGTGTTTTGTTATGTAGGCTAAAGTAAGATGGTGATTGATTTTTAAAGTAATTTGGCTATGATCGGGTCTGAGGGTCGGGGGGGTCTGAGGTATCACATCATTTTAGAAAAGGGATCTCTTGTCCAAAATAGTTTGGAAATCCCTGTTCTACTACATTTTTGATAACTTAACAATGACGTGTCGAAATAGCGAAAATCAGTGGTGACAATCATTCCATCGAAGTTAAACAGACCCTGTATGACTCAATTAAATTCAAACAGTGTCCGTAGATAGCCTAAGGTTCTACTTGCCGATCTAACATTCTATTTAAAATCAACCGTGAAATGTATTAGTCGATTTAGCTGCCGCAACGCCGCAACTGCCGCAACGCATGCCGTAACGCCAGTAAAAAAGCGGTTTCTGACTTGATTACGCATCGCCGACAACCCTGATGTCACGAGAACCATTTGCATCTGTAATCACTCATCATCACATGTTCCATCTGTTATTTTACCGACTGTTATATAACAAAAAACATCAAAGTCAATTCTAAATTACAAAGTGTATCTAACACGGGAAAACTGCACGTTCGTCGTACTAAGTAAACGTTTATGCTCACTTGAATCTTTAGACGTGTCTTTGAGATTAAACAGAGCTCGAAATTATTCATCCACGAGAGACACTTCTGTCCTCGCTTGTTTGCAGACGAGCGTAAGAGGTCTTGACACTTGTCACACGGAAAGCGAGTCAGCGCTTAACGACAAGCTAAAACATTATCTATTGTGTCCACAGCTGAGCATAATATATGAAACAAGAATTGATGTACAAACGACATCAAGGGAGGGATAGTTGCCGAAAAAGTTTTACAGGGTAGAAATTCCATATAAACAAGAATCTTCTCGAAAGAATGATACCAGGTATTTCTTTTTATGTAAATAATGTATCCTATGGACAATCGTGATACTGAAGGCACTACCAAAGCGCAGAAACCACTTTTTAACTGGTTGTGCAATACAACCGAACACGTCAAAAATGTTTTACAAATATGGTGTCTAGATACGACATCAAACGACCAATAGTTTGCCAGGGATGTAATCTGTTGAAGTTAAAATATTAAACAGAAAAAAATTGGTGTTATTACCTGGCTCGGACACAATGATAGATGGAGACCCTTACATCTTTACCCCAGAAGAACAATAAGGATCAGAAGACAATCAAAAGTCAAAAGGATCAATAGTCCTTCGATCTTGCCGAAAGTAAATGTTTTAAAAGTCTACAAAATGTCTTTAGATCCCAATTTCAATTGAACTCTGTGCCTAACGGTTCATTTTCGAACCCAAAAGGCGCTGGTTTTGGGTGAGACAGCATGTAAAACTTTAAATTACATCACACCGAAGTCATCATCATTACAGGCCATATTCTCCTGCTGCTGGCCTCGGGTTTCCTGTTACAATGAGATAATGTGACAAAGGATAATCAGTGATAAATCTATTGGCTATTGCTTATTTTAACTATCACATTTTGCAGCCAAATGTTAATTTGCGAAAAAGTTATAAACGCTTGCACGATAAATATGTAGCGAGTGTCTGAAGATATTTATATAAAACGACAACTACACTCAGAGACTACACTCAGAAACGACCGCTCGAAGAGATTTTCCTTTTAGTATCTATTACTTAAAAGTAAGGGCCCTTGCATAACTCTAGTCGATATCATCGGAATATAATCGATGAGTCTAGAAATTTTCTTATTAGACAAATACACTTACATCAACAAACCACCGACTATAGCTAAATCTATTAGATTACATATTTCAGTATCACACCGAGTGAGAGTCTGAGGACAACTCTAGAGATGTTATCATTCAACTCATTACGCCATCCATTCATAGCAACCGTGCAGATAAGACAAATCTCATCACATACTACTCGATGTGAATATAAAATGCGCATACAGCTTAAGTTTACATTTGGCAAACGAGCAGATGGACGACCTGATGGTGTGGTGACCCCCTAGTGACGTCTATAAGAAACCGGGGCGTCACCACCACAATGGCAGTCATGAAAGAAGCGATTAACTTAGTACTTAACTAACTTTCCAAAATTGCAATCGAAATACGTTACAATAATAAAATGACAGACTTCGAGAGAGATAGCGTTATTCAGGCAGTCAAAAAAGTTTATTGCTACGCATCTAACAGCGTTTAAATCTTGCATGTAAATCAATTTTTTTTTTCAAATTATATACTTGTTACAAATGAATTACCACTTGTTTCTGTGCAAATATGCGTAATCTGGAAAGTTTTCCCTTATGTTTTCAAAGTTGTGTGTAGTCTCCCAATTCGCATTCAGTCAGCAGTGCGGCTTAACGCCTTAACCCCTCTCATTGTGAGAGGAGACCCAAGTCTAGCAGTGGAACAGTTGTAGGTTGTAAGTCACTGCAACATTGTACCTGTACGGAATCATACCGGGTGGTAAATAGCTAATTGATCTCCAACAGGATGGACCTGATGCCATTGCCTGGTCAATTGATCAGCAGAGCACACTATTAGCAGGATAGTATGGTTGAGACTCAAGGATGGATAGGAAGACCCTTGCACCTCAAAACGTAAATTGCATGGTTTTTCCATTTGCTTCGATGCCTACCATACCATGAAAACTTTCGGTTCCATTTATCATCCGATTGCATTCGGTAAATGTTGTTGAAGACATGTGGGAGGCATAAGACTTCCAAAACCCGAATTGGTCCCTCTAAAACCCAAATAACCTAACATCTAGTTCACAAACTAACGAAGCTTTCTATACAGTCGGTCAACGTAAGATACACTTATGTACGTTGTGACAATAATGAAACAAAGAATTCACAATATATTAGTTCCTCTGAGATTCCGCGCTGTGGCGTTGCATGGATTCATCGCACTGAATTGATGCAGCACACCAAACGTATTTATAATGTAAATATAGCCTCATTTGATTCAAAGTGAAGTATCTTCTTTACAACGCGTGAAGGACCTTTAGAGAGTACGAATAGCTAATAAATGAGCTTGTTATCTGTACACCAATAATTTAGCACAATTAGTGCGTCGCGCACCCGTTTTGAATCGTTGATGTGAGGAACGCGGCTTGGTACTACAAAATAATTACAATAGGTACATCTTTATACATGGAACGTTATCGCGTCTGTTAGCGATAGTATAAATTCTGTACGACTTCCGATTGAGCTCGATTCCATGTAATTTTTGCACATGTTTACAAATTGGTTAGTTTTTTCTGTCAGTACTGTTGTTAAAAGTTATGCCCGAATCTAATAGAAGGTGCTGACATAATTCACGTTTGTCTCATTTTCCTGCTGGGAAAAGCAATGGCGGATCCCGTCCAAGTGGCCGGGTGTGTGGGACTCTACTTAATACACACTAAATCTCAGCATTCTGACCTCACCTTGATAGGCCACCACTGGATCGCTTTCGTATATATATTATCTTGGCACTCCGCTGGTGAGACAATTAATGTCCATGACATTAGAGAACAAATACAGCTAGGGCAGCTAATTAAAATATAGGTATATAAAAATTATTTCATGGGTTGGAAGATCGCGTAAACGCACGGAATGATAACCGTTCCAGTTTTGTCTCAATTCTGGATTTTGTTTCTTTTACGTTGAAAAGGGTTAATAACGCCTCAGTCCACCATACAACACATACTCTTGAGAACATTATGAATATCTCTTAGATATTATCTAGCAAGTTTCCGCGTATTTTCTTTTACCGAACTAATGATACAACTTTCTCATTTATATAGTTTTGATAAAATACCCATAAATTACGAGGTCGTTTGGAAGTAACAACACCACACTTAATTCCCTGCATTTTAGATGAGCACTGAATAATTGACATGTATTGGTTCAAAAGATGTGCCGTTCCTCGTTCTTAATTATAAAACACCTTTTCGAAACGGTAATAAAAACAAAAAAATACGTGCATAAATCTATTGACAAAATAACTATATGTTTCAATGTTTTCAAATTTGGATTAAGTGGTGCGAGTAGGTTTTAAACTATAAATAAGGCTATCACTGTGGAAATCTGTGCCATAATATTATTTTCAATGAAGACACCCTGGATTTATTTATTCGCGTGACTAGTGAAGTAATTTGGGATTTAGACAATTTGTTTGTTAAATATTACCCAGTGGCCAATCCTGTACGTCCCGGTGGAGGAGGCAGCTTGTCGTGCGTGACCGTTTTCGCTTGTCAAACTATCAACGAGATATAACAACACGCAAGTGATACAAGACATAAGTATGAACATACATTTTACCTTCTGAAAATTGTACTAGCCGTTATATTTAATTATTCTTTATTATATTCACCTGTTACCAGGAGATACAAAGCGTTTATTTGACGCCTATCGGCATCCTTTAACAGCCAACGCGGTAAGACGGAGAATTTTTTTTTTTTTACATAAAACAAACCAATGCTTGACAACGATCCTTCCTGCTGGTAAGTGATAATGTAGACTAAGACGTTGAACGCACTAACTCATAATAGCCTATTCACTCTCCTCTTGAAGACTCCCACATCGTATGTAGCCGGGAACACCGACGCGGGCGAGCTATTCCAGTCCTTTGCAGTGCGCACAATGAATGACGACGCAAACCACGCCGTCCGTACAGGCGGTACGTTCACCACGTAAGGATGGACACCCGCCGTACGTCGAGTTGTGAAGTAGACGTACATAATAAAATACAAAAGAACATATCTATTACAGGAACAAACATACCTTACACCTAATAAAAAGTAAAAACTAATTATGTATATTATAAAGTATCACTCTACCAACATTTTCTTTTATATTTCAGGCACAGATTCTGCTATTTTATTTTTACCTCAGATGTATTTTATATTGTTTTCTATTCGTATTGCTGAAGGCAAAACGTACTATAGAATTGAATACAAAAGGAATGAGTTACAAGGTGCAAAGACGCAACTAGTAGACACTCGCCACCAGCGGACGAGAACGAGTGCACTTACCATAACCGAGCTTGTTAAGTCACTTGTTGAATCGTCGAAAGGGCACTTAGTCCGCGAGTACTACTTGTGTGAGAGACTTCAGTGTCATATACGTACGAGATCGTCTTTGATAATTGACATGAATGAAATACAAATACAAACAATCCTTTTTTTATGGAACTAGTCGACAAAAGTGCCGACGAACCACCTGATGGTAAGTGGTCGCCGTCGCCCATGGACTTCAGTAATAATAAAGGCATCGCCGAAGTTTTGCCGCCCAAAAAAAGGGCGCGGCACTTTCATTATTCTTGTTCGTAAATACTTCATAATAATAAAAATTATTTGAAAATTGTAACGGAGAACGGACGGAGGGAATACATATCGTTTCGTTATTTAAGTATATTGTATAACGAACTACGGCCTTGGTTTTGTATTTATATATTGTAGAATATTAAATAGTCAATAGTTATTAAATTTGACCGGCAGCAAAGTAGTGTCAAAAGCAAATTAAAAAAACATTATTTGAATCAGTACCGAAGATTACTGTTTTGTTACTCTTTCGTTACGCTTAATCATTGACATGTAAGAAAAAGTGTGAAGCACTTTGCTTTTCTTTTAAAGTTACTGTGATTGACAGTCAATTGAGTTTTCATGGTCGAAGAAAGTACATCAAGTTGATAGAACCACGAGTACATCACGAACGAGACTCATAGCGTAGACTGATTGACTTTTACTCGAGTTAAGCGCTATAATACATCATTTTAGTATATCTATTTATTTATGGACAAAACTCACAAAGTATATTATGGCCATAGCAAATTTGTCCGGAAGGATATGACAAAAAAAGATTTTTATGTTGTTTTCCATTATCATTACACAACATCACAATATGCATTTATACGATTTGTATTCACATATATATCCAAACTACTTCTGGATACAATCAAAACAAATGTTGTCCCAAGTCGAACGCTCACTAGTTCACGGTGGAACGCATCATTCCCGGCGGCAATTAATTAGCGCGCGGTATTCTCCGCCAGTTAGAGCGATTACAGGCAGATTGAATCATTGTTTAACTTTCCAGATTGTATGATAAATATTGAGGTAGACATTGAAACATAAAATACAAGAGCACTACACAAATATTTATCTATCAAATAAATAGCTGCTGGCTGGGTACGAACCCTGTACATCGTCGGCAGGTAAAATACACAAAGTAGCGGCCCCCTCCAACTCTAGACTAGTTGGACTATTAATTATATACACAAGTTTATTAAAAATGTATTACTTTTGCCTGGATTAGACGTCATTAGGTTAACAGGCATTTTATATAGCCTACTATCTGCACAATCACGTGTTCTCACTGCATACCAATTTTCATTAAAATCGGTCAAGTCGTTCTTGAGTTATCTCGAAACATACACGAAAATCTCAACAGATATATAGCAGTATAGATTGGGCCACGGAAGCCATGTTCTACTTCACAATGCCATTATGCAACATCTGGTAGTATATGGTCAAATGTTATATAATCAATCTCCTCAAAAAAAAAAAAACGTTCATTGTCGTCTAAGAAACATGGCTTCCTTATAATTCGCTTGACACAAAAAATCTGTCTATGTTTTATAAATTGCAAAGTAATGTTGAAATGTTGCTTAGATAAACTGATGAAGATTTTCGCCTTCACACATACGTAAAATGAACATACAACATGTTGGTATAGCTAATTGATTGACTGACGATTTTAATCTATGAGTATAACTCTTCTCATACATGTCCTAGATCACGTTTCAATTCGGGAACACATGTGTATTTGAATTTCCAAACTTATACCTCACCTATGTATATCGTACCAGGTCAGTCTGAAGTCAAAATTAACATAATGGTAACAAACAACTCTAATTACGTTTTGATTTTGTGTATGTTGAGTTAGTGGACTGTGTTTGTTGGTGACGGTCACAATGAAACACAAATCGTAACTTTCCGCACCTCTAAATGCACGCCTTTGAAAGACTTTTAACGTTAAACAACCGAGAACATGAGCGAACGAACAGAAAATATTTCAGCACCGAGGTATTAATATTGGAGATGCCAACACTGATTTCAAACACGTTTTAATGACAATCGATCGCAGAAAATTCAAATAATCGCGTGTGTTTTAAATGAAATTATTATGCTTGCGTCAATTCCTCAATCTTTATAGATTTACATAACTTATGAATGAACGTTGCGCCCGACTGAGATCATATTCGTACAATAATAGTATATTTGTTTTGTTGAGACAATGCGATGGTTCATAGCAAGACTCTCCTTGCTTGACCCGATAGATCACATTATTTACAAATTTTATTTGCATACCAAGGATATACAAATTTTATTATATGTATATGGGCCGACGCTTTCATTTTGGCCGATTGAGATTTTGGCACCGGTGATAGCTTTATTTTCACGGAAGTCCATGACGGCGAAGATCACTTACCATCAGGTGGCCAGTCTGCTCATTTGTCGACTGTTTATGTTATGAAAAAGAATATTTAAATATTAAACAATATTAAAATGGCAGAACATCAGCTGGGCCAACCAATCTATTTGAATTATAATATTTTAATTAAAAAATATATTACTGCATTTATCTTGATGTGGGACCTCATATTATAAGTAGGTACATATAAAATATTATTATAAGCAATCAATAAGCCTGTGTATAAGTTTCTTTCACCGTATCTTCAACGGTTGTACATTTTCTGATCCAGGGGCAGATATGGACAAAATATGATGTGTGCAATGTAAATTTTTCAACTTTAAAAAAGAACTCAAAAACTCACACCTCACACTAGGATTCTTTATGTCGCTGTTGACATACACAATCATAAAAATCACAAATCACTAACAACCAAAACAACTTGTGAACACAAATTTATCTGTCATAGAAACATCCATTTGTGCAGGATTCAACCCAGGTCTCCTCACTCGGCAGACAGGATTACTAACTAGTTGTATTGTTAATTTAGATGTATAACATACTAAGTTGAATAGTACAATGAGAAGCCAGCTAAAAATCCTATTAAATATATATGTTATATTAAACTGTAACTGTCAAGGCAATCGAAATTACACAAATGACAGACTTGAAGATTACATGCAGTTGATTTTACTGATAAAATTCTTCTTTTTACAGGACTCCTGTTCTCCAAAGTGTAAATTATTTATATGCCATGCAGGTAATCATACGATGTTTTCCTTAATTGAAACAAGTAATTAATTCGTAATTAGCACATAGTTTAAAAATTTGAGGAGCATGCAGGATTCAAACTCACCTCTCTCACGTGGGAGACAGGGGAGGAAACTACTAGGCTAACATTGTTTTTTACATGTAAAACAAAAGTTTTTTGAAACAAGATGAGAGTTGATTACTAGTATCTGGAAAGAATTTTGATGATGAATATATTCTATTGATAGGCGGTGAAGAAAGTTCCTCAAATGACAGTCACAACTTATCAAAAGGAGTATAGGACTCATCCTGATGAGGTGGACTAACAACCTTAAGATATCAGTGGATAGGCAGACTCAGAAGGCTCAGGATCTTGCTGAATAGCACGAGGTAAGGAAGGCATATGTCCAGCAATAGACTTCTATAGACACTTGGAATGATGGATTAATATTACATGTTTGTAGCATGTCAAAATTTTGTAGTTAAACAATATAACAAGTTGTGTAATATAACAAGTTGATATAATTAACATTGATCCAATTAAATTTTAAATGATAATTTTTTAATGTCAGATAGTATTAATTATATATTGTGCAGATTATATTGTTATTACTTTCCTGTACAGATAAAATATAGTATAATGTAATACAAATAACACAACACTAACAAGGTTTCAAAACAATAGTACACTTAATCATATTCTTTGAAGGTAAGTGGATATCTTTGATATAACCTCTAACTTACAGCAGTTAATGCATGTAACTTAATTGTGACAACAATAAAAAAAAGTTTTATAATTTATTTAAATGACTTTTTTTATTCGTTTTATTATATTACAGACGAGATAAATTTGTTCAATAATTAGTACGTGTATGTGTAACGTCTAACAATAATTTATCGGCGAAAATCGAATATCATGTTTTGAAAAATGTTTTTAAAGTTTTCTAGTTAAATAGAAGGCACCTGTTCCAGTATGAATCTGGCTAGTTTTTTGTTAAATGTATACTAAAACCGGTATAAATTCTAAATAACAAACTGAATTACCTACACTTTCTTTTCATACTTCAATGTCAGCGATAACTAACTTTAAATGAAAACATGATATAGTGGAGGACAAGATGCACGGAGTATACACTGTCCCGTCCCGACCTTAACGGGATGTAAATAGCCTTGGTGATGTCTTACTAACTACATAAAAACGATATTCAAATAGGCGCGACTTCAGCCCAGCTGAGTCCAATAAGATTTTGCCGAGTTTTTCGATTCATCGTCTGTCATGAACAAGTGTTTAAACAATCGGCTTACCCTTATCACACACCTCGGCAGCACTTGAGATAACAACACATAATCACTGTAATGTTAACATAAAATATTATAAGGGATTTTCTAGCGATAATTCGGGAAAAACATTAAACTTCGACTTAAAATTATACACGAATCATACGACACACTCCCTTCTTGCATGAAGGCGCGCCACTGCTTAGTTTCGGGGATACCAGTAAATGTGTTTATATTACCCGTAAAAGATATGACATTATTACTTTCATTATATTTACTGCTTCTATAATCAGCAAAATATATTCCTTTTATTTGCGCAAAAAGATTCTTCCACTGATAATTATTTTACCATCATATTGTATCATAAACAATTGAATTTACCGGATTTTCTTTTACATACGCGGCAAAATTTTGCACAAGGATAGGAATTTAATGTTTGCGAAATTTTAGTACAGGTTTCACTTCTTCTACGATAAATATTGTTTAATTTGTCCAGTCCTAAACAGCAGTTTGGTGTTGAAGCAATTACTGCTAAGATTATAGGCATTTGGTCACCAAATACGTATTTCATCTTTTGGTACACAGTACCCGTAGGTCTTGATTTCTGCTGCAGATTTCTGATGTTATGTTTGATTTTGCACTTCTTTGAATTTAAAACAATAGTATTTTCTTTTGTTCTATTACATTTCTTATTAATTCCATGGCGGTTATCCTTTTGATTGTTATTTACGTAGTTTTTTGCTTCTTGATTTCCCATTTTAGATAATATAGTTATTTACAATAAAACTAAGAATTTTGTCGTATTGTAAAGCAAACTCAGATATATTTGTATTTTGAAAACTGCCGTCAATTTGATGTAGTGGTGGGTATGTCACTAATAAAAATATATATTAATAGTTAAACCTACTTCATGATTGACGTTAACCATAGATACTACGTAATTACAATTGCTTTCGAACAACCCTTCAAGCTTTGTTTTATTGATTGTTTGAAAAACTTGAATACTGTTTATAACACGCGTTTACATTAAAATAATTATGACTGTTTAAATTAGGCATTTGTTAAATTAGGCATTTGCCACACCATTCCCTGCATCTTGGGTAATTCTAGACCGGTTGGTAGTCGCGATTGTTGTGGACGTATGGAACTATGGATTCTGCGAAGTACATAATATTCGAGATTACATGTAATGCAGACGAAGTTCAACAGTCTCGAAGTAATATTTTTTTATTATACCCATAGGTCACAGAGTCAAAGTTTATATTTAAATTATATGCATAAGATGGATTAAGTATGATATAACGATTGCAAATAGAGATATTATTAGTTACACGCTTGGGGAATGGATTATCAGTAATTATTTAATATTAATAAATAAAGAAAGATGTGCTAGATTGCAGTTACGAATTATCAATTAATTATCAATTTTGACAATAAATAATAATATTCGAACGAAATAAACATTAAATTCAAATTCAAAATCATTTAATCATATAGGTATGCTATAAATATACCTATGAACGTCATTTTTTATTTCTACCTCCGTTTCGAAAAGGTGCTTTAATAATGTGGAGAAGAAACGGCGAAAGAAACTCCACAGCACATTTTTTAAACAACACATGGTAATTACAAAAGTTTAAACCTGTGCGGAACTGGTCTCGACGCTATTATTTCCAGGCACCCTTGTCATTAATGTATTCATCTATACTATATACTATAATATACTATAATATACTATAATATCCTTTGCCTATAAGCTGTATTTTAATGCGTCTCTTAAATGGGCAACTCGCGTATCAACTTAAGAATCTTATTGTAAAAACGAACTCCAAGTCCCATAAAGGAACGCTGAACCTTTTGAAGACGATATGAAGATGTAACCAAATTATGCCTATTTCTTGTTCATCATTGTATGTATCACTTTTCTGGTTATACGTTTTTTTAAAAAATATTAAATTACTATACTGTTAGCAGCAAAGTGACGTCACATCCGTTAAGAGGAGGGGATGGCGGAGAGTCACCGCCAAGCACATATATAAGACGATGAGCGCTCTATAGCGC
The DNA here is from genome assembly GCA_003671415.1 of Megathymus violae. Lineage (NCBI taxonomy): Eukaryota > Metazoa > Arthropoda > Insecta > Lepidoptera > Hesperiidae > Megathymus > Megathymus violae. The sequence continues at coordinate 1,899,533 of PDGT01000006.1, read as the reverse complement.
CCCCTTTCCCTAAAGGGGGTCGCATCAGATGTCGGCTTAAAGGTCTCCAGGCCAAAGCCAGCCTCGGGTGGTGTTTAGTGGGTAAGCCCCTAGGTTTTTCGGGAGTCCCACATAACCAGCGCAGCCGGCTGCGCTGGTATGCTATGAGCATTCACCACCCCTCCCCCGTTTCCCGGAGGGTAGCCCTTTTTCCAATTGTCTGGGCGCAAAAAAAAAAAAAGTCTAGGGACACTTATATTTGTGGTGAATGTTTTAAGGGGAAACTCTGTCCGTTTGAATAGTCAATTCTGTTTCGTCTTATATTTGTTTAGAATTTATTTACAACAGTCTGCTTGATTTTCTATTTCGTGATTTATAAATTTCACCGTTTAAAATACTCGTGACCTTAAATTAATTTCTTATTTTTATTTATTTAGTCTCGTTTTTGCTTAGAATACATATACTGACTGGCTACGGTGAGTACACCTATTTCTTTAAATTTTTATCTTAATGACTCACGTGACTTTAATCTGTATATAGCACTGATTACTGTTTTCTGCAATATAAATATTAAATCAATGTCTGCTGATTTACCCCACATTAGGATACCGTAAGACATTAGACTATGAAAATAGGCAAAATAAACAAGTCTAGCTGTCTCTACATCAGTAATCAGTCTTATCTTCCTAATAGCGTAAACAGACCTACTAAGTTAACCTGCGAGAACCGATATATGGGGGCCCCACTGAAGCTTACTACCTAAGGTGACACCTAAAAAAACTGTGGATTGTTCCATAGTCAATGTTTCATTATTTAATTTAAGGATTTTGTCTACCTTCTACACGTTTGGTAGTGCAAACTCTATACATTTTGTTTTTTTTTTGCATTTAAAACTAAGTTGTTTATTGTAAACCAATGCGATACATGGGACAAAGCACTGTTTACATCGTAAAAATTTAATTTATTCTTTCAGTCTTAAATAATAGAGATCTGTCATCAGCAAAGAGTACAATGTCCGCATGTTTGCTTATAAAATACGGCAAATCGTTAATATAAATCAGAAAAAGGGACGGACCTAGAAAAGAGCCCTGTGGAACACCCATTACAATTGATGATCCCGATAATTTGGTATCATTTACATTAATACATTGAACCCTACCATTCAAATAGGACGCAATCAAATTGAGAGCATTGTATTTGACGCCGTAGTGACTAAGCTTAAGAAGTAATGATTCGTACTCAACACAATCAAATGCTTTAGACAAATTGCAAAAAACACCTATAGCATTCTGTGATGCTTCCCAGGCCTCAAATATGTGTTTAAGAAGCCTATCACCTGTTAGTTATTTTTGCATAATTAATAAATGATTAAAGCAACAATAATATTTTAAAAACCAATTAATACAACTGAACAATAGCATCATGGTTGTTAAAGTCTTGGAATTGGCTCTCTTTTGTGCTGGTAAGCAGATAATTGAAGTCATTAGATACTCCGGTGAAGGTATTAAGGAAATCTGGGCAGAAGACCTCATAACGTGTTCTAAGGTGGTTAACTGTCGCACACATGGCTAGAATGGTGGACTATGGTCTCACTTAAAAAAAGAGACTTGAAGCCACCGGACAAGTATGGGTTTTTTAGAAGCAAATAATTCAGCTTATTTCGGTTCAATCGGGGGAAGTGAAAATTATATATTAAAACAGTGTAAAAAAATTGAGACGCCAGTGGGATTTAAAATCTTAACGATTTCATCATTTTTAAAGTAATTGATGACAAACGAAAAGACAACGGATGGATTAGCTTATATACTCGTAGTTTGCACGCGTCGGTGATTCCAGAGGAGAGTGAATTGGCTTTTATAATATAAGATAGTGCGTTCAACATCTTAGAGTTCATCACCACTTACCATCAGGTGCGATTGTTGTCAAGCATTGACTTATTCTATGTAAAAAAAATTGGTACCTGATATTAAGTAGCCAATGCTGCACTTAGGGCTTCATGGAGGTACTTAGCCAAGGAGCAAACCGTGAACTCGCCTGTTCCTATAAAGTTCTAGCTGATACTTCGTTCGCTTTGCTTAACCTCTATCGTTTTATTTACATGAATCTCTAAGTATCTTGTAGAATATGCCTTCATTCTAAATTCAGTCACCAATCTCCATCTTTCTTAAAGCGAATGTTACCTAAATGGTTTTAACCCACCCAAACAAGGCTTACTTACCGATTGCTTATGAGTGTATATAAGATGTATACATCTAACATTACAATCACCTCTAATTGAGTTCCTAAGTCGTCCAAAGACCTTTGACAAGTATTACAAATATTACTATAGTTATGGATTTCAATAATAATCGTGTCCAACCGAAATCTTTTACTCCTTCAATTACAGCAGCCGCAAATTCATTCAAATTCAATTCATGCAAATTCAAGTCACCATTCAAGAGTTCCCGTACGTCGCCGCGCTGATCTACTTCTACCGACGCCCACAGATCTTTATCCAGCGCCGCGTCGGCGACATGATATCTTTTTTGGCATCTTCTCTCCACACCCTTTTGTTCTTTTAAGTGTCTTTAAAATTATTGTAAAGGTACAAGCGCATTACTGATCGGTGGAGACTTTTAGATAATCGGTGGAGATTTTCAGATATTTAGTTATTCAATCTATTAATAAAAAAATAATTGTTTGGCATCTTAGGAATAGGTTTTTATTAATCTTATTTATGTAAGTTTACTGGTTTTAATACAAAATTAAATGAACTTAAGCGTCTTCTCCGCTTCAGTGATGAGTGGTATTATCCTGTCATACGTTATAATAGATTCCTAAAGATTTTTTAAATTAAATTGAATCTCAAACTTGACAGTTTTTAAATGAATAATATATAGTATTTAAATATTACTCGCTAACGAACTTTTTTAACAAAATTGAATCAGGCTATTCTTTTACAATGCAAGAAGCTCACAAATTAAGATGAAATCATTTTCGTAGTTTTATCACGCAGTATTTTGTCAGCGTGAAGTTTGCACATAGGCCTTCAGTCAGTGTGGACAGAGAAACAACCTATATGCCACCTATGCCACAGAATGCTAGACTCCTGAACCGCAAGTAAGTAAAGATGGACCCTGTACCGGAGAGCAAATTACATATACTATAAAGTTACATGTAGCCGATTTAAAATGTGTAAGTGTATAATATGATATTTTGTTATTATTTGATTGTAATGAACTGCATTCAATGCGTCGATAAAATTGTTCATGTAATTAGATATAGGTTAACGATTTCAGTTTGTTTAAAACAATAATGTCGAATTATATTATGAATATACGCTGAAATAAAATTTACACATTCCGGAAATTTGTCATGTAACCTAGTAATAGAGTAACACGTAATAAGACAATTTTATTACTTACTATCGTTCTGCACTGACTTCGTTCGTGTTAAAAAAATATTATATTTATATGATATGATGCCTATTATGATGACGCTGCATATGTTCATCGTCAATAATGTTTTTGTAACGATAAAAGAATTTTTCAGATAGGTGCCGCAGTTCCGGAAATTCTTTCCGCTTTCCCTAGCCAGTCGATAATGACATTTATGTGACGGATAAATGTTTAGTATCCGGTCTGGCCTGTTCTTAATCCTTGGTTATTGTTTGTACTGGAGATGTTTTATATTTATTAACAGCCGGCAAACGACAATTTGAAGGTTAGCGGTCACCGCCGCACGTAAAAAACAGTCGAGGTTAAAAATGATCCAGTTCTCGGTTGCTGAAACACGTTAAAATTTGTCACAATTAGTTTTAACACCCAGCGCGGATACCGTCGAGATTTAACTGTGTAATGCTGAACTCAGTCAACGGTAAATAAATCGGATAAATTTAATCCGTCGCACACTACGAATATGGAAAGATAAAAAACCTTCAAAGATGAACGGAGCCCATTAAATGTTTCCAATTTAAAAATGTAGCTTTAATCTTTTTACGTAGTGTATACATACTTTATAATTATACGTTTCCAGTAGCGCCGAGCTTTCCAAAATGCACATTCGCGCGGGGGCTCCACCAACAGCCTGTCGGGAGGGCTGCCGGTGATGGTCAGAGACGTGACCTTCCATCTGGACTACGTGATGAGCCAGTGCCCGAACGATATCGCGATCATGGCCATCAACATGCTCCTGCTCCTTCGTCAGTGACGTTACTTTTAGAACTGTCAGCTGAGGATTCGAAGCCGTAAGATATATTTGTGATTATTGGCAATGGTTTTTAGTAAATTAGTATTAATATACTTTACATCAATCCACGAGCACAATTTATAATGGGATATACTTAGGGTATCATTATCAGGTAGTATCATTAGGGTAAGTATGTGGTAGTTGCAAGGAAACTCCGGGTCCTTGCGAAAGTGCGGCGATACTTGACACCGAATCAGCTACTAAACCTCTATAAAGATCAGGTTCGACCGTGTGTGGAGTACTATTGTCACATTTGGGCTGGTGCTGCCATGTCATCTGTCAGCGTTGGATTCGATGGAGATGCGTGGAAAGACGTTCATTGATGATCCAGATCTGGTCGAAGAAAAACTGCACAGCCTTGAGCACAGGCGCAGGGTTGCCAGTTTCTCGGTGTTCCATAGGGTGCACTGGGGTCTGGAGTGTGCGCAGAAGTTGTCCGAAATAATTCCCCTATAATGGTAAATTCTAATAACTACTATGAATTCGGATATGTCAACTAACCCTAAACAATGATTTAGTTTCTCCGTACCCCTTAAAGTAGCGTTTCATCCAATGAAATGACTAGGAGATCAATGGTTAGTATTATTTCCGCAATCTGTCGACCGTAAGTTAATTACGTAACGTGCGAAAGAGTGCAAATCAAACAGTATCTTAGTATTATGCTAATAATGTGTTCGGGACAACAAGTAGTTTCACCTTGTTTCGGTGACAGGGTGCCATCGATAGGATAGGATCAATAGGACTGCATCTTTAGATTGTTTAAATGTTCATGGGGCCACAGTGGCCATTTTTGATTAGATGGGATATTTTGTCACATTCGATTAGGGATCGTTTTCCGATAATTTGTCATATTTTGACATTTGCTTTAAGTATATATTCTTTTCTCATGACGATGATGTGTATGGACTTACCGACATCTGATTAGCTGTCATTAGACAGTAAAAAAAGAAATTCTTAATAAATTTTCTACAGAAAATATATTTAGCGTATTCTTTATTACATTACCTTATTACTAATATACAATCAACATGGGTAAAGCGGACAAAACATTCTCAATTAAAAATAAGACTTACGTATATAAGTATAGCTACCAAAGTTGCCGTGACGTGTCACCTCGACATATCTTTGGATGCATTAGACAAAAGTTACACTTTTCATATCTCTTACTAACATTGGATTGGGCAAGACGGCGTTTTCAAGAAGGCACAGTGTTACAATGTATCGCTAAAGTCCACTCGATAACAGGCGAGATTATATTAAAAAGAGCTGGAAGATTTATTGCACGAGTCTATAATTGCATTGTTTAAAGTGATGTAATTTCGCCTTTTACCAGTGTGGTGCGAATAAACGGGTCACAGTTACACGTGTGTGTGTGCGTGCGCGCGCGCGTGTGCATGCCGAGTGTCGATGATTTAGGCTAGCTATTTTGAACTGTACATTAATACAATTGAGTATGTGAGAGGGTGCAATTTACGGTAGCACTGGTCGCAATGGTCGGTGAGCCAGTGTTGTAAAAAGCACCGATCGACAGATTTATTGATATTGGCTATTGTTACGTGGCTCACGACATACACCGAAGACTTTGGAGTTTACTTCTAAAGAATCGATTTAACCATTTAATCGGTGTAAAACTTTACGATTGAAATATTGTCAAGCGTTAACTAAAATGCGTTACGATTTTCTAAGTACCCACCTTGTGCAACTACTACGATAAACTCGTGTATGTGTATATTTGTATACAGTCCATAAGTACGATGTATAACATGTATGTATATATACAATACTGTACGTCTCTATTTATTACGTATGTATTATTCATACACATTTGTTCTTAAGCAGTAAACTCCAGTCGTGCTGACTGAGGTATCATTTGCTTGAGATAAATAAACCTAACACATGAACAAAATGAATTCAAATAGTCCCAATTAGTGGTTGTTGTTAGAATTCATATTAATAAAAACGCGTTCGTTTTAATGGATAAAAAAGTAGGTTTTATGTTTTTAAATTTTATCATAAAAAAAATACATTACATACATACGTTACATATCATCAAAAAAATGGAAAAAAAAAAGTAAACATTCTTTGATAATTTCTACCATAGTCTAAATAAGGTTCTAATACCGACCAATGTCGTATGAACTATTGTTAAGAAAATACTCTATTGTAACAAAGTTCTATTTAAAAATACGTGCTCACCTATGCTACACATTAAAGAAGCACCTTTGATATTTGAATAAATCCACCGATTTTTTAGCATAATCTAATCATACTTTTTACAACACGGGCGGTACACCCTCACTTGAATAAAAACAGCCCCACCAGCCCCACCTAGTTGTTCTACCCTAATCTTCAAACTAGACGCAACGAGGACTTCACCAACAGTGCGCCTCCGCGTCACCATGTGTAGCCATTAACACATCATCATCCAACCAACATAATAAAGATACATTTTTATCTGAATTTCTAAAAAATCATTCACAAGACGGGACGTCTAAGTCACCACGTTGAAAAACCATGACCCGCTTAAAAGCACTAATATTCTTATAAATAATACTTATACATACATATTTAATCTAAAAATAATTGTCCTTCCCCTTCGGTGGTCCCATTAAGAAGCCTACAAGACTACGACTTAACCTTAAAATGTGTTAAAATAAAATTAATTTTAGTTACAACATCAGTCATTATTAATGAAAATGGTTAAACATAAATTGACAAATTCAGAGCAACCGTTTCAATTCGTTAACGCGATATGGCGTGAAAGCAAAATATCATGGGATCGATAGACAATAAAGTTATAATTTGTATAACAACTAACAATACCGTTGCATGACCAGTACAGTAATATATTATATATATAAAAATGTAGTAGTAACGTTCGTCGAAAGAACAATATTCAAAGCAGTAGTCATTAAAAATAAGAATTGATATTTGGAAGTTGAAAATATTTTTAAACATGACTTATTAGTAGATTTATACTTAATATTACCTTATATAACCAGTACCATAATTATAAATCTATATTTGCAATAGTTTTAAACTGAAGTGTCTTATATATACGTTTCATTAACACCACAACTCCATGACATGTTACTCACTCGGTGTAAAAATTAATTTAATCCTTAAGATACATTAACACTAAACATACACAAAAATGCAATTTGGACGGCTACCTGGAAAAACGCGGGACGTTCATTTACAAAACAATAACAAAACTGACATTCTTTGCCATTTGTTCCATGTACCACCATAAAGATAAAACGTTTTATTCACCGGTTTTTTTTTTCGATTTTTGCAGATAGCTTTGTTTGTTTTTATAACTTTTGGTTCATACTAAGGATTGTATTTTTAGACTAATATATTTTTCTTCACTTGTTATTATTTAAAACAAACAATTAATTTTCACATGTAAATGATTATATGCATACTATGTATTAATAAATAATATTACCACTACGTTGAAAATAGTCTGAGAAATTAAAATATTATTTCAAAAAATCCTCAAGTTGCGAATGAGCCAGCGAATGAACGATATAGCATTACGCAGATAATTTAAATTTAAAAGTGGAGAAAACGCTTAATCCATTGAGGAAAAAGTGATATTGAACACTGATAAAGTGTTATTAATTAAACTTGTAAAACCTTAATCATGATTATTGAATGGGAAATAAGCTTTGTGGTTCTCACATAAACATTAAAACGTCCACAGAGAAGTATTGTTTGTAAACGGCAAATTATCAATCCCACAGTGACTTAAAAGCGGAAAAACAAAAAAAATACCATTGGATAAAACTTGACTGTAATTACACATACTGTTGAAAATTTCTCTTCACATGACTCTTACATCTTATATTCTCTTAGTATGACATTTTTTATTATTATTATCTTTTGTCTTTATATATTATATATACCTTCTTTATTTCTATAAAGGTCACTGGTCCTCTGTGAATAAGGAGCCTTGAACTTGTATAAAATTAATAACACTATAATTTCAGAAATTAAGAGTCACTGGAAAGTTTGACCATAAATATAAAACATATTTTTTAAATAGGTGCATTTTTTTCAAATAATTTTCACCTCAAATATAACTTTCTAAATACAAAATTCTTTTCGGCAGTTTATCCAACTGATGTAATAGAAAAATTGCTTGATTTTTAGGAATGTATCCCTTATTTTCCATACATAATCCATAGACAATCTCAGAGTTATGGCATTTGCCTTAATTTGACTGTTGCTTATTTAAGCGACAAGTGACTTAAAAATTAAAGTGTATTGTTTTACAAAGCAATATCATTCCTAAGAACATACACGCAAACATTACAATTAATAATTTACAATTTCTTCACACTTAATTTAATATTAGATTAAAGCTATTCCATTGTATATCTATTAATGTTATATAGTGCTGCATGCCTAGTATGTTTGCCACGACACGACATAGCTCAGAGACTTATGTTATCTCTGTATTTCTATTCTTTATTGGACTTCATGAAAATCGATTATCTTTGGTGTTGAAATAAAAGAGAATCAACCGAAAATTGCCAAATTTAATCGGTTATTTACCAAGGCCAAATAAAAATCCAAACATTAAGATAATGAAATACTCTTACTATATTAATTACTATAGTAATTTATATGAAGATGGAGGGACATTTCTGACATGGCTTGAAATAATGGCATAATACTGGGAGATAAGTCATGTTGTTGCGAACATGCTTGCCCTGCAGGATTTATTAAAATTAATATAAAATCTAAGATATATTAAATACCTTATAAACAATGTATTGAGCTACCTATGTAAACGAACACGAGAATTTGATGTACATAAACAGCAGATTTAGAAATAAAATGTACTTCAGAAACAAAGTATTGAATACTTGCAAGGCACATAACATTATTCTTTTCAATTTTCATATTTCATTGAATAACTGTATACAAAGGACACTCGCCCATCTAAGGTACGTCTAGTTTATTAAATTGTCAATAAACTGAAATTTCTTTTTCAACCATATCAAATTGATCTCTTCAATACACTCTGGGAAATTCAAAATTTTATTCACATGTTGTAAATTACATACACATCTGATCGTTACATAAATATTGTGCACACTTATTTTATTCAGCACAACATTGCTTCATTACAACAGAGAGAAGTTCCCCGCAACAATTCCACATGCTAAGTTTTTTCTATGATAAAATGCGTTTTATACGAAAACTATAACATTTTTATACAAAAATTGTTTCCAAGGCTTTATAATGACGGAATTACGTTCGATCATCGTTAAAAAATTTGTGGGCGTCAGTCTGGAGTGGGGTCCGGGGGCTGGACGGTGAGGGTGACGGATGCGCCCGAGCGTTTGATGAGCGCCACCACCTCGGGGTGCGGCAGGTTGCGCACGGGAATGCGATTGATGGCGAGTATCGTGTCGCCCACGTGGAGGAGACCGCAGCGAGCCGCGGGAGAGTTCGGGATCAGTTGACCTGCAATGTGGGATGGATACGGTTGCTAACGGAACGTACGTTACGTGCTGCGGTACGTGCGTCACGTACCCGGGTGATGGCAGCACTGTCGCTATGACGTCTACACCCGGCAACTCGTACTACAACGGAGCTTAATCGTAGTGTAAACATTTTTCTCGGCTTGGATAATCTGTAACTCTACGAGGGCAAAGTTAGACTTATTGCGCTCTACGTAAAGACAGCAGAAACGACTAGTGGAGAATGCCACTCAGAATGTTAGACAGTAAAATTTACAGTATATAAAAAAAAAACTGAAAACAAACTGTTCACGTACCAATTGTGCTAGTGGCCTTATTCGTGGAGGAGATGACAACGAAGCCAAAACCCTCCCCCTCCTTTCTGTTTACCGTGACGTCATACGGCATCGAAGACCATCCTTTCGCCGTGTCGAACTGAAGACCGTACCTGATTATTTAAATATTAATCAGTAAATATTACAGAGGCATTTTAATGAGATGGCTAGCAAACTAAATACTGAATTACTAATTGGGATTCAATCTATTAACGACTCCCTCCAGGGCACGGATCTATACTTACAGTAACTTTTTCAATTTTGTAAGACCAAGACAACCAATTGTTAATTTACGTACTATGTGAAATAGGGTATTAGCGGTTCCACAATAATTGTGCGATGTTAGTAAAATTAGTAATAAAGTATACTCTCCGGCTTAAGTATAACATCGCCTTAAGCGCGACTCGTTGCCACCGTGTAATTAATTGGTTTGGCTGGCGTGCATGATTAAGAGGGTCATTCAATAGTGATAAAAATATGACAAAATCGTCATTCTATTATCCCTACAACGTACAATTCACATTTCGCTAATTATGTATTTTTATTATTGTCGCAAAGCTTTGTCATTTATTTAAATGAATATGAGAGTTTATATAAAACGGGAGACCTAGTAAGTAACGGCTCTCTCTTTTCTATCGCGGCTGGCAACACGGTGGTAGCGGCTAGTTACAATTAGCTAGTCTGATATGAAAAAAAAAACGATAGAACTCACATCGGTACGTGCGCAGTGGGCGGGTACATGGGCGCTGGATGCAGGATGTTGTAGGAGGCGGGCGTCATGTGATGCATCGTCGTGTCCGCGCTGAGGGCGATATTGTATTATATGTAATGTGTAGTCTTAGATACGGGAAATAGGTCACCTTGCATTCCTAGATGTTAGATTTACTAATGTAAGATGTAAGGTGTAAGATGTAAGAGGTAAGTAACCTATGTAAGATGGGTTAGGTTAGGTGTGAAATTTCAATAAAAAAAAGTTCAAATTGAAACAACATTCATAAAAATAAAATATGATAAAACATTTAAATATGCTAGGAATCCATTCATTTTGTTTAAAAAAAAATGATATGGGTAAATTTAGGTTAAATTTTTTTTTACAGCAAACAATTAAAATAGATAATTATTTGTGTAATTAAATATTATTATAATAATAAGATACATTCGTTAATCTTAAAGTTAAAACTTATCTATTGGTAATTAAAACTAATATGACGTGAATAGTATCAATTGTTAACTTTTCGTATATTTACATCAAATCACAGTGTGACATACAATTCCATGCAAACACTTCATAAGCATTAGATTTTTTTGAAACTGGAACAACTAAACTAAAATTATACATGAAAATATTATAATTATAATTGTTAATTAATAATCCTTCACTTATCATCCTACTTTAACAATAACACTGTAATCACTCACGTCAAGAGCGGCTGATGCGCGTGCGGCGCCACTACGGCGGGCAGCCCCAGCGACTGGATGTCTGCCCGATTGTGGCGCACCCCGAGCGTCACCTGCCAACCATCAGATGTTTGTGTTTAGGATATACAGGAAAATTGATTTTGGGGATCGACGAGGTCTGAAAGTCGACTGACTCCCTATTAATATTTCAAACTCTCAAGATATTCTATAAGTTCAGTTACGTGTTTTGTTTTTTTTGTAGGCTTCTATAAGTTAGTGGATGGTGGTGAATTTTTAAAGTAATTTGGCTATGGGGTCTGATGTATCACTTTATGTTGGAAAAGGGGTCTCTTGCTCAAAACAGTTTGGGAATCCTTGCTATAGGTGTTTAAGATATGTAACGTATTTTACGTTACATCCTGTCCTATCGGAAAATAAATCATTATGCAAACTTTTTTCTACAAAATTATTTCATACTTAAGTATGTTCACATTCATAACTTCACATATTAGCTTACAATTTTAAACTTTGAATTATCTTATATAGTTTTTGACAAGGCTGTCAGGCAGTCGGCGTCGATATTTCGTTGTCACTGTCAACTTGTTAGACAAGCTGTCACTTGACTTGTCACTTATTCATCTTGGAATCAAATTTGAGGTGGTGGCAGCATTGCGCGTTCTTTTGTTGCAATTAGTGATATGCAATTTAGTTACTCTATGATCTATGTTTTCCATTCCTTGAGGCTGAATGGAGTGATACCTTGGTAGAATGTCTTCTTCGAATTTTTAAGAAGTTGTCATTGATGTTTTATCAATCAATCACTTTCCGGCCGATCTTTGAAAATCAAGGACATTCAAAATGTGATTTTTTTATTTTTTCTCCTTTTTAAATTTAACTAAAGAATAATGCAACAAGCATTCGTTTGGGAAGCTATAATACTTGCTGTTATATTTCATTTGCAAATTTTGTTGTGTATTCGCCATATATTGAGTGATTATATTCAAAATCATTTAATCATATAGGTATTTAGTAAATACACTTATGAACGTAATTTTTTGCTTCTACCACTGTTTCGAAAGGGTGCTTTAACAATGAGAAGAAACGGCGAAAGAAACTCAGCACATCTTTTAAACAACATATGGTAATTACAAAAGTTTAAAGTTTAAACCTGTGCGGAACTGGTTTCGACACAAATTTTGTCCAGGCATTCTTGTCATTCGTGTACTCATCTATACTATAATATCCCTTGCCTATAAATTGTGTCTCATGGTAAGTCTCGTAAAAATATTTCGTCTCGAATTAAATTTTCAGTTCGAATCTATATTTCATGTAGTGTTTATATTCTTACAGGACTCCTATTGAGAACCTTTTGTTGTAATTTTGTGAAAAACATCGGATTTCCCGGGTAAGTTGCATTGACAGATTTCGGAATTTTAAATTTGGACTTAGGTGATAACTCGTTTAGAAATTAACGTTGTGTTTTCACTTTTGTACACAGTGTTTTTGTTTTTGCTTTGGTTTTTATATTTTCCTTTTTCAATAAAATTAGTTTTTGAACAACTTTTACAATGGGTTATTTTGATACTATTCTTTTTGGTATTGGCTTGTTACAACTACAACTGGCTTTTTTGAAACGACTGAATTGCCGGTACCTACAACGTGCGCTAGGACAACGCATCCGCCATTATTTTCATCATTTTTGTTTAAAATCTCATAATTTTGGATTGCTACACTCTGGTATGTAATTTTATTTTCTTACAAACTAAAGAACTGGGCATTCAACATATACGATTTTAAGACTGGGTTAATTTATTCTAGTTAATCTTAAGTCTGTTTATTGTTGGTAAATTTTGCTTATTGGAATTTCTTCCAATTTAATTTTTATATAGGATGGATATTAAGCCATCCAGGTGCCCGAAATTTATTAAACTTTGTTTTTGACTCATAACAATTTGATATAAAACGTCATAGTCTAAAATTATAAATTTAGATAATGTTTAGTATGCTTTTTTGGCAATATTTATAAATTCAATAAAAATTTAATATGTTGTTTGGCAATATAAATTTAATTAGGGTTTAAAATGTTTATGTATTTTTTTTGGATACAAATAAATATTTGTTATTTAAATTTCATGCAGTTTATTTTTTCCAAGTGATAGGGTTCGCTTGTAATATAAATAAATACTTTTCTTTAGTCCAATACTCTGCTTCGGTGCAACTCTTTGTGTATGGTAAAACCATCATACATATGTACATCTTCACTTCCTCATAATGAATATATATCAAAATATTTTTTTTTTTATTTATATTACAGATAGTTGCAACTGACTGAAGGATACACAGAGCATTTTCCAAGTCCAAGCCAACGTCCCTTGTCAGTGGTACATTCTACATCAACTATTGAGGTAACAACGTCAGGTCGTTCCTGTTGGAGATAGCTGAGCTTTGCACCACCCGACTAAATATTTGCCTGATTAGGTAACTCCCTCCTTATATAATAGACCGTGAAATGTTGTACAAGTGTAGGAGTAGTAGTATTGTACTTGTAGTATAGGAGAGCCAGTACTAGGCATGTCCGCACTTCTTTCTTAGCAACGTTTGGTGTTATGGATGTACCATATTGTTCCCCGTGAACTACTCTTATCAATTTATAAAAACCACATGAAGTACAGTAGTTTTCGAGGTTACTGTGTTCTGATAAAACTGACAGGTTTTTTTTAATATTGTTTAAGAATAAGAAGTTAAATTCAAGCTAACAGTAAAGTGAAGTAAAAATAAAGATGAACAACGACTAAGTTGTACGTCCCAGTGTCTGGCGTGTTAAACATAACGATAGTCAAAACACGAAAACAAACAATATTAGAAAAATGGTGTGAAAGATGTGGGATATTTAAAGCATGTTAATAGGAATACACTTGAGATCTGTAATTGAATAATTATTCTGTAGTTACTAGCAAAGTAGAAAAATATTTTATTGTTTAAAATAATGATAACTTTATAGCCTTATTAGGTCACATAACTTCTGCTTACGCTAAGAAGCAGGACACGATGCGTGTTTTAGTCAGACTGCTGCTCTGAATTAACGGACGGTACTTACATGTCCCCTGGAAGCCGCCTGGCAGACGTAGGCCACGGCGCGCGCGTGTGTGGCGCCCGCGAGCGGAATGCCGTCCACTGACGTCAGCAGGTCGCCCTGACGGAGCAGGCCGTCCGCCGGTCCACCTGTGTATACAATACCATCGACATTACTGTAATGTTTGTGTACTAAAAAGTCTACAGTACAAGACGTCGCCTACATATCTGCAATACGTGGGTTGTCACCATCGCGTTATCAGCTTACAAGAAAGCCATAAATTAAACAGCGTGTTGACCGAATCTCCAGCCCTGCAACTGAAACATGATAAATTTTTCGTTTCATTTTCAGGAAGGCTAGCCATATATCGTAAGACTACTATGAAACTTTGTCCCCAATGTAATTTAATCTAATATACAAAATTGTTTGACGGAACTTCTGGCTTGCGTGTGACGGTGTTGTAATGTTTTATGTCGACGAACCGACGGCCCGCATGATAGTAAGTGGTTATTTTTCGTTGTATAAAATAGTGTTTTTAAGTTCGTTAAAATATATTTGGATTCTTTTTTTTTTAATTTCAATGTGTTGATTGGCGCATTAATAAATAATTTTTCTTTCTTTTTGTCACCTCTGACTATGGATATTCGTTACAGTAAATCGACCACAGACAGACAGTTTGGACAGAAAAAGGATGCTTTGCAATACGACGGTGTGTCAGTGACGAGACAGTACCCGGCACCACGTATCCGACCGCGACGCGGCTGCCGTCCTCGGTGCCGCCCACGATGCGGAACCCGAAGCCGGCGGCGCCGCGTGCCAGCCTCACCAGCACGTCCGCCTCGGGGTCCGCACTGCCTCCTGCCTCTACCTGGTGGATGGCGAACGATGGATACGTTATAATATTATTTACGGTTCGAAACGCAAAACTGAGCTATAATCCAAAACCACAAAATATATTCTTACGACATTAAGGGACACTAGAAATCATCAGTCATGGGCTCCCTACTACGCAGTTGTGTAACTAGGGCCGTTGGCATACGTGCGACATAAAACTGACTTTATTCATTACAAGACTCTCATACATCAATGAACTGACTTTGTACAAGACTCCCCCTATACAACTACCCTTTCTACCGGATATACATGAGACCACGTATTATCTCTAACGCATAGATAGATACATACACGACAGTAATATTTTTTTTTTATGCTAAAATTCTAAAAGACGGATGTCTATAATTGGTGATCCGGAAAGTAAATAACATTTTAAGCCCTGTGGAAATATTTAAATTAAGAGATCCAATGTGGTTTCCTTACATTCACCAAGTAAGAGTATAGCATGAACAACGTCATTAAGCGGCTGACCTTGTGAAATATGTTCCCATGTCTGTATGTCTGCAAATAATATTTTAAGAACATGAAAGTATTTTTAACAACAAGAAATTAATAACCAGAGTTCGTGTGGTATTGACACAATGTTATTTACCTGCGGGTAGTTAGCGACGTAGACGGCGTTCGGTTGCGTCTCGCCGTCGTAACAAGACGGCGACTGGCGCGACACGGGCGAGTGCATGTGTCGAGAGG
This sequence comes from Megathymus violae, assembly GCA_003671415.1. Taxonomy (NCBI): domain Eukaryota; kingdom Metazoa; phylum Arthropoda; class Insecta; order Lepidoptera; family Hesperiidae; genus Megathymus; species Megathymus violae. The sequence continues at coordinate 1,883,460 of PDGT01000006.1, read as the reverse complement.
GCGACGTGTCTCTCAGCCTGCGGACAAACGTCGGGTTTAGAGCTTCATATCAACAACACGGAAACAACGAATACAATGCCAAGCTGTGGATTTAAAATATTTTACACACAACATTATCAAATCAGTGTGACAAACTAATAAAACAAATTTTTTTTGACATTCCAAATTCAAAATAATTAATAAATAATTAACGATTGAAGATCTCATGTATCATCAGAAATTAATAAGAGGAATTAATTTTGGTGTGCGCTAAAACTGAATTGACAAAAGATGGCCGACGTCCATGATTATGAGGTGTAAGTAGTCCCATCCACCCTTGACTCCGAGTCAACTTTGTTCAGTACATTCGCCAAGGTTAATATATCACTGTTATACCTTAGCGGAGATCCTTTAAGTCTTCCATTTGATGAGTTATTCGAAGGCGACTGGCTTTGTAGACGCGTCGATGGCGAGTTTGTTAACAACCGGTCCGTTGCGCTATTATTCGACGGCGAATGACTTCTTAATCGACCTGTAATTAAAGCGTTCGTTATTGTTGCAATCCTTTTGTCCTAATTAATCCTTGACTGAGGGATTTATGCATGGGATGCATGTAAAAGACAGTTATGACTGGAAGAGGAAAGGCATTTTTTGTAGCCATAAGACATAAAGGATTGCGTCAACGCGGTTATTACGTCACGATCATCACAAAATGTATAACTTCCCAACAAGTGGATTCTAGTCTTCTCAGACATTCAGTGGGGATTCACCGTTATCATGATTTATCATTACATCCCATACTGTCCCACTCCTGAGCTCGGGTGTCCTCTGCGGGTGCGGATTGGCAGACTACAATACCATTGAGAACATCACAGAGAACTTTCAGGTGTGCAGATTTCCTCACGATGTTTTCTTCCACCAAGGCAAGTGATAAGTAATTTGATACGTACATAATTCGAAAAACTAGATGGTGCATGCACAGTTCGAATTAGACTCCCGTGGGAGGGACATGCGTTAAAATCATTAGGCTACACTACATAGGCGCATAAAATGAACAAAAGCAATGTGTATCACTGTCCAGAGCTGTTTAGTCAACAATATTTATAACACCTGTGGAGTTAGACGGAGAATGGGGCCTTATTCTACTAGTAGACGGGGACTGCCTCGATAGACCGCCGATAGCTGCTGTGGTCGGAGAATGGAGCATGCCGTCTTCGGGGAACCCTGGATGAGATAATAAGTATCATAATTGTTTTTTAATAGCCTGAAGAGCAGACATAAAGACGGGCCACCTGATGGTAAGTGGTTACCACTTCCTATGTCCATATGTATCACCAGTGGAGTCACCATTGAAATGCCGGCATTGGAAGAGAGCTCATTTCATTTTATTTTGAAGAACACCATATCATAGAAATACTTCAGAAGGAAGTTCGTTCCACAATTTGCATGTGAGAGGCAAAAATGTTCGTGAGAACCGGATTGCCACGAATCTAGTCGACGTTGATGGAACATCATTCTTCGTTGAGTAGTACGAAGATGGAAGGGTGTTGTGGGCATGGAGACAAAGTTATTCGGACCAATCACCCTTATAATAATTATAGAAACACACTAGAGTACTCACTAGACAGTTAACCTAAAATAAACATGATATTACCTCCATTATCACTGCTATCCGCTACACTTGCATTGCCTCGCCAATAGGCCGCATTCATATCCACGTGCACCGTAGGGGTAGGCACTTCTCCCCAGTTGTTGTTCCACCTCTCACTGTTGCCATCCCAACCATTTCCGTTGCTCGGTCCCTCCAATCTAGTCCCTAGATCCCACTTCTGAGCACCCTCATCCCACTTCTGAGCATTCTCGTCCCACTTTTGCGTCGTATCGTCCCATTTCTGGGCATTCTCAGCCCAGCTTCTTATGTTGTTTGAGTTATCGATCCATGTTTCTCTCTCTTGCCATTGGTTGTCCCTCTCCTGCGTCTCGGTCCAGGGTGTCACTACAGGGAGGGTGAGCCGAGCCCCCGGGGTACTGCTTCTACGACGGCGGTCCATAAGACTCTCTCTGGTCTCGCGGGTTTTGTGTTCTGGTACTGCATATGTCGCTTCCACTGTGAGATACAGACATTGCAATTATCAGTTTTGATATAATAAAATCATAGCATTAGTATGCCAGATTTAGTTCTTAGTATAATCGATAGAGGTTCTCTCTATATAAACACATATCCAGTTAGTCAGTAACAGATATATTTACGATAGTTCTTATTGTATAAAAAATTGGCATATGGGCATATTTCTTTGTTCAATTATTTTAATAACAAATAGAAAATAAAAATAATGTTTGATCTGTAAACTAAGATTTCTTAAAAAGGCTAAATCTTTCAATGGAGCAGGAATTGTCATTTCATTTATTTAGTAGTAAGTAATTAAGTATAAATAATAAATACCGGAGTTCAGTCCGTTCTGCAAATCTCTCAGGGTATCCTGCTCGTGAAGTGCGGGCGACCGCAGTTGTTCCGCAGTTGGTGTCTTACTTCTGCCCAACTGGCTGTTAGCGGCAGCTGTGAAAACAAAATACGTACACGTTATTATATTATTTAATTATTAAATAAATAACTTATTATAATTAACTGTCAAATGTAATGTGCTTCTATCTATATCTATTTCGATATAATGATGACAAAACTGAAAATAAATGTTTGTATTCAAAGACGTTGCGTTTCGACTCATTAAATAGTCTGTTCATCAGTAACCTAAAAGTATATAAATTAAACGAACTCACCACTAGCCGGTTGGACACGGGTGGCGGACCGGCTGCGCGGGGCCCTGGAGATGGCGTTGTTCCGGCGCCACACTCGCAACGTGGTCTCATGCAACGCTGGACAGTCCTTCAACACCTGGAACATGTCGGTAAGAATATGAGAGAGCTAGCGATAAAGATAATGACATAAGATAATAACAAAGAGACTGATATCATGCACTACTTGTTATAAGATTCAATTAATACAATAGAGAAGAATTACATGTTGTCAATAGCCGGAATTTGGAACAAAAAAGACTGTAGTTGATTCCGTCAAGTTACAAACTTACTCATACAATTATCATAGGTGCATGTTATTTTTGAAAGACATGCAGTTTAATTTGTAGTCATCGGTTCGAAAAGGTTATTTACGTGCAAAAAATACATTCATTAGTAATTTGTTACTGATAACATTAGTTTAAGCTAGAACATTTTACCTTTGTTGTAATGTAAGCCTATATTTCCAGATACATGGGTTATACATAGAGTGTACACTGTACAAGTACATCCTACTTAAATAAAACATTTTATGATGATTTAAGTTTTAGCTCATAGGTTCAAAGTTACTATAATGTATATAATTATTACATTTTTATTTCAGTCTAAATAACTCAGTAAGGAAGATCAATCAGAAGTAAGTGAGTAAAGAAGACTATAGTGGTATATGGCGGTGTTATGTTTAGGAAGGAACAGAAAGTCCAAGCAAAGAAGTTAGGAGAGGTTTATTCACTTGTCACAAACAGAAACACGCACACAGTAGTCACATAACATAGACACACAAAAGAAAGAAGGAATTAAAGTACACACCAAGCACAATGATTACATTAAAACTACAAAACAATAATATGCGCGCAAGCGGACGGCGATAAGGCGGTAGGTGACACGGGCTTCACGGCAAGTCAATATGTACCGACTGGCGGGGCGGACCGTCAGCGGTCAGCCCGTGAGTGTTTAATAACTATAATACCCGTCCGAGCGGCGGATTTCCAATATCAGGTGTTTATATTATCCTGTCAAACTATATGAGTTGGCTACAAGACCATTACTTCTTTTGTCTACAATCAATTCACCTGGACGACATGTTGGTGCGGCGCATGTCTGACGTCAGTATCGCCTATCTGTAACAGCAGATCGCCTTCACGTAATCCAGCACACCTGCTTCTGTCCAGTACCTGGAACAACAGAACAACCATAAATCTATGAGACATAATATGTATTTATAAGGGTATAATATAGAATGATGCTTCGCCGAACCAATTTTTTTTCAATTTATCTAAGGTGAACTTAACTATTGATTACTTGTCAACGTGATGATGGCAATGTTTTAAATAACGTATATAGAGCAAATATAAATAATTATATGTATACTACAGCGGTACATAACATTACATTACACATCTTACATATCAATCATTTTCATCCACTTTCCACGTTGCGTACTTTAAAAAGTCATCACAAAACATTAACAATAAACTGTCAGCTGTCACTTCTTAGTAACCTAAATTGTCAGTAGTAATTTATTTAGGATATGTAATGTCCAAAGAAATAATTATGTCAAATGTTTCTCGATGATTAAACTAAGACTTACTAATAGTTAGATTAAACTAAATTAAACTAAAACTTATTATAGATTAAGTTTATGACTAAGACCTGACAATTATTTTGTGACATTCACACCTTACTGCCATTATACTTTTTATTTTGTGACATAAAACAGCCATAGAAAATAAATTAAATGGACAGTTGGAAGTTATTTTAAAGTGTCATCATTCTTCAGTACAGCACCATAAACCCGGTCAGGACCTCATTCATTCGTATCACTGTAAATGATGGTTATGTTAATAATATCTAGAATATAACATTCATTAGTTCATTCACCATCGACTGACCTTTTTTACTTTCTGTCCGTGCACACTGTCCGCGATGGTGAACCCGAAGCCGACGGCGCCCCTCCGCAGGGTGAGCGTGAGCTCGCGGCCCGGCTCGCTGGCGGCCGCACTCGGGCCGTGGTGCTGGTGGTCTGACAACAACCAACAACGTCACGGTATTTAGCGACAAGGCCTGGACTGATCGATGTGATTCGCCGTGTAATACGAATGAACCAGTTGTGTCCGAATAGTAACTTCAGCTTCTAATGGAAAGCTACAAGACTTTTTATTATCATTTGGTTTTCTGTGAATTGTGAGTGTTTTTAATGGTCGAAAATTTAACTGTCGGTATCTTTGGAGGAAACAGGGAGTCAAATTAAAATGTTGTGTATGAATTTTCATTCTTTTTCTATATATATATTTAAAATTACAATATACATGAAAGTAATGTACTATCATTAGGATAAATTTTATGTGACGGACATACACCAAGTGATCCTATCAGTATTACATTTTTTCGCTGCATGTATAAATCGCTAAAACATACATTTATGTGGTTTTTTTAATAATAATAATTTAACAAACATTATAAGAGACGGGAAAATAATGGGCAGTCCTAATGTCACAATATTCTGTATCAGTCAACCCTGAATGCTGGTGAGAGGATGCGTCACGTGCGTACAATACCAGCTAACGCTATTTATCTGTCAAATAAATGGGTTTCCTTCTTTGTTCTTGAATTATACCTTTAGTGCTCATTTATTACATGAACGGCCGCAACTACTTACCATCAGGTGGAACGACTCCACGTTTGTCGGCTACCGATATTAAAAAAAAATCCAATGAGAAACCCAAAAGTATGATTATGCCAGCGTGTACCACTCAACGTTGTTAGTACAACTCACCAGTAGCCAAGGTGAGTAAATGGTCAGCGGAGGGACACCGGGGCGGGACGGTGTTCGGCTCCGTGGTAGCCAGTTCATCCAAATCGAACGACCGGGACATTAACCGTCGTTGTCCCGGGCTTTGCGGCGCTACCGGGGAATTGTCCGGTTCGTCGCGGCCCTGACTCGCATCCACGTGGCTCGGGGAGTCCAGGTTGAATCTGATAAACCACATCACAAACCACTGATTAAAATGAAATAGTTTGCATGTGTGCACCAGTGAGTTTTATGTTATGGAATATCCGTGCTTACTGTCACGTACTGAGAAGGTGCAGCTACACACTATCTATTAACAAAAGCATTTCTCACACATGTACCCAGACAAAAAGTTGGTCTATAAACACCAGGGTGTTTGGCATACCTGTTTAGTCAATTTATATTCTATTAAAAAACTTATTATTGGGTAGCACTGACTACAGTGTGGTATGATCATTGATCAGAACCAGCACATCAATCATCATACAAGAATATAATGATGATAAGAGCTAATGTGTTGTTACCTGGTACGCAATGCCCTGGTGAGTTGTTGCATGGCCACTGCATCTGAAGAAACTGGGGTGGTGGAGTCCACCGCCAGAGTGCTTAGAACACGGGTGTTTGGGTCCTCCGAATCAAATGACAGGGGGTAACCTGTACAAATAAAATATTAATATTGTTTTATGATCCTCAAATTCTGTAAGATTTATGGAATAATAATAATAATAAAATTTATTGTTTACTGTTGGTTTATACATAGATCTTACCATACAGATGATAAAGAGTTCTCAACAGTCCACCCTATGTGGGTATACAATAATTTATAAGTCAAATTATAGGTTAATAAAGTTATTATATATACAGCTTACTTCTTTTATATTAATAATTACATTTGAAATTATATTAATTAATTTAAATAACTATGTCACAATTTATAAATTCATTTATGTCGTAATATATTGATGTCAAAAGAAATTTTTTCAGTGTTAGTCTAAATTTACTTTCTGGTAATGTATACATATAAGTATGTATATAAATGTGGATGGATGACATTCTAATTCTCTAATGCTGGAATGAATATTAAAATATTCGCGACAAAGAATATTTTTTATCTTAATAACTGGCAAACAAACAGACATACCACGGTATATTGTGGTGCTATGGAAGTCCTTAACACTGGAAGCATTAGATGTTTACTGGACAAGGAAGTAAGCCTGCTCTTTTTTTTTGTTTTTTCCTATAATGGCATTCACATCTCTTGTGTGTGAGACGTATTTGGCCAATTACGACGTTATATGAGAGTAACACGCAGGGAAAATGTTCGGTGTTTAATTTTGAAAAATGTCAGGAACTTGGTCCAGGGCACTTAGAAAAAAATAACCCCATGATACTCTGCTCGCCAACCTGAATTATTACCTTTAAGCATGTAAGAATATCCAATAATATTTACAGACCTTTATATTAAAATGTCGGTCCATCGTTTAATACTAACCTCGTACAAGATGCAGAGTGACCTCGGTGCCGGGTGTTATCGACTGGAAGATCTGCGCGACCTGCGCGTGCGACAGCCCGCGCACACCGCGGTTGCCCACGCCCACCACCACGTCGCCTGGTCGAAGCGCGCCTAGGAAACAACATTACATCAGACGCTTTAGCAGTAAACTTCATTTCTAACTACTCATTCTCGTCGTCTCTCGTTCTGGAATTTAGCAACATGTCTCTGACCATTTTGGGGTATGGTTCTTTGCAGGTTGAATATAACTGCAGTGGCCGATTACCAAAAGGTCAGTTCTACGTCTCTTAGCGTCTGATAATATTCAAGATGGCCGTTTTGATCAGCTATTTTAATAACCGACCGTGGAGAGTGAGGTTGTGAATTTGCACCTCAATGTACAATAAATCTCAGTTTCCATACTGTCCATCTAACCATCTCATGAACTAGTACAACCAATTACATAATGAATTTGAATGCCTAAAACTACTTACCGTCTATCCAAGCCGGGCTGTGCGGCACGATGCTTCGTATCTGCAGGTAGCCCTCAGTCTCCGGTATGCCCTCTGCGCCGATCAGAGTGAAGCCCAGGCCCTGCAATGGAGTACCACATTTGTAAGATGGAACGAACTTATTTTTACGTAGAAAGTTTTCAACTTATCTTCAACTTATTGGCAGGCTACTGCTGGGCACAGGTCTTTCGTGACTAATTACAGCAATATTTCCCAACAGGAGCAGAACTTCTGTTAGTTTGTTGACTATTGACATATGAATTGTTATATTCTTCAACAAACCTGAGTTCCTTTTGTGAGGTTGAGGGTGAACCTCTCACCGCGGAGCTCGCCTGCTGGCGGCGGGCCGTTCGGCTGGCTAGTGTTTCCGTTTTCCGCTGCCATTTTTTCAGCTGAGAGTAAAATTATTGATATTTTAGATTTAATCCTTATAATCTACAACTGGCCCACTACTGGGTTTTTCTCACAGTGAGAGTTTAAGGCCACCAACATGATTAAATTGCTGGCAAATTCTGTGACCTTCGATAACTTTATGGAGGAATTTCGAATGAGTAATTTCTTCTCAACATTTTTCTTCTTCGCCAAAGTATTAGTTATTTTTTCAGGATTTAAACTCGGATCTTCAGTAATGAAGGCCGCTATTGTAAGGAATAGGCAAAAAAGGCTTAACAGATTTTATTGAATCATAGCTAAGAACACTCGACAATATCATCTTTGAAACATAAAAGAAACTAAGTCAAAATGGGTTCATTACTTTGGGAATTAATGTGCATATGTACGTTAAAGCTATAAGATAACCTCTATTTACGTGGGGGTGAAGAGATATAATATCTTACTTAGATATTTTTTTTATGTTACTAGCCGACAAACGAGCAGACGAGCCGCCTGATGGTAAGTGGTCACCATAGCCCGTGGACATCAGCAAGACCAAAGGTATCACCGATGCGTTGTCGGCCAGGAAATGAGAAGAAGGTAAGAAAGAAACAAAAAGATTACAGATTACAACACATGGAAATTTTACAGTTACATATTAATCAACCATACGAATAACCAAACAATGTCAACCACCAACCAATCCGAAATAAGACTTGGACGTCTATGATGCAACGTAATTCAATTCCACTTACTGCTTAAGAGAAGCCATCTTTAAATTTATGTAGGTTGGTCTGTAACAGGTATGTGCCATGCTTCTTAAGCGGGCAAATGAATTGGTTTTGAAAGGTTCCTGGTGTTTCAAAGCGAACAAAAACTGATATTGACCATTTGACTGATGAAGCAAAATCGAAATCGGGAGTCGGTTGACTATTGTAGCAACTTGATGAGGGTTCCGTGCTTCGAAAGTCACGTTACATGATCAATCCCGGTTGTTAACTCTATATATTAATCATTAAGGCTTGCTCAGGCTTGTCACCCTCAGGTAGAAATGAACATTTTTAGAGAATGTGTAGAAACTAGCAGAAGCGCTGAAGTATACCCTTCTCGTTTGCTAGAAATATGTTTTGCGGAATACTAAACTATGATTAGTGTATTGGAGGGGGCATGGTATGATCACTTCTATAGATCGAACAGATAAAGCTTTTTAGCAGAAAGAGGCACAATGAAGGTAATCCCAAAGGTTATATTTAATACAATTGAATCGCGTAAGCACTAGTCAAGGGTATCAGAAAGCCAGTTAACTCTGCACTGTAGAAAAGTGTTCCGAGTATTAACATAGCTGTCACGGGTAACGAGATTAACAGTTTGACGAGCAGTTCGAAACTGCGCAGATATTACTCAGCGAATGCGTAAGGAGTGCAATTATGTAAAATTCACTGTTACAACCTTCGGTATTTATTCGAAGTAGCATAGCAGTAGCTTATAAATCTGTAACGAACCTGTCTTTACATCAAGGATAATTTAATTTAATTTCAATAAAATTTTATTAAATTCAATTTAAAAACACTTGAGGTATTGTGAAATAAATGTTTTTTTGCTATGAATTCAAGCATCAAACAAAAACTAGACTGACTTTAATGCAAGTTTTGTTCTGGAGACAGAGTAAGAAATTCGAATAGAGGCCAATTGTTATTTGTTTCGGTTTTTTTTAACTAGAGGTTCTTTGTCAACGTTACTAGTTTTTTAACGTGGGGAAATCCGTTCTGGTTAATTTATCCGTCGCGGATATAAGTGATTGGCTATCGTATTCCTACCGACTAAAAACACCCATGGATGCTTCTCCTAATCAACCCTAGTCGGGATCACGGGTACAGTTTAACATTCTTTTGCGATATCGATTGTAACTGATCCTTTTTGATGGAGCTGAAGTTTCTCCATCTTGTCTTCACTATTGGGTGCGCACTCTGGTTTAGCTCCAAAATGTATAAAACTTGAACCTTTAATTACTTAACAACAAACCAACAACACATCCAATGCGGGTGCGGTCGGTAGTCGGATGGGTGACCCTTTGGAAGGTCACGTTATCATTATATAGCAGTCAGTGCGCCTTGTGAAAGTACTTCGGGCGGCATAAACGTGTATAGACTGGCACCCTTGCCCCAGGGTTTTTTGTGCTGCGCGTGGTATGGCTATATACTCGACATCATGATCCAAGAACAAACATATATTTGTCACAAAAATGTTTGACTCGGCCGAGAATCGAACCCGCGATCAATCGCTGGGCATGCAGCGTCACTACCACCAGGCTAGGTGATCGTCAAATAACTTTTACAAGAATTTTCGACACATGGACTTACTACTAAACTCATCAACAATCCACATTGGAGCAGTCTGTGTATGTCTTAGGCTACTTCAATTAACAGAAGACACCCATAACTTGCAGTGATAGTTGAAGCCAAACATATAACTCCAGATGGGATGCTAAAATTAAACTAACCTCTCAGTCGTCTAGCTTGCAGTACTGGATTCTCGTACTGAGTTCGTCTGTTGATGTGGTCAACGTAATAGGAGCCATACCGCTCATCGGTCACTCGTTCCCAGCCATATGGCAACTCATCCTCCCCACATTCACCAAGTGAGTGTTTCCTGACCCTCGCTAGCCTTGGATCTAGCCAATGAGAGGTTCCTGTGTTGTAGCTGTGGAAGTAATAGAATTAATCATTAAACATTCAAGTCATCTATACCTACTTATCTTAGGAGAGAAACATTTGATCACCTTTTTTGTAGTAATAAATCCATACTATGAATACTGCCAACTTATCTTGAGATGGATCAAGCAAAAATTGGATAGAATCGAAAAATTGGTACTTTAAAGAACTCTTCAATTGTTTATTTTAGTTAGTAAGTGCAATTAACTGGTAAAAACCACTGTTAAACTGTTGTTTTTGTTACTTGTTAATATTAGCTTAAACTCAGTCTTTCAGACTATAGTACAATAGTAGATAGTCCAAATAAATCAAATAAAAATAATTTTGTGTTAGCATTATTCAATTAGGCCTTACATAATTATTTTCCTTCAAAATACTTGTTAACATTATTAAGGACTTTAAGACAAAAAACAAGATTTCAAAATTTCAAACAAGCTTCATTACTAATTTAATATTTCTGATGATATACCAGTTAACTCAAAGAGAAATTTCTGCATGTATAATTGCATTATGTTGCATGCAAATGAAAGCTGTTGATAAATGGATATTAGTCACACACAGCTTGTATGAATATACATATGAGTTTTCAAATGTTGATAGAACTATTATAAATAGTATTATTGGTAATAGGTTCCTTCGCAGTTTCTTCTTCTCAATGTTAAAGCATGTTTTTAAAGTGATAGAAGAAGCTTAAAATATATATACACATATATTTACTTAACACCTAAACGATTAAATGATCTAGAATTTAAATTAGAAACAACCACACTCATGTTACAAAACAATCAAGGGTTGAATAATACTTAGGTAACTTAAATAAATCATTGAAATATTATTAATTCTAAGTACACATTTATAAAAACTTCATTATTTTTGGGTATAACAAAGATTTTTAGGTATAACAAAGATTAAAAACCTTTAGAGTATACATACCAAAGTGCAAGGGTACTTAAAACAAATATCAAAGTCAGAACAATGTCATTTTAAACATTAATTTACTCTTGATTTTATTAGTTTAGTTGGCTCGGTGTTTGAGTTAATCTTTTTTAAATACCTATAGTATTTATATTGTTCTTTAAACAAAAATTTCACTTTGAAACAATGAAATACTTCAATATTTACATGAGATGCAGAAGTATTTGAGTAAATATGATCATAACATACAGCCAGAATTGCTTTAAGCTTGGATTTGAATGTATTAAAAAAACAATATGATGATAATAATAGATCAGATACTAGGAAGAGCCTTTTAATAAAAAATCATTATAAGTAGATAGATAACTTAATGGTTATTTAATTATTGTTTAAAATAAGCTTTTAATATCTTCTACCCATTGTCATTGGCATTGCTGTTTAAGGCATTATCCTGAATGAATTAACTTTTAGAAATCTACTTTTGACTCTAAGACTGTCTATAATTAAAATGAAATAATGGTTATTAATGATTTTAGTACTTTTAAAACAATCTTAGACATTATTCAACTTTTTTTATGGTGTTAACATTGGGAAGGCTATTATATTTCGATATTACCATGAAATACCTTTTGAAATCTCTATTTTCTTTATCTCTAATAATCTCTACTTTGAAACTAATCTTTTGTGATTATCGGAAACCTCCCAAGAGCAGTGTGTATGTCAATAGTTTTTACAAATGCAGCAAAATTAATATATTGTCGCTACAGTCATATTTACCATTTACTCCATTTTTTAAAGCATGTGAACAGCATTATAGGAGTGGTCCTACTTTTCTTTGTAATTAACACTCACAAAGAACTATAATAACAATAAAGAGTACCATTAACATAAAATCTGTACAGTATAATTGAAGCCGACAATTAACTGTACGGTATATAAAATATTCTATAAAAAACTGATCTGAGTTTTCAGTTGACCATATGAGTTACTCCTTGTACATGTGGTTTATATCAAAATGTTTATCTCTATTATGTTATGATTATTCTTGTCAGGTTATCTGTCTTGCATCAACAGATGTTAATAATAGATCAGACACTAGGAAGAATCTTTTAATGAAAGAATATTATAAGTACTTAAAAATTTAAGAGGAAATTTGAGCTTAATCTTTTAAGTTGGCAAATTAAAACCACTAATTACTTGAAAAATAGATAATAATAGATAAATATTGAAAACCAGAGAAGTTACACTAAGGCATATTGTAATAAGTCATATCTTGAAAACCCTTCAGACAATTTAAGACAAATGATTAAAATGGATAAATAAATATAGTATGGTTGAATATAGACTATTCAATGAAATGTTCTGAGCACTATACTATGTTAAGGAATAACTTATAAACCTTATAACAAAAAATACTCACTCTATAAAGTATCTTTCTCCAGTGGGTGTGAATGCTTTCTCCCACATTGGAGGCAACGGTCCAAGGTTGTAATCATCTTCATCTTCCCTCTTGAGGCTGGCATCACCCACTCTCACACCAACCACTGACCCACCAACTGTACCTGGTGTCCCTGAGCTATGAGTAGAAATACCAGCTGAAGACAGTCTATCAGAGTCTACAGAACTTTGAGCCATCGCTGTATGCAATAACACTAAGACACAAACTCTAAATGCATCATCAAGTAACCCGCCAAATAGGCCGTGTAGTAAGTTTTCAAATTTCAAATTTAGAATTAAACTAAAATCACTATCCCCCTACACGCACACAACACCACTTGCATTCCGCGCTCTTTACTCATCGGGTTTTAAGACATTCCACAAAAACAAAACAATAGAGGCGTGTAGGCATATCTGTGACCAGTATGAGTCATTTTGGGATCTGATGACTCCTCGGTAACTTGTTGAGTCTTGTATTTTTTGGCGAAAGCAGTAAACGGATCCACGTAGTTATAGTGATTGGATTTTTTCAAACTTTTTCCTCGAGTCGTGTCATAATTGCGATGCAATGCTCGATACGCGAGGCATGTTGCGGTAATCAAGTTTCGAGTCTAGGGTGCAGGTGCATCACAATCAACACAATCGCACCAAACGGTAACGTTGAAAACAACACGCTTCTCATCAGATGTATTGTAACGGTAAATCAGATAACGTGCATCAAAACTCAATGCCCTGTCGTGATAACTAAGTAAGTTCACTTTCTCACAGTATCTAGATAATTTAACAAACTTTTTGAAAGTAGGTGCAATGCAACAACAAGTGAATTAAAACTATTAAAAGTGAAGGAGTGAGAAGGATAGGACATCTTAAGCGTCGGTATTTCCAGCGCAAATAATTCGATTTCCCAGCGTTTATGTCATACTTGGTGTTTTTATGCCAAATTAATTCGTATTACGGCAATTTTAAATATAGACTAGTTTATCATTCAATTATCGATTATTGTGACTCAAAACTGTTTATAAAACGCTAAAGTAGAATGCTTACTAATTTGAAATTGTAGGTTAGTTTGCAAAATGGAATTTTGTTAAGTATAACACTAAAAATATTACATATTTACTAAATATTTTTATTAAGTATGTAACATTGAAATAATTTTCAACAGGGATAGAATACTTTCGATTAAAGTAGGTCATATATCATCAACTATATACATAATCAGGATAATTTACCAGTTCTGATGATTTTTATCTATTGATCCACATCTTTGTTGCTACTGTCCATGGGTGATGTTGACCACTATACATTAGGTAGCTCATGTGCTCGTTTGTTGACTAGTTAAAGCAAAAAAACTATTCACTTTAATGATTTGTTTCGGTAGTATAATTATCATTATACGATGTATTATTGGTAAAAATTCCATTGAATTTTTAATAATCCATTACAAAACATAACTTGAATGTGAACCAATTTAAACAAATATTCGTGAACAAATTATAAATTAATAATACTCTAAATACAGATATACAGAAAAAGGCAACGAAATAAACAGCCTAAATCGGATGAAGTTACAAGCATCAAAGTTTGCATAGGAGTTTAGATGTGGTGTGAGCTAGACATCGCATCTGACACAGGGATAACTGTTAATTATTACGAGTGATTTTTACCGTATATCCTACCAAGTTTAAAGTAACTGGCAACATTTATTTAACTAGGTAAATTAAATGAAACAACCGAACTACCTATATGTACGTACATACGTTAACTTGATCAGCGGATACGTTGAGGGACTGACTGGTCCACATACAGCTGTTTAATGTAATTGAATAAATTAACTAACTTGTATACGGTAGGTGTAACGTGTAGGTTAGTGGACTTGTACCTTGTGGTATAGATTGCAGTGATGACTCTACACATTATGGTTAATTTTTTATTTAACTATTATTTACTATATTTTACTGAGGTTATTAATAAAAAAAAAGTCTTGTAAGATACTTTTGAATTTGAAGCTATCACCTGAGTTTCACAGTAAAATGTTGTGTTATGAGTAACATGTTATGTGTCCTTGGGAGTCCATGAAACAACGTGATAATAATTTGATAATTTAAAGCTATACCTATGTACTTACTTGGTAGGTAGAATTTTTCTTGATTGTCTGAAATATACAGCACTCTTTGGAAGGGTCCTTTTTAATAACTTTGGGGGCTGTTATTCAAAGCTCCTTATGCACATAACTTGTACGAAGCCATGTAACTGATAATCTTTCTTAAAGGTAGAATATATTTTAAAGACTCCCCTTTTTTGATAACAAAAAATGTCAAAGTGGATGTATTAATAATGATACAACCACACACCTTTAATTAGAATATTCTGTGATGCAGCTATGGAAATAAATATAAGGATCTTTATCTGCCATATATAATTGTCTGTCCCAATCGGGAATGGAACCCGGGACCCATTCGGTCGTAGAAGGAACGTATTATAAAATTATGTATAATAATATATTAATAACTTAAATGCCATCTAGTGACAAATATGCGAATGTGTTAGCCACGATACCCTCGGCGCTTAATAGATGGCGCTAGTGAATAGAACTAGAAAAAGTTTATTTTAAGGGTCTAAAGGTACTATTAAGTCTTGGTATTCTTGATGAAAATCTATATGCATATGGTTTAATTTGTATTAACCCTTCATTAAACGCTACATCCATGCAGGTCACTCTTCGAGCGTACGCTGTGCGTCGTCCCGGTCGAAACACCGCAATGCCGCCAGTGACACAGACACCCAGCGAAATTGCTATGTCCGATTAATGTCTATGTCAGACTATAGATGACGTTACCCTCTATTTTTTTCAGCCAGGCTTTGAAACTCGGTAGGACTACATCGACAACGTGTGCGTCGCTTCTGGAGAATTTGCCGATAGGTACGTCGCCTGAAAGCTCCGAGCTCATATTACTGCTTCTCTGACTTTAGATTAAGCGATTTCTGAGTATGTGTCCAGAGGCAGAAACGCGCTAGAACACGCTAGTACATTATAACATATCGTGCGATAATTTCATGTGATCCAGATAGCCCTATAGATCATAGACCCAGATAGACTATGTGACCATAACGGGGCGTCATAGAGGGCCGTAGATTGCGTAACTGCTCTAAAGAGCTAGCACCGAGCCTTGCTGTTCTCTCGAAGGTGTCCCCCTTAGCTAGTATCTCGTATCATCTACTTGGTAGATTATACTAGCACCGAGCGGGGGTCAGTGATAAGTAGATGATGCAGGTAATCTCAGTGTCAACTAGAAATTCGTTTATTGAGTATTCACTTTTGATTATCAAGAAATCTTAAAGTTTACTTTGAAACTAATTATTGATGTTGGCTGTCGAATGAGGTTTTTAAAAGACGATATACTGTACTTGATTTATTGATAAAAATAATAATATAAAATAAAACTTTAATCCTAACTTAAGTAATCGTAACTGACTGGTCTCGATTACCACGCGGTCGAGTAACAGTACCAGCAGCGGAGGCGACCGCTCGCTTCGGCGATTGATTCGGGCGAGAGTTCCGTGTGGTAGTGATGCTTGCGCGATGCAACGTTGGTTCGTGGGTGGCCAGTGTCTTCTAAGAAGCAGCTGATGTTGCGCAAGACTCCCCTAAGCGTGTGAATGCTACGTTGTGACATACGAGTAGGGGGTGTAAGGGCCGTGTAACAAACTAAAAAATCTGACCTCGCTTCGCTTAAAGGAAACTATTTTACGCTTAGAAACAGTATCTGCATTGTTTTAGGACTGTGTTTTTCTCGTTCTCTGGATTAGAAATACATGTATTAATTCATTACTTTTTTATTTTTGGATGGATTGAAATGAAACGAACTATAAATATTGAGTGATGCTTACTGCAATACATTAGTGAAAACCAGAACCAGAAATCTGTTAAACCATTTCTGAGATTAGTGCGAAAAAGCGCACAGGCAAACAGATAAAATTTCCAACAACTGGTATTTTGAGTTCTATTGTGTTAATACAGGCCCCTTATGGTAGTTTTTTGTCATGTTTTTTTAATGCACAGAAAGCTATCAGGTAGAACTTTATTATATTTTATACTCTGAAATAAATCGTATTTTACCTGATTATCCGCTATTAAAACACCGATAGTGTGTTTAGCGCCATTTAAATTAATTTACATAGGTTATATACCATAAAATGCTACCAGCTCCAAATAGGTTGGTACTGATAAAAATGTTCAGTCACTCATCTCAATCAAGATTGGTTTGAACCGTAATATATGTACTAGCGTAATAGAGGAACAAGTAATAGACGAGATTACGAGCTTTACGGATAAACATGTTGCAAGAAAGAGATGCAAGAGAATTGGCCGTAGGACCTCTTTTCAAACTATATACTCTCCATTAGTCTCCTGTCAAAAAAATGCTATTTGTTACTTTATTAATTTCTTATCAATCTTACTGTATTTTGTCGGGCAAGAAACAATAAGCATGAGGATGTCGTGTTCTCTGTTGGACTGCATAGTTACTTATAACAATGACCCAAACAAAGTGACATTCCACAGGTGAGTACCGATAGTTCAATACTACTTTCACGATGTTTTTTTCATAGAAGTTGATTTTAAAATTATATAAATTAAGATTAATAACATGCAGTAAATACTCAATTTTATGAATAATAACTTATTTGTCATAATTATGTGTAAGATAAAAATATATTGTGTACGTGAAAATGATCGTTTTGTATAGGGTTTGCACAAAATCTATCGATAAGTAGATAATATTTAAATATATATATATATATATTTTTTGTTTTATTTAGATTTATTCATGTTTTGCTCTTTTCCTTTTTAGATTGATAAAATTTGGCGAATTTTATATCAGTTATTATTATGATATGACAAAATCCGGCGAATGTGATTTCATATTTATTGACTAATTTTACTACTTCAAGGTTTCCTGTAAATGCAGTTCAAAAAGAAAAATGCATTTAAATGTTGAATCAGATAAGTAGGGTTCCTCACAAAGTTTACTGTAGACATTTTAAGGGCGACTATTTCGTTCTACGAAATCACTGACATCTTGTTAATGAAGAAAAACTTTACCTACAAAATATGTTGGTTAGTTCATTTCTGAGGACAATAAGTTATATCGATTTACATCAAAGAATTAATTAAAACTAATAAGTATTATTATTATTGTTTTCTTTAGTACCTTTTAAACAAGTTTTGTTTTATTTCAATCAGTTTACGAATAAAAAAAGATATGTTAATAATTATATAAATAATCTCGTCCAATAATGTTAAGTTTAGACGAAGCGAAATATAGAGAAGATACAGTTAGCATGGTGTTATTTATTTTAACATGTAATAAATAATCATGAGAACGAATTAAATATATATAAAAACGTGTAATGGAACAGTCGACATTCATGTCAACAGTGCATGAACGTGAATTTGACGTCACTAAAAGTCACTCAACTGACGTTTAAACACATGCATATGAGGCGAGTGTTCGCCTATTACGTTGGTATATTATGTTTATGGGTCGAACCCGTCAGTGCAAGCAATGGTTAACGACAGTTTCTTTGGCTGACAGCCCTGACGACGGAGATTTGACGCGGTGTAAATTATGATTTAATTTTTTTTTCATGATCTTTTTTACGCGAAACTAAATTTCAGTCGTTGAAAGCTCCTGTTAGCGTTGGAGTTATTGTTTGTTTGTATTGATCAACTTGGTACGGATCTTTGCCACGGACATCTACATATACCTACATGCGATAGGCCGAGGCTGGCGTCAGGTTTTTCTGTGCGTGCTTGCTGGATTTTATTCCACGCGGTTTATTTCCAGTAGTACTTATTCCAAGTATTAGTTTTAGCTGCTTGGTTATTTATTATCCTGCTAAAATCAATCCCGAATGTAACGGCTGATGTTCAACCTGTGAGCAAGTGATTAATTATAAACAATGTTTATGTGTATAAAAACTATTTTTATAACAAGGCCAGATTGTATGTAGAGTTGCTATTTAGAGTTTGAAACTACGTTCCATGTTCGTCCACGTAATAATTTTAGAAATAGCTGTATTATTTATTGCATTCTGTGATACTAATGTTAGTAGGTTTAGGAAGCGAGGAGCTTTACCCTTTCAATAGTTTACGCCGTTTAAGCCGACTCCTACATTCCGCGCCCCTGCTCGTGGTGCACCCTCCTAAAGAAATTAACGTGGATACGACGTACGAGCTCTCCTATTGAAGTTCATTATTGCATCCCATAATTGTCCCACAACTGGACACAAGTACGCTTTGGTAGACTACACACATCTTTGAGGACATTATGGAACACTTTCATGTATGAATGTTCAGGTGTTGTTATGATATCGTACATTATTAGACCCACAGTATTTTTTCCACTGTGATCATATTTGTTATGGAGCTGTCAGCTATTCCATATTATTACAAAGTATTAGAAAGCAACATTTGTTCAGTAAAATGTATGTAAATAAATAAATAATTAATTTTAACGATTGTTTTGTTCTTTTATTGTGTATGTTTGGCGTGTACTTGTACAGGTATGTAATAAAGGTAAACATAATATTTGGCGTGTGTACACCTCCATATATATATGTACATAGAGATATGTAGTTATAACTAGAGTTATATTGAGTGAGATCCGATCTACACCTAATTTATCGGACATTCTACATCCGAATGAGGAAACACTTGATTATCTTCATTTGTTAAAATAATGGTAGAATAAAAAGAATATTGTCGGTTTTATTCAATTATAAAGCAAGGACTGGACAGGATTTAATATTAAAAATCTCAAAGTAGTATTAGTACGAATTATTTTTATACATATACTAGCGGTCCTGTCCGACTTCGTTCGGGTTGGACTATTAATTATAAATACATGAGTATTTAAAATTTTATATTTTTTGCATTCATTAGACATCATTATGTTTAGTGATATTTTATATAGCGTATCTGCGTAATCGCATGTTCTCATTACGCACCAATTTTCGTTAAGATCAATAAAGCCGTTTTTGAGTTATCTCGAGACATATAGAGAAGCTCAGCAGATGTTATATAGTATATACATAAGGTTTAAAGTCCCGAATTATATAGGTGGAACAAACATTTATATTTATAATATGTGTAAAGAAAATGTATTAATCATATACTTACAAAATATTAGAAAGCTTTCTAAAAGCGAGGGTAGGATAGAACGATGAAGATGAAACTTAAAGGTTCAATGCACTTTAAAAAGTAAAAGTGGTGAAACGACCATCGTCCTGAATTAGAGGACCATAAATAAGAGTAAGTGATGTTCTCGATAAGATACAAGATTAAAAAATTATCTCTGGTATATTTATGGGTGTGCAAGAGTTTCTTTTAACAGCGTCAGCAAGTTATTACCACTTAGTAATTCAATGTTGTTGCACTTTGGTTTCTTCATCGATACAAATACCTTTAATAAGTCTATAATATATTCTTGGTAGGTAACCAAAATTTGCCATAAGCTCCGTGTAATAGTTATTAAAGGAATTACAATTCAAAAACTGAATTTGTTATCAAGCTATCGACCAAGTTCAAAGTTCTGCACTGAAACTCTGTATCATAATTTCCATCGATGTGCGAAGTGATTTCAAAACTTATAATGACGCCGTCCGAAATACATCACCCACAAATTTTCCCTCGTGCCACATGAAATTTACTTGAAAGCACGTGAATCTGATTTAGTCACGTATGTTCTCTGCTCTCTGCACTACGCGGACCCCGCGATAAAATTTCACTCGGCTGAAATCCAGCCCAATATTTCTACATCATTATAAAACAATAAAGTTTTTTTTTTCTCGAGGTGACAACTGTTGTGACCGCCCGCAGAAACATCCTGACGTTTCCCGCGCTTTTCAATACCCACCATCTACATATATTACTTATATTGGCAGCTTTTTCGAGTATTAACGGAAGTAAGTGCAAAGTTTTTTTAAACGTATTTATTTTGCGACATTGGAATGCTTACTTTTAAGTGTTTTGTAAGTGTATCAATTTATTCTGGTCAACGGTATGATATCGTTATTTTTATTAAAATCAAACGCAGTGCAACAAGAAATTTAATACATGTGCAAATTTTTACTTATGTAAACATTATGGTTTTACAAAAAAAAAATATCATCCATAGGAATAGTCAAGCTGTAAAAGAATATTTCGCAGAAACATTAAACTGTGTTCGGCAGAACGACCATGTTTCATGCAAGTTTTGATTTGATATAGCAACACAAAGTAAATATAGTTTAAGAGTTAGGTCGATCCGCCACCGAGAATGTCAACATGTGATGTAATCGGGAGCGAAATCTTGCTATTTTCGGGCTTCGTTGAATTCCGTTATTATAAAAGTATACCTAACACTCGTGATATGTTAAACGTGGGTTGGACACTATTTATAATGGATGAACCGTGTGAAAGCTGTCTTCAGGAATCATTAGGAACAATTAAATTACATAAGTCTGAATTTGTTGTCGTAATCTCATTTCCTGGAGTTGAGAGATTAGTTATTAGACTAATGAAAATAGCTATATGAAAGAGAGAAAGAAAAAATTTGCATGTACGATGAGTTAACAATGAATAGTAACAGTCGGGTGTCGAACCTACTTGAATATTACTAGTAGAAATTCCTCTTTTCAACACATCACCTAAAATCATTATTGCAAGTTACCGAAAAAAACTGTACAGAAATGTTTATAAAAGATCTGTTGAAATTCTCTATCTTCCCTGAACTGTCAATATTTCTTCCGTTAATACGTAAAGGTTTGGCCTCAGAGAATGAGTGATGAATAGGATATTTTGGAGTTTAACAATTTTTTATACATTTAGCAAGAAAACGAACAGATGGGCTAGGTGGCCCATGATAAATAATCACCATAATCCATGAGCATTTATCCAGGTTAATCAATGTGTTGCATACCCAGAAAAGCGATATACATATATTTATATATATACATATGGTACAGCACCGTAGCAATACCGCTGGTGGTAGTTTGCTTCACTCTGGGTATTGACGTAGTCATTTGCGGCTGTATTATGTACTCATAAAATTAAATTTCATTTGATATTTTATGAAAATTCTACAAAATAGATAATGCAGCACTGCATGCTATTTTGTAAATCATTTCATTATATATTTTTCTATGTATGTGTCCTGTTTAGCTTATTTTTTATCTGTATAAAATTATTCTGTAACCAATTCAATTTAAATAATTCAATTTAAGTATATATATAAACGATTCTTGTAAAACTATAATCAATATTCTCTTTGTTAAATGTATTTTAATTAGTTATGGCATTCAATAATACTAATAATTCATGAGAGTAGGTTTTGTGGATAGGGAAACATATTTATTAATTTATTATTGTTTCTCAATCGTTTCACGCGGAAACCAATGAACTCATTAAGACTCATTTAAGATGATATTTGGTATATTTACGAGTATAACTTCACCTGGTGACCAAGATAGATAATGAAGTTCTCCAGAAAGTATACCAAAGGGTCATAATTATATTTTGAGTCCTTTTTACTGTCTATTGCAATAAATAAATTCGTATAATTAATAGATACCTTTAGTAAAAAAAAAGGCGTAAAAGGATAAACAGGAACTTCATTAAACGCTTAATAAAGAATAAAACGATATTTTTTTTATTTTATCATGTTTTTATTACGGACTAAAAAGTATAATTTTGTTTTTTTTTTTTATTATTATTCTTCGTCTTTTTTCACATTTTCATGTATTGTCATCCACTCTTAAGACATGGTCCAAATTTCAAGT
Organism: Megathymus violae; assembly: GCA_003671415.1. Taxonomy (NCBI): domain Eukaryota; kingdom Metazoa; phylum Arthropoda; class Insecta; order Lepidoptera; family Hesperiidae; genus Megathymus; species Megathymus violae. The sequence goes on along the minus strand of PDGT01000006.1, from coordinate 1,860,639 downwards.
ATCTAGCCCATCGGGAAGTAAGTTTAAAATCAATTACAAAATTCCACCTACAAGAAAGCGAGTTAATAAAAAACATGGTAACATGTTAGAAAGATCTTGTTTCACGAAGCCTAACATAAGCGAGTTATTCGTTTTGACAGTAAAATTTCATCGAAGCCAAATCTGAATAGTATTCGATGTTTTTGGAAGGTTTATGTGAAATACAAATCGCAAGGCTACGAATTACTCGGGCAGTTGAGTGCTTATAAACACACTAGTACAAAGAGCCGCTCGCGTTTATTGCACCCACTGTTCCGTATACCGTTACTGAGCCGGCAAGTGTGTCAATTGCTCCTGTGTACAAAAATAAATTTTAATATCCACACGCACTTGCAAACAGATTGACGTTGCGAGAATTAAACTTTCAGCGCTAAACGATTATTTCCAATGTGGCTACAGGAGGTAAGGAGTTTTGTTTGTTATTTTATCATCGGTTTTTGAATCTTTATGGTGTTGGCATTCGTGAAACTTATAATTTATTGCCGAATATTCTGCTGTTTTGCGATTTATTTATTTGCTTTTTACAAGCTGACGCGCCAGACACCCTGCCCTTTTGTTGAAAAGTTTGAGTACGGAATCACCTATCTGGTTCTACCATAGATATTAAATATTTTTTAGAAAAAATTACCTAAAACACTGTGGGTATATGCCCTCAATCGGTCAAGGGCTTCAGAAGCAATCAGTAGATACTAGTGCACGATTACTGAGATACGCGCTATGTATAACCTGAAAGAAACTCTACTCCTTACTATTATAACCAGTACTCGTTGTCTCACGAAACAATTGCTACTGATTTTTATTATTTATTTCATAATCGATTTTATTGCCTTGGGGATCGGTTTTCCTAGTTCTATGTATCCAAACATTTTCACACCCTCTCAACAGAAAACTCAGTAACTCAAATGGTATCCCAGGGGAGCAGAACCAATTCGGGGGGTGTAAAGTATGTTACATATTGTCCTTACTCCGACCAGTCAGGTAAAGTAAGTAAGTCAGGCCCTTTGAGAGATCAAGGTGTAACAACTCATATTCTAAATTGCATACGCTATAACGATTTTCAAAAATTTTCACAAAAATATATAGGATGGTTTTGGAGCCAAATCCAGACAAAAACACACACAGAACATAATTTCAAAAACACTTGGTTATATTTACATTTCATATAGACATCACATTGTATTGATCTACTGAATTATACTCGGGCTTCGTCCTCGGGATTAGAAGATAATACATGTAGTACCGCCTAGCGTCTCGCCATTCACGCACTCTACTTGAGGGTAGGTAAAATAAACAAAAAAAAATATTTATAGTCAACCTGGTAGGAGAACTCTTCTCTAGCATCAGTCGCTTTTTAGTGCTCGCCACGAACGCACGTCTTATCCTTAGTCTTTTATACACAGTGTTTTAAACTGAAAAAATGCCAAAACGCAAGTCAGAAGACAATTACGAAAAGTTATATAAGAAGATTAAAAGATTGGAAAGAAAATTGAGGCGACGACGTCGAAGTTCGAGTTCTGCAAAAGAAACGGAGTCACACGGTAATTCACTAAACAAAATTATTAATTTATTGTGACTTAAAAATACCTACTATTTTCTGTTGGGTTTGCGTGCTTCTCTTTGGAGATGTTACTACCCGTTAATTAGTTTTGCGAACAGTACTTTGGTCTGTTTCTTAACCAAAGCAAGCAGAGAAATACCAAGAATGTTCAAGACATATTTTATTGTCAGTATAATTCCTGCCAGTTTTTTTATCAATCCCGGGTTTGCGTACTCCTTTTTGGAAGTTGTACTACCCAGCATATTAGTTCTGCGGACAGTACTTTGGTCTGTTTCTCAACTAATAAACTTGAAATCGGTCCATTTCAGACCAAGAACATTTGGCTCTCAACAAAACTGTTGAACATAACCTTACTGAACTGTTCGATGGAAGTGCCACTCTCGAATCACAAATATTGATTTCAAACCCAATTACTGAAACTGCCACCACTGCAACTGCTAATGTTGTTGCTGCCGTACCAACCACAAGCGCAGAGGGCGTACACACGGAACCAGCTAACAGCTTGGCATGTAGTGATAATTTATCGCATGCCATACCATGCGAAGTGACAGAAACTGCTGATGACATACCAGAAAGCATAATATTGGACATATTAGGAGAAAACCCTACAATTTCTGATTTGTTTGGCGCTGAGATCAACAAGGCCTTGGCAGTCCGACTAGAACATGTCGGAACACACGGCCTTACGAAAGAGCAACGTAAAGATATTGCTGACAAGTATTTGCTACCAAGTAATTGCAGACTTGTTAATGCTCCTGCATTAAATGCAGAGATTAAGGCAAAAATATCTGACATGAACTTTAAACGCGACAAAAGTATTGAAATGCGACAAAAACAGACTGCTACTGTAATATCATGCATCAGTCGCGTAATTAATAAACTAATTGGTAATTGTAATATAGATCCTGAGATCATCAAGACGTTAATGGATGCAGAGCGTCTTTTATGTGATTCGCAATACAGCGATTCGGTCGTCAGGAGAAATTTCATTCTTTCATCCTTAAAGAAAGAGATGAAAGACCAGCTCCAAAGCACAAAGCCAGATAATTTATTATTTGGTCAAAATCTCTCAGAGACGATCAAAACAGCCAAGGCTATATGTAAATCTGGTGCTGAGCTAAAGACACCAGTCCCTAGACCACAACAAATTAATAAGAAACTACTGCCACAGGCTAACACGTCAAAAAATTTAAACTGGAAAGGCCCCTTCCCTGCTCGGAAACAAACGAGTCATCCGAGGACGAAGGGGCCCCCTGTGAACGATCGTCCTTCAAGCTCATCGAAACAGTCGCAGCCGCCACCGAAGCGCAGTCGTCGTTAGACAGGGTAAAACATACTGGCAGGTTACCTTTATTTTACAAACAGTGGTCATTAGTCACCAAAAGCACCTTGATACTTTCATACATCAGGGGATATGAAATATCATTTACATGCCCAGTTAACCAAACGTCACCTTTAATGAAGAAATGTTATTCAGATAAAGAAAGATATCTTTTTCATGAAGCAATAGATAAATTGTTGTCTATCGGAGCGATCTCAAAATGTAAGCCTATAGAAGGCCAGTTTTTATCGAACGTGTTTTTGGTACTAAAACCAAATGGCAAATATCGTTTTATTTTAAATTTAAAAAAATTAAATAAATTCATTAAAACTAATCATTTTAAAATTGAAGACTTACGTACAATATTAAAACTTATAACAAGAAAGTGCTTTATGGCAAAGATTGATTTAAAAGATGCATATTATCTCATAAAAATTCATCCCAAATCTAGAAAATATTTAAGGTTTCAATTTGAACAAAACTTATTTGAATTTAATGTATTGCCATTTGGTTTGAGTACCGCACCATATGTATTCACTAAGGTAATGAAACCCATAGTCCGCCTACTACGTTCTGCTGGTCTAATATCAACAAATTACTTGGACGATTATTGGTTAATGGGTAAATCGTACTCGGAATGTTTGTATAACACGACAATGACGAAGAAATTATTAACTTCATTAGGTTTTCTTATAAATGAAGAGAAAAGTTGCATGGCTCCAAGCAAAATATGTACATTTTTAGGATTTGTACTAGATTCTGAAAAATTCCAGATCATGTTACCCACCAATAAAATAAATCGCGTTAAAACAGAAATTGAATTATTTTTAACTCTCAAGAGATGTAAAATACGCGATCTTGCACGTTTTATTGGATTATTAGTTTCAGTTTGTCCAGCTGTGGAGTATAGTTGGCTATACACAAAGTTTTTTGAACGTGTTAAATATTTAAGTTTAGAATTTGATAATAACTATGATAAGTTTATTAATTTACCAATAACGTTGCAACCTGACTTAAAATGGTGGTTCAACGCAATACAAAAACCTTTTTGTAAAATTAAAGAGGATACGTATGATCTGGAAATTTTCTCAGACGCCTCAAATACGGGGTGGGGAGCTGCTTGCGAACAAGAGAAAGCTAGTGGTTTATGGAGTATTCAGGAACAAACGCAGCACATTAACTATTTAGAAATTAAAGCTGCTATTTTAGGTTTAAAGGTCTTTGCAAAAACCTTAAACAATTGTCAAATCCTCCTTCGTGTTGATAATACGACGGCTATCTCCTACATAAACCGAATGGGTGGTGTTCAGTACCCTTACCTCACGGACATCACACGTCAGATTTGGCAATGGTGTGAATTACGTAGAATACATGTTATGGCTTCTTATATAAGATCTTCAGATAACAAGACTGCGGATGCCGAGTCTAGACGCGTACATCCTGATATTGAATGGGAATTTGCAGATTGGGCATATAACAAAATAGTATCCACATACCTTGGCATACCTGAAGTAGATTTGTTTGCTAGCCGCATTAATAAAAAATGTACCCGTTACGTCTCATGGCATAGAGACCCAGATGCAATGGCTGTCAATGCGTTCACAATTTCGTGGACACATTATTATTTTTATGCTTTCCCTCCATTTTCTGTCATTCTAAAGATGTTGAGAAAGATTATTTCTGATAAGGCTAGAGGCTTAGTCGTTGTGCCATTATGGCCCACGCAATCGTGGTACCCCCTTTTTAAAAGTCTTTTGTTATCTGAAAGTATGATAACGTTAAATGCTTCTAAAAATCCGATTATATCTTTATATTCCAGCCATCACAGCATACACAGAGAGGTTACCCTGGTTGCAGGGATCTTATGCGGACGGCGTGGTTAAGAAGAAGTATACCACCGTCAGCAATTGCTGTTATGTTGGGGTCTTTGTCTGACAGTTCCATAAACCAATACAATACTTATTTAAAACGTTGGTTTATGTATTGCAATGAAAATATTTATGATTTATACAGCGCGTCTATTCCACAAATCATTTACTTTTTGAATCAACTGTATGAGGAGGGCTCACAATATGGCACACTTAATTCTTGTAGATCTGCACTAGCCTTATTAATGGGTAATAATCTAGGAGAGGATGATAGAATCAAAAGATTTTTCAAAGGCGTATCCCGTTTACGACCCCCTTTGCCCAAGTATTCGATAACATAGGATACTTCTATAGTTATTAATAACTTCAGTCGACTATATCCTAATGAAACCCTAACTCTTGAGAAAATTTCAAAGAAACTTGTAACTCTTTTTGCATTACTAACAGCGCATAGAGTGCAAACATTATCAAAGATTAATATAAGAAATATCGAAATTTTACCTTCAAAACTATCTATAAAAATTCCAGATTTCTTAAAAACCACCCCTAAAGGTTTCGCGCAACCAATTTTAGTATTACCCTTTTTTGAGCAAAGACCCGAAATATGCCCAGTAAAAGTTCTTTTGACGTATTTGGAAAATACTAATTCCTTACGCCAGGACATTGACACCCTTTTTATAAGTTTTAAAAAACCATATAGAGCTGTAGGTTCTCAGACTTTGAGTCGATGGATCAAAGAGACTTTACATGATAGCGGAATAGACGTAAATAAATTTACGGCCCACAGTACAAGGCACGCAGCCACATCTGCAGCCCATACCTTGGGTATTAGTTTGGATCAAATTAGAAAAACCGCTGGGTGGAGCGGTTCCTCTAACATATTCTATCGATTCTATAATAGAACCATAAGTAATATAACTCCTATCGAAGATGATTTTTTTGCAAGAACAATTATCGATGGTCATAAATAAATTAAACTTAAATGTTATTATTTTATTTTTCTCTCTAATAAAGCAAGATATTTCACATGAAACTCTAAAAATCTACATGTATTATCTTCTAATCCCGAGGACGAAGCCTGAGTATAATTAATGATTAAACGAGCTTACCTGTAAGCGAAGTTCTATCATAATTATGCGAAGGCTTCGTCCGAAGGGATTACCAACCCTCCCGCCCGTTCTTTCAAACCTCCACTTAAATTTTGTGAAATATTTGCTATCCTCTAAACTAACTGATGCTAGAGAAGAGTTCTCCTACCAGGTTGACTATAAATAATTTTTATTTTTTATTTTACCTACCCTCAAGTAGAGTGCGTGAATGGCGAGATGCTAGGCGGTACTACATGTATTATCTTGTAATCCCTTCGGACGAAGCCTTCGCATAATTATGATAGAACTTCGCTTACAGGTAAGCTCGTTTAATCATTAATTATTGACCTTTATTGTGAAAATGGATGGTATTTTCGATATATAAAGGTTATGTATGTAAAGTTTAGAAGTTATACATGTACCTTGTTATTTGGTAAGATTAATAATTTCGTACTGATGTTATTATTGATAAGTAGAGGGAAGTTGGTAAGTTGTATGTTGGTAAGTGGTCGCCGCCGATCATGGACGCTCGTAATATTAAACGTATCTTACCCGTTTCTGGCCAACGTTTAATCCAATAACCAGCTTATTATTGAAAGAAGGTGGTGGCTAGCTTAACTGGTAAAGAATCTCCTGCTTTAGATACGTAAGCGTCGTACGCGAAACCCTACCACCCAGCAGGCTGTCTTCTGTCGATTCTTACGACACCTTCTTCTGTCAGCATCGGATTGAGGGGAGTATTTTAGGTCGCTCCAATACAGCAATTCCACTTATTAGTCTAAATTATACCTGATGGTATAGTATTACATATATTGATGAAATAACAGAAAATAACAGTAGGTACAAGGTAGAACATTTGGTGTGACGGAGTGCATTTTTTTCAGGACTATTGTCCCATTTATTTTTGTATGGTAGTGGTGTGTTTTGTGGTGAAGGAGTCCGTCCGGTTCACGATGTTTGATTAAGTACAGTCCTTAGAAAAAAAATATCTTGTACTATTAAAATTATGCTTATTAGGGGAGTAGTGTGGTAGGAAGGAAGATTGTAGGCAGGAGTTTGAGTTCGGGATAATAGAAAGATTACTATTGATGAGATCTGAGTGGTGCGTCTTAGTTTACCAGATCCAACGAGATATTTCTCTTGGCCATGGATATCACAATAAATCTCCAGGCTAAACATTTCTTTTTAATCATATCGATTTCTCATTAAATAATCGAAAATAAGACTAATTCAAAGTGGAAAGAACAAAGTGATTATATAAATTGTAAAGGAAACAAACTTTGACATTGGAATTAGATATTCGAACGCGTGGCGATTAGTGATTTCACGCACATTCGGCGTGACGCAAATAGACGGCTGGAAGTAATTGCTTCTATTATTTTAAACGATGAGAGTTTAAACATTTCGCACTAACACTAGAAGCATTCCTACTTCGTTTCCAAATCACTAGACGATAGAAATGTTTATGGTTAGGTAACCATCTGCAGAGGAAGAGAGATATATATAAAGAGAGCGAGAAACGAGTACGGGTATATGCCCGTGAACTAATACATTCATTAAAATTTATAGTATCTAGTTTAAAGAAACAATTATAAATTTTTATAATATCATATCATATGTTAACAAATAATATGTCGAATTCTAAAGACCATATTAGGTAAAAAAACTCCGTGGAAGTTTCTTGCTGCTTCTTCGCCTAGGACTACTCACGGTAGGATTTGTCGAAGCGATGGCGTGGTCTGACTTTCTAAGTGTTTGTAAAAATCAACTTTGACTAAGTATTATTTCATTCATTCATTCATAACACTGTCATGTTCAGTATCAGATTCGTTTTTACTATAGAGTTGTCACTCCCAGCCACAGTGCTTCTAAATCACGCTATCCATGTTTTTTTTAATTTTAAATTGAGTCATTGTAAGCTCGTCTCTACTTGACAGAGTACGGCTCGGTTTACCATACGTAATCACCATAGCCATGAGAAACTCTAAATGTTCACGCATTTGACTAAGCTGTTTATTGGAAAAAAGGAAAAAAATATATAAGAAAAATTATTATTAGAAAAAGACCATATCCCAGGCAATACACGACTTAAAAAATCCGAAAATGGATATCTTATAATATATTATCAAAAATTAAACCATCACTCGGTAAAAGTTAGAAGCGATGTTAAAAAATATTAAACTTTTTAAACAAGTGCATTAACATTGCTTAATACATAAATAATGCAATATATTTCCAGAGTCATGTCAGTTTCTGTCCAGTTTCTTAATTAATTAGCGACGGAAAATGGCACAAGGAAGTACAGGGTTGTCACTATCCAATTTAGTTGTTAGACTAGCCCTTATAAACTATAGTCACAGATTATTTTATAAATTAATCAGCGATTTGTTCTATGTAGTCCTACGCTTTTACGCATGTATGAAGATATTATAAATATTTTTTTACATTAAATTTAAGCTTTGATACATTTGACCTCCTCAGCATGCACATTCTCCTGATCATGGGTCTCTCGTCGTATTTAAGAATATTGCACAACTGTGCAGAATAGCCATTGAAATTAAATAATATTTAATAATTGATGTATGTTGTAATAACACCTTTATATAATTTTTTTGTTTCTACTATGATTCCAAAAATATGCTTTAATTTTATTTTTATAATATATTGAGCAAACGACGAAAGACACTTTATGCCACATCTTTTAAACCAACATAAAATATATGCACTCATACATTTATACCGTCAGTCATTGATGGATTCATCCATACTATAATATATTTTACAGACTTGGATATTCCAATAGGTGAATCATGAATCAACTTTGGGATTTTAATTGTAAAAAAGAACGAGGGAGAGAATAAGATCTATGAAAGATCAAATAATGTTTTGGTGGTATGGAAACGTAACCATATTATGCGTATTTCTTGTTTGATAATTGTATCACTTTTCTGTTTGTACATGGTTAAGTTTGTTCGGATAAATACTGTATTGCAATATGCATTTGATAGCTATGTGAGTATCGTGTTTTGTGGTGCTATTTTTGCTACTAGCGGTCACCTATATATACATTTGCCAGTACTTGTTGTTTGACTTGACACATGTCATAAGTCACATGATAGGAATCAATCATGCCTTGAGCGCTATATATATTTCCTTTTTTACGATGAATGTTTCATCTCATTCTATTTAATTTTATTTGTGAAATATACCTGTATATTATACCTTTTTAATATAAACTTATCGCGCATACCATCTACTATGCCTATCTCAGATAGAGGATACACGTTCATTCTCCAATCTTAGTTTACCATTGTAACCCATCTTGTTTCGTCATCGATGACTGATACAGGTTATGACTATTGAACCTGGAGCCTTTTGCTAGGATAAAGCGACAAAACATAATCTGTATTTAAATATTTTATGATCTTAGGCCGAGAAAGTTCAAATTACAACTAAGAAAGCGAAAATTTATAAAGAAATAATCTATAAAAAGTCTGTCAACCCTACCAGAAGCCCTAGTCTGCGGAACGTAGCAGATTCCACGAAAAATCTTAGATGTGTATTAATGACCGCTTGGTATACTAGGGCAGGCTGTTTGTATGTTTCACGTTTTAATGATACGAAATAGAGATCGTGCGATCTTTTTCCAGGCTCTAAACTGATCAACGTTCAACCAAATTGATTCACAATTATTATTATAAAAATAGATTAATTCCTGTGGGTTGAACTAATAGCTCAGAATCTTTATGGTTTGATGTGGCAAAGTTACGAGTAGATGGCGCAAGAAACTCTTAATGTATACAAATAATAAACTTCTAAAGGGGCCTAAACTGTATATTAAACAATTTTTGGAAATTTTAATGTTAGTAAACTTATGTATGGATATAGAGGTCAAAACATTTTTTTTTTCTTGTTTGATCACTAAGACTCTAAAAACACTGAACAGATTTAGATGATATTTGGCATATTTGTAACTTATAGTCATAATCTAAGATACATTTAATCTCGAGTGTACATTAAAATTTACAAGAAATAATATTACATGTACACATTTTTCTCATTACGGTTTTATTGTCGTACTCGCGAATATTATCAAACGTAATTGTCATGTTCAGGTATCATATTAAAATTACATTTATAATCGTGTCTTTTGGGTTCGGATGCGACTTGTCAGAATAAGTTTTAATATATTCAGACGTTAAAAGCATGATATCAAATCTCCGCGGGTGAATGCCGTGCGTCGAGCCGATGACTTCCCTATACCATGTTTTGATATATTGTCCTTGCATTGAATGCAGCGGCATTATTAATAGCGTCTTATATTAACCACATCGTGACTGATAGCTTGATCTTTGAGATCAAAATGTTTATGGGATCTATTTATCAGTCATAATAAAAAAAAATAAAGTACTTGTATGATTTTACATAATTAGGACGGTATGTTGGCCAGGCTAACGCTTGAAAGGTTGACAAATGGGCAAGCCATCTGATGGTAATGTCTAGTAAGGCGGATGATTCAAAGGTGAAGAAGATACGTGCGCTGTCACACTTGGGGCCGGAGTGGAGTGAAATTTGGCTCATTGCCTCATTTGGCCTTCGTTTTGAAAAATACTTAGAATCAGTCAAAGTAGTAGCAATCTGGCTACCTCCCATGCTGTATACAGCATTGAACCTTTAAACGTATAATAATATATCAATATTATTATTAAGTCATTAATATTATTATTGGTATTATTATTTTTCCTTGAAGCCTACTTGGGAAGCTACCACCCTCCTGTTTGAGTCAGCCGCCAAACGACTTGACGTGTTTCGACTGGGGGCTTGAGAGCCAGTACTTTCTTTCTTACCTTCTTCTCATTTCCTGGCCGACAACGCATCTGATGTCCATGGGCGACGGTGACCACTTACCATCAGGTTGCTCGTTTGTCAGCTATTACCATAATAAATGTAACTTTAAACTGTGATTGAAGATACTCTAATCTAGCCTAGTATCCCTAGTGCTCGTGGCGCAGCAAAGACCGCGCAGTAAAAATATAAAATTTGTCGAACAATGCGGTGTAACGTTACGCAAGCTCGTGAGCTATTTTGAATGTATAATCAAAATACTACATTAAATTTGCGATGGCAACATAATGATCTAAAATACTCTATTGCTACGCTCAAGAATATTCCCAGAATCTTGAATCAAATGGGGCACGTTAATAATTGTTCGAGCTATTTAAATAAAAACTCCCAGTTAAAGCCGATAGGCATTTTATGGTACTGTCCAGTGGTGCTCAACACGTGAATCTTAGAACTTTTACTACTGAAAACTTTTTTCGTTTCCTTTGGAGCAGAGTTATCGCAAAACCCGCCGATTCTGTTGAATAGTCAAATTTCAACTGACCTTATAATTTAGCTTCAAGGATTTTATATGTTTAAGATTTATTGATAAGATTTCCATCTAGTCCAGTCTTTACCTACCATGTTTATCGAGCGAATGCTCCCGGGTTTGATTGCCTCGCGGGCATACATTTGTGTATCATATATTTAGTTGTACTTGGGTGTTTGTAATTTCTGGGCATTCAAGCATTAGGCAATTAGTCCACTACACATAAATATTAGTTACATGCTATTATTATGGGGTGTAAGAGGTTCCATTCATCCATGAGTTCTGCCAACTTCCCCTGCTCGTGATGTTAAACAATATATCGTGCGTTATACTTTTGATGTTACCGATGTCTATGGTTACCGTTGTTGTTTACCGATGTCTATGGGCGACGGAGACCACGAATCATCAGGTGGCTCCTGGGCTCGGACGTCGAATATTGTAATTACCAATAAAAATATGTTAATTATTTATTAAGTTGACCCTAAAACACATATATAAACGTCATTATTATTAATTAAAATGTAAATATATTTTCAATTTATAACTATTGTTAGAAGTACTTATTCTAGCACTAAAATAAACTTAAACACTATAATTCTCAAATTAATTTTAGAACGTTACGCAGTGTTAAAAGAAACAGCATCTTTTCTATATCTGCGAAGTTTTGCTTCGCCGAAGTAATCAATTACTAAAACGCATATAACTACGAGAAATTAAAGTTTTAAGAATTTCAGTCGATATTAAATCGAATTGAATGCGGAATTCTAAGCATAGTTTATAACTTATATACGTACGTACAAGCTATATATGTACGTAAAAATACGTAAACATCTTCTACTCTAAAGGAAAGATTTAATTAAGACGATAGATAATATTATTTACCCCATTGACGTTAGAAGGACGTATAGGTTAACTTAATTTTTAGGTTTATTAAGATATTTATTACGTATAGAATAATTTACTACGGAATAACACATTCCTGAACAATTTTAAAACATGAAAACTAATAAACAGGACAGCTCATTTTTCGTCATATCCGAACATGAATGGGAACTTGACGAAAATATGCAGTCGGTATAGACTGGGGACATTCGTATCATTTATGTCGACTGCGGAATACTATTTATAGCGTGTCATAACTAGATCGCATTGAAATAGTTTCCGAAATTATCAAATACAGTCGAAATATTTAAAACCCCATACAGAGCGACATGCTTGGAGTATTTAATCAATGTACAATTTAATTGTATTGCAATTACTGTGTTTTCTATATAACCCCTTATCTGTACCATCCACACCACCGTATTCTTCATGTTGTTTTTAATCTGTATGAGATTAAGAGAGATTATATACATTTTAATATTTTTTGTTAAAAAAATATTTCAATCCACTAAAAAAATAGGTCTCCGGATTTTACTTTCAAATTAATTACATAATTTCACTTGTGCAGACATAAGAAAGTGCAGCAGCAGCTTGTGTCAACGTACTTTCGTAAGCCATCTTAAGTTTGATCATTCAATACACACATAGTTCAGTAGTTCAGTTATTCAATAAAATTCCTCGAAATCATCTACAATCATTTTCTCATTTAGTACATGAGATCAATATAATGAATAGAAACGAATATTTGGTGTATACTTTAAGAATAGCTTAATAGCATATTTATGACAAAAAATACATATAAAATTCTTGATTTATTATTCATTATAATTAACTCATAATAACCGACGTCGGAAATCTGGACTCAATTATGAAAGCCGTTGTCTCCGGAAGCACGAAACCGCAGCAAATCCCGGACGGCGGTAGGAGCAGTATTAAGAACATGGCATGCGTCATTTATATTTGAATTTATTGCACGAACATATTTTACTGCATGAACTAACATCATTTCGGTGCTATCTGTCTATCCATACTCGTGTCATTTGGCATTGATAATGACGTTAATGATTTAGAGTCGAGTAGGTGAGGACTCGCAAATCAGTACGCTTTAAGTAGGGTTATTCAGAAATGAGGACAATATTTCGGATGAGAATTAGGTATTATCAGATCCCGTAACTGTGAATCTACTGGATTAGTGGCTTCTGGCACAATATTACAATGGGACAATGGGGTAAATGCCACTTACTAAGCTGATCAAGTGCTAGAATCAAATGTTCAAGAATTACTAACTAAAGTAAACTCTTTAATCCTTTACCTCTGTGACGGTTGAAACTTCAAAGCCTATCAGAAATGCACATATCAAAATTTGGATGCAAACAAATAGATTCTTTGATATCCAGAAACTTAAATGATCAACTTGTCAATATAAGAAGGGTCAAGGGGGATACTGTTAACTTTTTTCTGCATAATCAACTTGCTTTATGACAAGTACTCCAAAGAGCTGCTTAGTATGGCGCGGACGTAACCACAATCACGCACAGCCGGTCCTCTCGAAGTATTAAGTTCCATTCATATCGACTGGAGACTAGATTCGGTATGTCAGACATCAATACTATAAAAATATTCTCCAGTGGCATCGTTGGCAGATGGCTTGATATTTAACTACACATCCGTTCGTCTGTACTTAAAAAAATCGTATTATATGTGAGTGGGTTACAACATGATTACATAGCTGAAACTGATTATTTATAATTGCTTTTGAAGTTTTTTTAATATATAATTATAAATACTGGCCTGATGGCAAAAAAATCGATACCTAGTGGATCTTATCTTCTTTTCACAACTTGGCCGACAACGCATGAGTGATACCTTTGGTCTTTTTGATGTCCACGGGAGACGGTGATCACTTGCCATCAGCGTCAGTGGGCTTGTCTGCTCATTTGTAGCCGACAAATGAATTATCATAAGAAAAAATTTGACTTTTATCGAACAGTTCAAATATACTAATGAGTTCAGTGTATTTTTGTTATGCTCAAACGACATCGATTATTTGGGGTTGGTTGTAGTTAAATCAATCCACCGAAGCTGCTAAAAGTTTAATTCAAAATAGAGTTTTAAAACAGTGATGAAGTTGACTATATGGGGAATTAAATGAATGCTAGTCTTTGTACCTTCATTAAAGTTACAAAAAGAGAGCTTACATATATAACTTTTCTATTAAGACATCAAAAGATTTGATGTCTTAAATGATATTTTAATAATATTCACTTTTGCTGACTATAAAGACACTTTGGTCAATATTTGTTTACGTTACAAATGTAGTTTACATTATAATGTCCTCTTAAAGGTTCTGAACAGTTATAATATACCAGTAAATCGTATTATTAACTAAGTATCAATCAATGTTTGCAGAAATAATACTTGTCTTATTAAGGTAAAATTAGGAAAAATCATTATAGTCTAGCAGGTGTTGGAAAATATGTATATATTGAATCATTCGATTTACAAATGTGTATTTTATTAATTGTTTTTATTCGCGTAACGTTAAACGTACTGGCCTAACGAATTTTTGAATAATGTTGTCTTAAAACAAATTTATTCCTGTTGCTACTTCATTTTTAATTTGATAAGCAGCTTTTTTGTATACTGTTTATAAAAATTTAATAATAAAAAAAAAAATAGTGATTTTTCTAATATTTTAAAGGATACTGCAGTCTTTATAACATCGCGTGAATGAGCTTTACATGTAGTAACAATAACAATTAATTTAAAACTCACAGTAGCTTTGAGGTTTCTCCTTGAAATTTACGTTTTCTAGCAAAGACTAACATACATGAATTTTGTTACTTTAAAGGATTCATAAAAATTATCGCTAATATATATTCACACAAAAACTTCCAATCCTTGCTTTAATTGTAGAGTTAAACAAATTTTCATACGATCCTCTTCGATCTATATTTACACTAGCGAACGTTTCCTCAACGGTGGCGGTACATACGGCACGTGTGATATGATATTTTAAACCTATATTACTACTAGGATCGCGTAGACGTTCAATATACACTTAGTCGTAGCTACTAGTTGTAGATTAGCTCCATTTTCCAGTCACCACAGGCTAAAAACTAGTTGCAGCTTTACAGTGTGGTTTTGGAGTCGCCCCATTTTTGGCGGTAAGTAGATTTGAAATTAGAACCGCGTAACTTTTTAATTTGTAGTTTAATGTTACAGGCAAATTATATTCAGACTGTGATTTTCATCTTAAAATTTCATATATTATGATTAAATCTGTTTGTTAATAAATACGTATTTGCGAAATTATCGCAATCGCAATTGTGGCGCTGCATGTCTTGAATTTGTTTTCCAGTTAAGGAGTCGTTGACCTTCCATTTAGATCTGCAAAAATAAGAGCAATGTCAGGTTTCAAAAATAATTTCATAATTTTTATTTTTAAAACACCCGCCTAATTTCAAAAATTCAGTTTTCAACGTTTATACTCGTATGTATTTCGATTGATGTATTCGCATTATATTTTTTTGTTTAAAGTTTATTTTATAGTGACATTCTTTTAATTATTTAAACAATATATTCCACGATTTACTAAATTAAAATGATCGATCGGAAAGCGTAGATTTCCTAGAAATTAAACCTTATCTTGCTTCATTAAAAATAATATTAATCTCAGGGTACTTGCATACCTGAAATTTCTTCATATATGTGTAAAGAATTGTAACTTTTATTAAGTATACTGGTTCAGTGAAAGCTTTAGTTTTACCGGCATTAAAATAAATAAAAATTAATTCATAAATATGATTTACAGTAATTCAATTTATTGAAAATTAATGTTTCACAAATCGAGTAACTGTACGCGATGAAATCGCATGACTCCAACGCATGACGCATGAATCCAGCGGATTCCCACTATTTTCTCCGTATCATCAATCCACTTGACGAAAGGTGCTCATTATATCAAAGGGTGGACATCATTTGAAGGCTCCCGTGCCTTTTGGTTACCATCCTTCGATTTAACCTGCTCGTTCATACTTTAGTACTTTTAAGTTGATTGCTACGTCAGTAAATTTTGAACCTCTACTAATTTCATCACTTCGATTCCTGTCGGAAAAAGTTATGTAGCATAGCAGTGAGTGAGCGAAGAATCTCGTCTTGAGTTAGATTAATACTGGTTACACATACCACCCGAACACCGTTCAAATTCATGCTCTGAATATAAGGATAATCTCTGAATATAATAAGGAGTTATACCTTTATTATTGGACCAGACCTGTTGGATTCTTTGAGTGACCTTCCTGGAAATTAAACTTACCCAGCTGGATTAATCCTACAGTTAAGACTAGGTTAAAATAGATTGTTTTCCCTAATAATATCTACATAAAGATAAAATCTCTAATTTTTTATCTATGCTTCAGTCTGAATTTTTTTATGATCAATTTTGCTCAAATTGTAAATTACATTTATTTGATGACGTTATTTTCTCTAATGATGCGACTTTACGGTCAATAAAAAATTATGTTGTGATTTTTCTTTTGTTTTAATTTTTTTGTCTGTTATCTCATTAGTAAAACAATAAAAACGTCATATACCTATCAAAACAATAACAACAACGACAGTTATGTAATTGAGCGAAACAGAAAACATGGCGGCCATTTCATCAGCTGTCAAATGAATGGTGTCGTAGGTGGCGGGAGGTGCTAGCATTTTTAGAAGCAAAATATACAGTTTAAGTCGTTATTTAAATTATGGAGTTTATTTTTAAGATTCATTTTAAGTTTTTTTTTTATTTAGGATGTAACATACACGTAATAATAATATAATCATATACTTTTTAAACATTTGCTCAAAAAGTAGAATTTTCGAAGTTTGTTTATTGTGAGGAAAGTTATTCTTTCCGCACTAGTGCTTTTTGATTTCCGCCTGCATATAATTTCCAAATGCATGAAGGAGGTTTTTTATCAAAAAGTTTCCTGTACAAAATTTTTATATAAAATGACCATTTTACATGAATTAAATTTAAAATAAATTTGTTTTTTAAATAAATAACGGAATTATAATTACATTATAATGATTTATTTTTTTCGCAAATGTATTAAAAACGTCGTTTGATGGACATGCGGAATTGTCATTTCCACCCGTTCCTATTGTTGATCCGCGCCTTCGGCTTGGGTCAACACACCGGGACTCGAGAAGACCCTACTTACTATTGTAACTGAACCGGTAATATATAAAAACCGCGGACTACTGCAGAAAATTTTAATATTTAAAAATATATATTATTAATATATCAGATGAAAGAGATATTCCACGAAAGTTCATATTTATTTTATATTTTTTCGTTTGTCAGATTGTCAAATTAAAATAGCACATTTGTTAAGTAAGCATTGCTTCATGTCCAGATTTTGTAAGACAAACACGTTGGAAGGCTTGTCAGTTATTTGCGGGTGATTGGAAATGTTTATAGAGGTGCTGACTATGGAGATATGACATGTGTGACATATGTATATGATAAATATGAAATTCTTGCAAAACTTGTTTTTTTCGAATTTCATATACTCAGGAGATTCACTCGAGTTAGTCAAACTACAAACACAGTTAGAATTTCTTACAAACATCTTAATGTTCGATAATATAAAACTTTAGTAATGAGTTGGTAATTCGTAGAAAATAATAAGGAAAATACTATGTCCTGCTTGGTAATTGTCTAGTGTTACAGATGGTTCCAAATCAATGCAATTCAGTGTTGTAACACGAAACTATATTAACATTACCGTTTACCATTACCAGAAAGCTAAAGAACCATAGAAGAAGATATCAAATAATACCTAGACAGAAAATCAAAATGTTTCCTTGTAAATACGGTGTTTTTTTTTTAGAAGTGGTAAAATTCATCTAATAATCGTAACCGAAATTATCGGTAACAATCGAATAATCCCAAATATCCGTAACCGCAACCGAAACCGGTAAAATATTATTCAACTCCGGATCCATATTCAGATCCCATATTTCATATCCATAACATCTCTACATGTTTCTAGCGGTGTTTCCTCTATCGAACGTACAGAGTACACATTTCATCCATTGCTGTCTACAAGTTATCTTATACTTAACCTGTTATTTCATTTTGTTTAGTACACCCTGCCATTAGATAATATTCCTACGCTTATAACTTCTCACCTTAAGGTTATCTGGAAGAAATTGCTTATTAGCGATAAGTCCGCCTATTGTATAATTATGTTGTTTAAATTATTCTTAAGTCATGTCCGTGCTATGGCGTACAATAAAGAGTATTATTTTTAATATTATTATTATGTCTATCTGTATGTCTGTCTGTCGGTTCCGTGATATATTCGAATTCTCTCCATTACACGGAGAATTTTAAATTTTTTATCATCCATGTTATTATTTCTTTTATTTTTTAATATCAATCATCTTATACATTTTTATTATAATTAATAAGTTTTGTGTTTGTGAGGAAATTATTTACATACCGTTTATTAAAAATAATGTTTGTTAGCGCACATATAAGTAGGAATCCCTGTCCATGATCTAAAGGACTCCGCGTCCTACCAAAGAAATTTCTACAAGGCTGCTCTGATTACAAAGCCTTTACAAGGCCATGGAGACAACCGCCTCGATCGTGTAACAAGGACAAGGCCTCGTTTTCAATTACACGAAGAGCGACCTCGTAGGTAAGGACGTGGGGAAGCAGAGACTAATACAGGTAGAGCGAATGAAACGGAAGCGGGTCGTATATTTCCGGCACAAGATTTCAGCGCTGAGAACATTAAACCTTTAGGAATTTCAAATTCGAATTTTAAAACTTTTACTCCTTTATGTGAAGTAATTTAGATGTTTAGGGTATTATGAACCATACTTCAGATTGTCTTGTTTCATTGAGGATAACAAAAGGACAAGATAAGATGACCATGGCAAAGGTGTAACGGGGAATTGCTCTTGCAATACCGTTTAATTAAAGATACATTAAAAAATGTAAGACATTTTAGTGAATCTATACAAAAATTGTAGAAAAATCGCTTACAAAAAAAAAAAACAGCTACGCAATTTTTAACTTCACCCGTCTCTGTTCTTAAAAAATTATCGACTCAAAATGCAATTATAGCCCTATTAAGTATTCAGGTTTCTTGAGATACAGACTTACTATTACACATTAGATAATAATGAACCAGATAAATTATTTGTTATGAAATTCCGTAAGTGTCGCGTATCGAGCCAAGCAGCTTGCGAATTTCGATGACTCAGTGTCGAGTCGACTACGGGAATGAGAATACAGACTATGTATTTAATTTATAATTTGTTGGTTTTTGTATCAATGTCTCAAGTAGCGGTCAATCTTGAGTAACAGATAACAAAAGGTTTTGACATGTGACAATTGACTAATTATAAGCATTGTGGTTCAGGTAATCAACTAATTACTTACCAAATTGAATCGCAAGCGACTATCTAATTGCGGATTGCGTTTGTCAATCACAATGGATCATGGGCTCTGGGCAGCGTGCCAGCGATGCCACCTGTCTGCCCCTATCAGCGTGGTCAGTGTTGCCAGTTTTACAACTCATTTTAAAAACTTTCTTTGTAATTAAATTATATTTTGACGTAACATCTTATTTTTGTAACTCTGTATTGGAATGCGGGTTTGAATCTTTCTTATATTTAATTTTTTTATATGTAGCCGAGTTCGTGCCTCAAATCTGGTACACATATTAAAAAATAATAGATTTAATGATAAATAAGTTATATATAATTTTTTCTATAGCAGGACTTCTATTGATGGATAGGTGTATAAAATTATATTTGTGAAAGTAATAACGCTATCATGGATGTAAAACACCGTTTCATAAGGGTAATCGAAATAAAAATGACCTGCCTAATGGTATTGCAAAACTACCTACAAAGTTAAAGATTTTGAATTTGTAAAGTTTTAGGAATCGTTTGAAAGTGAACTTTATTATTACAGAAAACACATGCAAAGCTTTAAAATTGTTGTGAGAAATATTCATTCTCAACATTTTGTCGCTACGAATGAGGATATGAGGTTTCCTGCCCCACGTGGATGCCTATTATCGGGTTACAATTATGTTGGACGAAGTACAGTACTTTTACATTGCGTTAAGGCGATTGTTTTTCTTATATTTTTGAAATGTCGCTTTAAGAAAAATTATAAAGTGTTATTTTTCATTATATATTTGGTAAAACTTTGGTAAGAAGGGAATTGGTTTGTAGAAATTTTTATTGAAATTATATTAATTATAGATGAGTCAAGATAAAATTTTATTCAAATATCAAAACACTACACCAGTTTTTGAATTACACTGCGAAATCTTTTTGCGATCCAATAATTTTTTTTATTTTCTGAAACCTTGACATATATTTTATGGAATATAAAATATTATATTCTTTTGTATATTACTTCATGAAAACGCTGTAATACAAGTTTCTTAGTTTTTTCGTAGATGACATTTCAGTATTGCTTATAGTTTACAGAACACCCCATGGTGGTCCGTACGACAGTGACGGACCCACTATCAAACGGTCTGTTTTCTCGGTTATCGGCCTATTGACATTAAACAAGTTCAGAAATGTAGAGTACCTATTTATGTTTTTAAACTGAAATAAATATTAAAATAAAAATGGTTTCAATAAGATGCAATTTCAGATGGCTAACAATACTCCCAGCAGTACAGAAGCGATCGTAATGTATTGGTATTAACATTCATCCATCACCCGACTGAATTGATGTTAGCTAGACTCAATCAATTAAGATTGTCCCAAGGCATCGCGATCGATAATCGTCGTGATTATTTACATTTAATGATAAATAGTCATAAACAAGGACGATCTCAAAGAAACATATGGCTGAGTATGACAAAGAACGACATAACAACTAATCAACCGCAGGTTTGTTTGTTTAATATTGTCACTCGCGATCATCAGTAACGCTCTGTCGTTGCCTGTTCCTCATTTGTTAATGCGCGTGCGCATTGTATATATTTTAATGAGTTTCGCTGTCTCGATGCATCGTATTAATAAAATCTAATTGAATCGAGTTTCGGTTGGAAATAAATAGGTTTATATTATCGTAATATCATTCTAGAATACTAAACGATAAACACTTCGGAAATGGATTTTAAATGATTGTATATATTTCGTAATATATGATGTAGTGGACCGGCAGATGATGCAATAGCCAATGTAATTACAAACCTAATTTTTGTTACTTTTATCTTTTAGGTACTTTAAGAGAATAATATTGTTTAATTGAATTTCTATGTAATAACTTATATTAAGGAAGAGCGAGGCGTCTTGGCACAGGAAGATACTTAAAAGGAAGCCGTCAAAGTAGAAACCATAATGTAAATTACTTTTGAGCAATAAAAACTATTTTCTTTTCTTTCTTTCCTAATGCTACTGTATCTAAGCATTAAGATTCATGAATCAGGTATAGTTAATCAAATGCAAAAGCTATGTCACAAAATGAATATAGGATCACACTAGCTTGCGCACGTAATGGTGATAGCAAGTCGTGTGAAAATGTAATACATTTCCGAAGTTTTGTTTTATAAGTGTGTGTATGGTCAACCTTGACTTTATTTTATCCTGAGAATAATTTATGGAACGCTCTATAAAAGTGAGTTATTACCTTCGAGGGTGGACACCATATGTAATGGCAAGGATTATGTTTAAGAAAATCTATGGGAAATATGGGTCAGGTTTGAATACACGATATTAAGAGCACGTTAAAATTTAACTTAGACTCATATCTCAGAATCAGTTAGGGCTTTAACAGCACACGGGGAGCGGATTAATGAAACGAAAGGAATGAAATAATATTTATTCCTTGTTGGTTTTTACAAACATTTTCGAAAGTCAAACTACGCTATCGCTTCCACAGATCCGTACCGTGAGTGGTCCAGGAAGAAGAAGCGGCCAGAAGCTCCCAAGGAGCTTTTTGTCTCACTCACAGTTATAGAAAGCACTTACTACTACTTATGGCGATAAATTAAACTCATGTCCAAGCAGTGTTATCTTTAACCTAATCAACCACTTTGAATCTAGGTACAGATGTCTAGAAATATGACGTTCAATGCATTAACTGTAGTTTATGTGTCGCTTGAACTATTAACGTCGTTCCGAGAATGTTTAGTGGAGCTGTTTATGTTTGAAAATGTTAAATAAATTCGCGCATGTACGATATTATATTATTAGGTTTATCTTGCACGGCTGGAGGTATTATCTTATTCTATAGCTGCGTCCTTGTAGGAATGGATTACGTTGCAACAGTGTTATATGTATATTAGTGTTGAAAACTCACGTGCACCCATGGACATGTCACAGTAATGTCACAGGCATCAAAGACTCGTTCCTGATAAGGAAAAGTGGAACCGGCTTATTTCTGGCTTACAGACAATGCTTACTACGTGTGTTGGTTGGAAGGTTTGTTGCTTGCAGAAGAAGATATTGAATTGAAAAGAAAAACTTGCTTATATATTATACCTATATTTTTGAATTCGTATAACGAATATATTTATATTTAATGTATTATTTTCCAACAAACAATTACAAATAAAGTTAAAATTAGAAAAACCGCACAAAGTTTCTTACTTCGTTTTGAAATCTCTTCCAGTGGCCCTGAGGTGGACCAGTAGAGAAGAAAATAAAGGGTAAAACTTAGTAAGCCATATATTTTTTTATACGCTGCATGTATATATAGTATGTTTATATTGGAATATATTTAAGATATGACATGTGACCCAATATAAGCATCGCTGTCGGGAGAACGCTGTCAGCACTTTAGGTATTGCACCATAAGGACTTAGTTATATACACTATATATAGTTATAATGATGGCCTCGGTGTAACTAATGTCTATGGGCGACGGTAACCACTTACAATCGGCTGGCTCGTCTGCTCGTTTGTCGACTATTAACTTAAAAAGGTAACAAGAAATGCATAAATAAATACTCTATTGAAATACAAAGTAAAAACTTAAACATAAATTCAAATTACGATTCCTTTATTCATATCGATAGCACAAACACACAAGCACACACATCGCTATATCACACATCGCTAGCACGTCATTGTTTCTTGTACTGTCGTTTCGGAGTAGTGCTTAATCATGGAGGAGAAGAAACAGCGAGAGAAACTACTTAATAACAGTAAAAATAGTTTTCACACGGGTAATTTAACGCAGTTAGCAAACTAGCAGATGAGTCATCTGATGGAAAGTTATTTGCAACTACAAAGGTTACGTCTCAGAATTCGTCGAGAGGATTCGACTGGAGAACCTCGTGAATTCTCTTTACAACATAATATATAATGAAAAATCAAGAAGTTAAGAAATTTAAGACAGGTCCAAACGTGTTATTAGAAGCATATATTACAAATGAATTGACAATTTCAGGTTAGGTTTGAAATTTGCGATCGTAATTATTACTTTAATAAATAGGATAAAATTAATTATATAGGACAGAAAGGCGGTGTCCTGTTTAAAATATAGATCACTGGTGTAGTTTTGGAGTTAATGCTGTCTGGCTCACTTTTATAAATAAATAAATTGGTCAATCTTAACATTAATTGTAGATATCAGTTATGTATAACATTGAGAATAGTTTCTGTGGTTTATCAATTAATATTATATATTGAGATTTAATTTTAAGCTTAGGATATCATAGCGAACCTTATACTTGTCAACGGTCACGGCAAATGTTTTTGAAATTTGAATTTAAATCGTAATAAGAGTTACCTGCATTTTCGACATTTCGGTGATGCCTTTGGTGTTACGGTCGGGAATTGACTGTAGTGTCCACTTGACAATAGATCCCTTTGCTCGGTTATCGGCTGTTAACTTATAAAATATGTGTGAGAGATTTGATGCCAAACTTTGGATACAATGCGATAGTAAAAACAATTGTTTTAAATTATCAGTCAGTGGAGAAATATGAGTTTTTCTACTATTTTAATATGAAATGTGTTTGAACATCAGGTTATGGCGATAATTTTTTTTTTAAAAAGGTTTCATAATGTTTTACTCCTTGAGTAACTCAGTTTTGGCTAAAGTTTAAAAGTTTTTTATTTCATTTCCATATACATACATACATATATATATATATATATATATATAGAATAAAGGCCTGGCGATTCTTAACGATTACACCCTGTGTAATAGAGGTAACTAATTGATGCACTGATTTAAACATTAACACACAGCCTAAATTGTTAACTGTAGAAGCCTGAACGGAAGATTTGTTTGGGCATTGACAAGGATTTTTTGGAAAATTAACTCGTAATGGCGAGAAAGACGGTTAAAATATTAATAGGCATTTACATGAAGCAAATAATTAGGCACGAGATTAAGTTTTTTTTAAATAACCCTAAACAATCAAATTTTAAAGATTCTAAAGGTAATTCTGATTCAATGTTTTTTGTCTATTATTTACCTAAATTGCAGTATGGACCTACATGTTTTCCATCATAAACATGACATTTATTCAGGCGTTTTTGAAACTTGAACTTAGGATAAAAAGGGTTATCCAAACCGGTGCCTGTAGAAAATTTTGCATGAACGTTTTTACAATAACTTAAAGAATTATTGCAAATTTAAGTGTGAAATGGTACATCCAAATGAAGTTGCGAGCGCTTGCTCTACTCTTCTGTTTACCTTCGTATAATAAAGTGAAAATCGATGATACCCTAAACAATATTATTAATCGCCTGTAACTCCCATAACACAAACGAGTCATGTATTTTAATAGATGGTTGAAGAGATAAATGTGTCGGACAGCTACACGACAAGTCGAGTGGGTACGCAAGCGTGGTATTACTACAGGAATGTCGATCTTCGCAGCTCAGCTACAATAACAAATGGTCGAAGTATTTTTAACGTTCCTCCAGCGGTAAATTAATCATTTTGCAAACGTTCACTAAAGCGTTTACAGCTCTACGGCTCTTGTCGAACAGATCAACCGATTACAGCAATGAAAGCGTGGGTGGGAGATGGATAGGCGATCACTAGTGACGGAATTTCATGAGGAATTCGGAATTGTGCATTGCTTCCGATGATTCGATAAATATTCAATGCTGATTGTTATCTGTAGGTAACAGTTTAAGACTTTCCGCTGACATAAGAACTTTCCATACTTGGGTTGGAGTCTAATGGAGAGGTTAACTATAAAATAATGAAGCGTGGCGAATACTCTGCTGGAGACACAAAGCTAAGAACTGCTTAACTGCATAAAAACTGTCAATTCCAGTCATTTCAACTGCTAAAGTCTCTTCACCATTCTGGACGTGTGTTTGACTTCATACTATCGAATTTCTGCGTACGGTATGTCCATCTGTGTGTCAAACCGAATTCTTCTTCTGCGTACTTAGCATGAACTGGGAAATGGCATCGAGTGTCTTTTAGAAGGTCATTAGGTATTACATCATCCAGAGTAACGTCGATGACAACTTTGTACGTAAGATTCTTGCTTAACCAAAACTAATTAGCTATCACTTTTCAGCTAAAATCAACCTTGAGATGTTTTTTTTGCGTTTTTCGGCAGCGAAGTTCGAGAGCCAATTACCTTCTGGGTCGGTAACACGTAGATGATTCTGTTGGTGTTCTCAGTGTCTATAATCGACGGTGAACGTTGAATTTTGTTGGTGTTGGGTGGTCTGTTCGCCGTTTCCCGGCTATTGCAATAAATTAGTCACGATACACAAACTTTTTTTTCGCTTTGAACCGCGTTAGTGCTAGTTACAATGAAGCGTTCAATCCTTTCGTCTCAGTCGACGGAAGACACCTATGACTGACATGGAATACAAGTATAGTTCCGTTCATCATCTCAATTTATATATGTCTATTAGGCTCGGGTCTTCTCATATTAAGAAGATTTAGTGCAATAAACCCAGTCCGTTGGCGATGAGCATAGGTGTAGGGTTAGTTAATAACGCCTGGTCCGGTGTGAGCCAGGGCAGCAACTTGGGTCCTCTAGAGTTCATAATAATCGTTAATGACCTTCCGGAAATTGTCAGACGGGGATCGTACCTATTATTTGCAGATGACCTCAAGTTGATGCCCGAGGTAAAGGATAGATGTGATTGTGAAGAGTATCAAGCACTTGTGAAGTTGTGAAGAGTAAAAAAGCTTACAGGAACCTAGGATTGGTTTTAAGACAGTCGCAGGGGTTTACTAACATCGCCGCAGTTAAAGTCCTGTACGATGCACTGGTGCGGAGTCATATGGAGCATAATGCAATTGTTTGGCCCCCATATGAGGCGAAATATATCACTATGTTGGAACGAGTCCAAAAAAAATTTACAAGGCACTTGTACTGGAAGCTGTATGGGGTTTATCCTTTGTACCCTTTGATGTATCCGACATTGTTCGTGTTGGGTATGGTTGGATACAACGAATTAAGAATACGCAGAGAGTTTGCACTCGTTTCGTATTTAATAAAAATACTGCGTGGGATGTAGTGTAACTTGGAAGTCTAACGCTATTTAAATATATATGTGCCTGATAGATATATCGAGAGACGGCGGCAACCGCACCTGCTGGTTGTAGCGGTGTCTAAGACCGTCCTGTTGACGAAGGCGTCAATAATTGTAATTAATAAAGTCCATCAAAGTTGTCAAAAATGGTGAAAAGTCAATTATAAAATGTACAAAACTAAAAAAATGATCCACGCAACGTTCAAAATCTGCATCCTTTTTCTCCAGTTCGGATGATCACCGTTCAGGATACTAAGTTGCCACGACTTATATAGTTCGATTGAATTTGCTGCATTTTATAAGATTTGGTATCCATGATCTTTCAGTTCGAAAATTTTCTAGAACGCAATGATCAGTAAAAACATAGGTCTTTTCTCACTTTTGCTCTCCATCTCTGCTATCATCATTATCACACTTTTATATTTGTAAAATTTCACCATTTCTATGCTATTCGCATCATTTAACCATTACAAGAGAGCTGGAGAACTCTTACTAGTATGAAGATACTGATAAAAATATATACATAACTAGATAATAAACTCTTCAATTACCCCCTAAATTAAACTCCAAAATCAATAGGTTTGTGTTTGGTAGCAAATTCTGTCCAATATGAGTAGGTATGGAGTAAATCGCGTGTGATAAATATATATGAGTTTTCATGTAAAGATTACAATTTTCGTTGTATGCACGAAAATTTTATAAATGTAGCATTTTAGAGATATAAACAACATAATTAATGAGATCAGTGGTGATTTAAAGGCCTGGAGATTTACTATCTTGCTCTTATTTCTTCCCAGCTCGGTAGACCATGGTGAATAATTTCAGACACTAGCCAGTCTGATGTTTCGCTGGAAAGTGTAGTTACAAGAAAAATCTTTTCAGTTGTACCAAAAATTATTTTACAAGCTACTCTTGTTTAGTCAACCTTATAGCTCAGTTGATAGTGACCCTACCTGGAGAGCGAAAGGTTGGGTTCGATACCACGACAAAGCAGACCTATGGAATAAATAATGTTTGTTCTCGGTTCTTGATTGTTCTGCGGCACAGAATTCTAGTGAGGGGGGTGTGAGTAGTAGTAATATTTAGTAGGAGAAGGAACGTTGATTGAATTAATAAATATATCACGGATGCCAGGGCCATTACCGTTAAATTACAAATCGCTTTTACGCGATAAATCAGTTTGGTGAAGCTCCTTGAGAAGATGTTGAAGCGCTCAGCGAAAACTATAACTATTTCAATAGTCATTGGAATTCGGTGTACGTTAAAATCGATCTCCACTTTTCTATCCTAACCAATTTATCAATCACCCTGTCTCAGTTTAGGAAACATTTTCAGTACAGTTCAGTTCATTTAATTGCAAGGAAAAGTCAAAAACCTGGTTAAAACAAAAGGTGTCATTCTTGCCCTAATCCGGATGCAATTTTTTCTACTTTTTAACATGGTCTCGTTAGATCGAGCTGCAAAAAAACTATGTCGTAAAATGTGTTGCACATGTAATGTTCTTCAATTTTAAAGGAGATCCTTTTGTTTTTCCAAATCGATTAATAAACGTTCGAATTATGACTTAACAAACATAAAAAAAATTCAAGCGAAAACAAATCTCCCACTTTTTGAAGTCGGTAAAAAGATCTTAAGACTAAAAAGTATGTACTGATAAAAGGGTGTATATTTGTTTTTAAATTATTATTTTATTTACAGTGATGAGTCAAATAAAGGAAGATTTTCAGTTTTGTTAATTACTAAGCAAGGACTAGATTTGATTGTTGAGATAGTATAGAAGGTACTTTTATATATATTTATATAGATATTATTATTATGATTATCACGAAACAAGTGGACCAATCAAACGAAGGAAAGGAGGGGATCGTTTATTATTAACCGAAGAGTGGACTTGCTTTGGTCACTAGTAATTAATTAATATTAAATTAATCGTTTTAATGAATGAAATAATATTTATTCGAAGTTGGTTTTTACAAACACTTTTCGAACGTCAAACTACGCCATGTTTCAGCAATTCCCTGCCGTGAGTGAAGAAGAAGGGTAGAAGAAGAAGCGGTAAGAAACTCCCAAGGAGTTTCTTTTTTCTGTTCAAAGTTACATTAAAGCTCTTATGGCTACATAATCAACTCATCTCCAAAATACTCTTGTATTTTAGGATATATCTTCAACAATTATATGTTGTCATATAAATTTCATGCAACTAAAATACCGAACTTTCATACAGGCATAAAAAATATTTATGAAAAAAAAATGATAGTAGTAATATCTTACACGTTATGTTTTTTTGGGTACTCAATTTATTTTTCTTTTTGATTTATTTTTACATATTTAACAGCGCCATCTAGCGTTAAGTTATGAAACTTTAACAACGACCGTCGATCTTTGGTAAAGCGCCACCTCGTAGCGCACGAACGTAACAGTTATCTCGATACGAACCCTCGCTGAAACTGAAACGGGACATGACCGCAGCGCCGGCGCAGTGTTAATAGTCGATTTTCAGTTATCTACGTAGCGGCAAAAGTGTGAACTTGGCGGGACGAAAATAGTTCAGTTTGACATATGTATGGAGGAAACATGTAGTTTTTATTTTAAATGTCGTCGTTTGGCGATTTTTATTTCATGATCTTGCCGTGCTACTGTAGATGATTTTCGATATGGAACCCGGGTAAATATTTGAGGATATTTAAGTTTGCACGTTTGTTAGTGGCTATTGTGGCGAAAAAAAAACTATTATTTTGCGTATGTTTTGATTTGGCATAACCTCTCTACACGTTTTAGTGTTTCTGCTTGTAATTTCTGTATGAAAGGGAGTTAGTGAAGTATTATTTTCGAATTAGTCAATTTTATGACTACAGTTCCTGTTACTATGTTTGAGGAAACACGCTCTAGTAACTTATTGAATACCATCCTTAGAATAGTAAATTACTAACTAGTTATTTAGTTTTGGCAAATATCGTATTGACGATTGATATAGTTGTCCATTTATAAAAACACCATGCTTGTTGTGAAACTCATCTCGTAATGGCCATATGTAATTGTAACAAAATATGTAATTTGAAAAAAGTACAAAGTACACAGTAAAATTCTATTTTTCAGTGATAATTTTTTTACGTTTCATGGCAAAGTATAAGGGCTCAGGTTTTTTTTTAATATGGCTTCTTTGTTTTCTTTTTTCAAAATTTTAGGTTCACTGGTTTAGAGATGGTTAGAGGTATGGTCAGTTTTCGTTTTTGAGTAACTTTTAAGCTATGAATTAATTAGACTTATAAGGAAACATATTATTGTCCTTTACGACAACCCCTTTCATTTGATATGTTGCTTTATGCATTTCATAGTTTTTTTTTTTATTTTTTTTATTTCTTAAACTTAACCCACAAATTTAGATTTTGTTAATTAACAGTAAAGACAGATCTGCGAGTGATAATAGTAACATACCGAACACAAATGAAAATATAATAAATAACAAAATAATTTGCCGGATTATCCCTGATTTATGTATTATATAAAATATGCATTGGAAAATAAATATAATTCTAGTACACAAAGATATAAACACGTCTGTCTCATTTGTTAAGATAATTCGACAATAGCATAATACGATAAGACCCAACGACATTAATTGATAAAAATAAAAATTTGGCTTTGCAGCGATCATATGTATATTCGTTACTTACATGCGAGCAGTAAAGATGTCAAAAACGTTAAATAAATTGCACGAACTCTTCAGCAAGTACTTCGGATGACGGCGAAATATTTTCAACATTCAAATACGAATATGTACGAATTCCAAACAGATGAAACATTTTATAAATAGGTGTATAGTTGCCATGTGTACTACATGTCCATTACTCGAGCTGCCGTCTGTGCCGATTGAAGAATTCACAGTTTATTGCCATTATCTCTCCTCCCACGGGCGTATTATCCATATGTTATAGTTATCCGAACTTTATGAGCGATTTTATACGAATATGAATTCATAAATTCGTGTTAGTATTACAGAAAGCAAACCCCATTTAAATTTAACTGACAATCTTAAACCAGAACATGTTTTTGTTGATGCATCACTCACACACACACTCACACACACACTCACACACACACTCACACACATTCAGTTTGTTTAAATAGATGTATCTATGCTTGCGAATTTAATTTTATTTACGAAACATTTGTATGAAAATATTCTTTTAAATCCTATGCTTGAGGAAGAGTCTGTATAATGCGATGTTTGGGAGTAACCGTTGTAGACGTCACCATTATCAGACCGTTGTTAAAGGCCAAAAAAGGACGATACAACATGGTTTTGTTCAGCTCTTTAAGGGAAGACAACGTGTGTAGGGTTTGACTGTGGCCTTACATCCTCACCTGAACTTTCGAGTCTTTGAGTAACGATCAATTGTAGCTTTTATTGGTTACCACCAGGTGTCCGAACTTCAGGAATGGTATAAATAATGTATTTACGATAATTACCTTTAGTTAGTTTTATTAGTAATTTTTTATAATGAGTTTGGACATGTTGCATAAATATGGGATTTGTGCCTGTGTTTCATCTGCGCAATAATAATGATGATAGTTAAAAAATATTGTCTTTATTTAAATAATTTCATTACATTTTTCATTCATACTTGTTCTATTTAAGAATACATTTAAAGTAGTTAAATAAGATAATTTTTACGTGTTACATATTTTCGCACCATCTCAACTTATTTTTGATTGACTGCTGTCAAAAGTGTCAAAGTATGACAAGTAACACAGAGTAATCAATTTATAAAAATAAATGAAACTGTGCGTCATATTAGGTATACCTATATATATCTTATGGGCATGTTTTTCAAATAATATTTACATTTTTGTTATATGTTATCAAAATCCTGTAGAATACCTAGTTATTGTCGACCGCGTAAGCTTTCACCTGTAACAAAACGGTGGATTTATAAAAAAATAAAGAACCAATTTCTAAAAGTACGAGGATTTTATGTAGATAAAAATTTACCTTTTAAAAATTCGATACCTGTTAATTCAAATCCTTCGTCGTTACAGAGACAGTGCCAAGAGGCTGGGAGAGCAGCGCGACCAGCGCGATCCCTGCTGGTACATCGACTCCGCGTACGCTTCTTCCCTCAAAGTCTCTCTCAGGCTCCCTACAAGGCAGTTTCTAGAAGGTGAGTGCTTAGTAATTTAAATTACATTAATATTAATTCTTCTACTAGCTACCTTACCTCAACATACGCCCATTAACTGATAAAAGTCTCGATAAAGTTAAATATGGAGTTTATAAAGTAGTATACAAAGTATAAGGTATAATGAGCATGTCTTAATTTAGGAAGTAAAGTAGTAAATGTGCTAAGTTAAATAGCAACAAAATATTATACTACTAAGTATCTAAATGTTCGATAACGGGAAATGAAAGCATTGGGGATATAAAGTTATGATTCCTTAAAAATATATTTCGCCCGTTTCCTGTTAATTTTAAATTAACACGAAATACCAAATAGTGACATTGGTGAAATTTGCAGATTTCTATCAATCACGGATACGTCAAAGCAATTTAACAAGATACGTCATGGGTATGTTGATTTTGCCCCTGAAATTACATTGTATCATAGATTATAGGACAATACTTTGATACTATTCCTTTATTCCTTTGTTTATAGCAAACAAGTTATATGAAATTGATTAATTTGTAACTAAAAGTTTCATCAGCACGTCATTTAAAACAATACCAACTTACACCACAATCATATTTATATTATTTGTAAAACAGCGTCATCTGTCGGCATATAATAAAATTAATTTCATTAGTGTCTGAGCTACACATAAGCAAGTTCCATCTTCTTGCCGCTAGATGTCAGGAAACCGATAAATATTGTATACGAATTATTTAATTTATTTCCCGTTCCTGACTTGAATCTGGTTACATATTATGATATTAAAATTACTCTCGGTTACTAGTCTCGGTTACTAATACTCGAAAATTATGGAGTTATTTATGTCTTGTTACACCATACTGTTCAACGAGGCCATCGCGTCACGACTATTCTAATAAGCTTGCACGTCATTAGACAGTTCAGAGTAATCCCACAGTACTCTAGGTGGAAAGAATATAACTGGTTGACTCACTACCAAACTTCCATGTCCTCTTATTGTGGGGCCTTTCAGCTGACTGCTTGCCTTTCATAATATCAGAGGCATCACCGACGTGATGCGTATAAGGAAACGTGAAATTAGGCTGTAATCTAGCTTAGATTTTTAGCTTACTTAGATAGTATTAGTGGCTACGAAGCTGTAAAAAAAATATCAACAGACACATATAGGTATCTTCGGAATTGTACTGGGTAATACAGAGCATAAAAATCTCCAATAGCAGAAACTGGCCGTTATTTTCAATCGCGTAGGACTAGCAGATTTCCTTGGATTGGAGTCAAGAATGGAGCCTCTTGTACCCCAATCTTCAATGCATAATTCTCAATGTTACAATAATTAGTTTATCAAAGATTTACTTCATTCATTGTTGCTTCACTCTTCATGGCGATGGCAGTCCATGTCGTAAAGTACAAGAGTCCCACGTTTACACTAATATTTGCAGAAACGTTCTTTAGTTGGAAGCAGAAATAAATAATTTGTACCGCACACTCGCTTCTCTGCACACCATTTAATACGGCACTTCCTTCGCTCATAAACTAAATATATTATCTATGTTAAAAACTGCGGCGCGCGTCACCGTGTTTCTACAACGCGGTATTTCTAACTGTTTTCATTCCATCTAGATGATTTCATTTAATTCACACAGCGAACTTCGAATGACACTCGAAGTGAAATTGACACCTTTTCTGAATTTGTGAGTAGGAAAATTTTCTCCAGTTATTGCCGCTTCTTCGTGGACCGCTCATGGAAGGGAGTAGCCGAAATAGTGTTGACTGAATTTCGAAAAGGGATTGTAACAGACGGCTATAATCCAAACTAAATAATTGGGAGTTTGAAATAATCATTAATTTTGTCATTAAATTGCATTTGATATTTGCTTCAAATTTGTTAAATACGTTTATTTTGAAACTAGCATTTGATATCTACTTAGATGTAATGCTAAGTTACATGAGTGTCACCTCGTAGTCGAGAAGGTTTGGCGATTGCTTTAGTGAAGTATGGTCTAGGCTTTCGGTTTATTTGGATCTACACTAAGAAATATGGCACATTATCACAATGGCCAGAGCTGTGAAGGAACAAAAGAGGCTTTACAGTTAACACGTACCCTACGTTCCTCGATCGTGACGGTGAAGATGACCAGACGAAGCACAAGCGTGCGGTGTATGTTGCTGACCGACGAGTGTGGAAATGTTGCGTGATCCCGTTGGAGGTCCCGACTATGTTTTGTTTCATTATCAGACGCGGGATCGTGATCTTTTTGCTTTATCGCTTCATAAACGTGCCTTTCATAGCAGATGTCTATGGTAGGCGATGACCACATATCGTCAGATGGTTAGCTATCATCATTAATATAATATAAACTTGTTTCACTACTGAGGTCGGTTTTCGTCTTACGATGAGAAAGTTTAAGTTTAAGTACGTCATGCTGATCAAGTGTGAATTGGGAGACGTCACACATGTTCGTTTTCCTGACTGATTGAATTTTACCGTAAAAAGTGTTGTGTCAATGTCAACAACACGAGCAAAGAAGTAGGGACAAAATTGGACTCTATCCATTCAGGGTTTTATGGGCCAATTTTCATTACTTATACATATATCCATACCACCGGATAAAGGCCCCTTTATTTATACCTATCCTTATTTTATTCTTAAGCCGTAGAGCTTTAGAGAAGAAAGAACATGTCAATTTAATTGATAAAATGTGCATCTATTTTTATGTATTGTAATAGCAAAAATACAGTTACTGCAAAAATACAGTTACTGCAAAAATACAGTTATCGTTTGACCTTTTAACCAATGTAACCAGTAGTAAGGAAAAGATAGGTTACTGAAACCGACTGTATGTCACATAGATCAGGAGTTCGAAACGTAAACCAAACGACCTCGTGGTCAACTCGTCGGTGTCTATTAATTGACATCATCAGTCAGCCCCACCTGTCGTATTTAATAAACACCTAAAGCCAATATGTGTAATTGGTCCCCACGACGTTTATCGGTGAAATATTGTCAACGTTTTGTACAAATTCCCCACCTGTCTCCATTAAACATATCACGTTTGCGTCATTCATGCTGATATTCGAAACTATATAAATAACCAGTAAATCCATCGACGCCACATTATTTATAGAACCTTCTATTTGTTGTTCTAGTATGAATATTGATATATTTCTTGCGATTGTGAACAAGTTTATATAAGCCAACGTAGCCATGTTGTTGGCTTCAATAACACTGTTTTTTTTTTATGTGAATAGCCGATAATTTAGCAGATGGTGAGTGGTCACATCGTCTGTAGACATGAGTAACACCAAAGGTGTCACTAATTCGTAGTCGGCAGTGAAAAAAAGAAGAGAGAATGAAAGTACTGGCTCGCAAGCCCCCACCCGGCACACGACGAGTCGTTTGGCGGCTCACTCAAGTAGGAGGGTGGTAGCTTACCAGTCAGACTACGTTACAAAACGAAAGGACTTGGAGTTTTGGTACAGTCTTAGAACTTTCTCATTACTTAAGATGAAAATCTTAGGATTATGGGTTTAACAGACTTTATGGTGATATTCCAATATACGATAAGAGATGACTTCATCGTATTCCAGAATCGCGCTATCGAAGTTTTTAAAATTGCAAACAAATTATCGTACATGATTCGAACCTAGGACCAACTTGGGAGAGCGTTATACTAGAAAACATTACTGCTTATTGACTTTTTTAATTTATGCTATTTATGCTACGAACCTGATGATATGGGTAAGTGGTCATCAAAGGCATTACCGATGTGTTACTGGCCAAAGAAGAATCGGGGTTTGTTTAGTGCCTTAGTTCCCAAGGTAGTCCAGCTGGACCCCCAGGGTTCCACAGGGGGCTCGATGGAGGTTTACGTTGGCATGACCAAAAAATGGGGGTCCACAATTCGTGAGCGGGGGTCCACGAAAATTTATCTACTTTCGATTGTGAAGAACTAAAATGTTGGCTTGACTTTATCTATCAATGTAAGCAGATAATATTTGCAGAAGCTCAGCGAGACGAGACGTGCAAAGGGATGAAGTACGACTTGTGGTGTATGGCTTGCAATCTTGAATGAGCTTGTTTGATTCTTCACCAATATAAATACGAATGGTTGGATTGGAGTTGGATGGAATATTTTTTTTGTTCGGTCAACTTTACTTTTGACATCCACTCACAGCACTATGAATTAATAAATTAGCAAATCAATTCTCATTTTTTTTTCGAAAATTATTAATTCGTGATTGTAATTCAGTCGCAAAACAATTTTCCACAGTTGGGTCCAATCTTCACATTTTTTGTTGAGTTTTGGGAATATGGTAGAAATGTAGCTGCAGGGGGTCCACCGGAACCAGCTAAATTTTGAAAATGAGAAAAAAAATCTGGGAATCTCTGGTTTAGTGAAACTCGTTTATTATAGAATTACAAATTTATAAATAAATCTCAATCAAATATTGCTATATTTATTGAAATCACCGTTAAGCGATAACACTGCTTTTTGTGTGAGTTGCTGTACAACATTTCCATTATTATAATATATAATAATAATTAAACCTTTACATATTCACACCCCCGCACTACTATGCGGTTGGCATGGATATATACAAATCACAAACACCCATGACCCGAGAAAAAAGATTTATGTATGGTACCCAAATGTCTGTCATCGAACCCGGGACCCCTTGTCGGCAGGCAAGGTTTTCACCAACTGGGCTATGGCGTCGTCTGACCGTTACTGCTGGTGAATAACGAGTATTATTATTTTAACATTGAAACTTGTGATTATAAAATGAAGTACCTTACAATTGACTGATAATGTCAACAGGTCCGTGATAGTTGGAACATGTCCGTGGTAGTTGAAACCACGAAGATATTTTATTATGTCTGTCCTAATAAATACTTTCCTTTAAACTAAAACCCGAGATTTAACACGTAGCATCTAGCAATAAGATTTATGAGGAGATCAGATAATTCTGATGCGGTGTGCAATATCAGATTTATAGCAGCTAGTAGGAAATCGTTCGGTACATCAGCAGAAATGTAGGTCAGTTTCTATTTCTGAGGGAATTTTGTTTTGGTTTGACGGAAACACTTAAACGCCGCAAGTAATATATGTAAATATTTAGAAATTTACGTTTGCTTTACGTTTCTTTTGGCTTGAGAGCCTGTACTTTCTTCCTTCCTTCTTCTTTCTTGGCCGACAACACATCAGTGATAACAAATATCCATGGGCGACGGTGACCATTCACCATCACGTCACTCGTCTGCTCGTTTGTCAGGTATTTATATATAAAAAATATTAGATTGTCTCTAATTGGTCAGCGCAATGAATTTATTTAAAGCTTAACATTATCAGCTAAATTTAACGCCATTTAGGCAAATATTTAGTTTGATTATGAGCGAATTTTTGTTATTTATGGTAAAATTTGTATGGGACTTGAGGTATCCTGATTATTAATTAAACTTGTAAGCGGACGTAAAGACGTAAAATTTATCATAAATTTTCCACTTCTTGGCATTTTAACGAGTTGTGTTGCTGGAAATTCACTTTTTCCTATACCATACTACTGATGCGTGGAATGTACACGACGTGTAGAATTTGTTTCATTATTTATACCAATTCCTAAGTCCTTCTGGAAGTCGACGAGACTTAACGAGTGCTGTGACTAAATAACTATAAGTGAGATAGAGGCTTAACATTTCATTTTCTGAAGCTAGGTGGCGCTCTTGAAAGCCACAGATAAATAAAATGTTTTTATAATATATATCGGTTCTATCTAGATGAGACGGTTCTTTCACTAGCACTGTTAAATATTTCTGAACTTGGTAATTTTAAATAAGTTTTGACATTTAGAGGAATTCTGTTAGAAAATGTAGTGTATATTCAAATGAATATTAGCAGAAACTTGCTGTTTACATTGGTTTAACTACCCAAAATCAATTATCTGTAGGTAACGTAGAAGCTATGAGTCGGTGACGTAAAAACTGAAGTAATAAGATGATGAGATTTCAAGGTGGATGTGCAAATGTTTAATTTTTAGGAAAGTATTTGAAAATATGTTTGCGAATGAATATTTGGTGATAGATGAGGCGTATAATGATAGTTTTGTTTACGTACGAACGAAATTCAAAATATAACAGAAAATACTCTCATTGCCTACATTTATGTATAATAACGCCATCTAGGTTGGAGATACAACAAAGTCGATAGCTCCAAAATATTATTTGTACTTATGCCACTCTTCATGGCGATCGGTAGAACGTTGTTGAAGTAGAGGTACTGCAGCGCCACCTGGTGGATTTTTACAAGATTCAAATTCAAAATCATTTAATCATATAGTCATTCAGTAAATACACTTATGAAAGTATTTTTTTTGCTTCTACCACCTGAATGAATGATAAGTGGCTTACAAACCTTCTCCAGCAAAAAATAATGATATAAAATACGCTATCTTTCACAATGAATAGTCAAACAGTGATGAAGTCAATTAAAAGTATGTTCTTGTTAAAAATTGCACAGGTACCTCCACATGTCGCTTAGCGGAACACGTCGCATATAAACTAATGAAATTAATGCGTCCCTTGGATCATATCAACCGAGTTTAATTCGTTTAAACATTCTTATTTTAACCCGAGCCGTGAATCACCCAGGTATCGAAATTCAGACACATTACACGCCTAGGCCAGTTCACCGCCCACCGAGAGATTATTTACAACGCTCTGCAGCTTGGCACACCCCTACTGAAACCAGAAATATACTAGCGCTTTTAATGAGATATTTTTATGATAGTGTAGTGGTTATGGTGAATTACAGCTTTTGCGTGGGCACGTAGAAAGTTATGTGGACACTCCTAAATACTGCGACGGGTTCGGAGAACTCAAGGCTGTGGGAGGTAACCAACCGTATGAGGATTTGTTAGGTATTGTTAATTTGGTGACAATGTATAACTCCACGGATAAATGAATAAATAAATAATCGTTTACACACTCACAACCTCGCTGTAGAATTCCCTGTGTTGCGGGCGGCATGGACATACACAAATATGGCATCACAAACACCCATGACCCGAGAACAAACATTTATCTGTCACATAAATTTTGTCCTGGCCGGGAATCGAACCCGGGACCCCCCGCTCAACAGGCAGGGTCACTAACAACTGAGCTATGGGGTCGTCTAAAGATGACTCGTGGGATTGTCTGCTTGTGATACGTATTTGCTTGAGAAGTCTTTTGGAGTAAAAAACTGTAAAATTGGTACACCTTTGGTGAATCAAAGACAGATGTATTCTGTAAATAATTTTGATATTGAGGATT
>PDGT01000006.1:1741603-1821542 GCA_003671415.1 Megathymus violae | reverse complement strand
GTCATTTATTAAATTAAAAATAAAATTTCCGAAATCCGAAGTCCGAAATCACTTAATGATTTCGTCAATACACTTATAATGTTTCCTCTTTTTTATCCGTACTGACATTTCGAAAATTTCTTTGCTTTATCACTGTCAAAAAAGGGCAAAAGAAATTCCTCAGTAGTTCCTTCCTTAATGTTCTATTCTATTTTTATACCAAAAATGATAACTTTTTAATAAATAAGTGCAAAGAGAGAGTTTTGTTTAAAAATCAAGTTTTAGTTCTGAAGATACGATGTACTTCCATGTTTGTTAAAGGTTCCCTGATGACTTGCGACCACAGACTTATTGATTTTAGCTCTGTGAACACTTCGAAGACGACTTGGG
Source organism: Megathymus violae (assembly GCA_003671415.1). Classification (NCBI taxonomy): domain Eukaryota; kingdom Metazoa; phylum Arthropoda; class Insecta; order Lepidoptera; family Hesperiidae; genus Megathymus; species Megathymus violae. The sequence goes on along the minus strand of PDGT01000006.1, from coordinate 1,821,173 downwards.
CGTACCTGAACACTCCAAAAGTAATTTTGCGTATGGCAATACGAAAAATCAATTCCGTCGAATATTTATCAATTTATCTTTGGTCGCAAACGAAGTATGATTTAAAGTAAGGTGAAAATTTATTTACTATCGTATATTCAAATTACGAATTTGTCTATGGTAACAGCGGGCAGTCGAGCAAACGCGCCATGTGATACGAAGTGGTCAGTGTCACTCAGTCACAGTGCACATTGCAAAGCGTGACATAAGAATTTCTGGCCATCAAGGAAGTGGTAAAGCGGGGGCTTCACCACTTTTTAATTTAGTTGATAGGAGGTATCAGGCGCTAATTTGTGGAAATAAATTGTTATTAAATTAGTATTAATTTACTTTGCAACAATCCGCAAGCATTAATAATTCCTTTTTAATTAGCTCTCCAGCAGCTCTTGTATCGCTTGACTGTTGGAAACAAGATTTACGTTACTTTATAAAAGCAATTTTATTTATGTGTTACTCTTCGAAAGTTAGTCAATATTGAATATCCAATTAACAATCACAGCTTTATTATATACTAGCAAACCGCCCTCGCTTCGCTTCGGGAAGACTACGCCTTATGCTAAGAAATGGTACCCACATATTTTTTCAATTAATATATAACTTTTTTTATTTATGGACGAATTGGAATGAAACAAACTTTAAGTATTAAGTGATGCTCACTGCAATATATTGGTAAAAACCAGAACGAAGTCGATTAAGCCGTTTCCGAGATTAGCGCGAAAAAACATACAGACAAACAGACAAAATTTCTAACAAGTATTGTTTTGTGTCCTATTGCGTTAATAAAGATCCCTAATAGTCTTTTTTCTCTTATATCATTCATGTACAAGAAATAATGAGTTAGAATTTTATTCTATGTATAGATAGATATGGATTATGGTATTTTACAAAAAGGAATAGTAAATAGTGCCCCCTCTATTCATTTGACGTAATGAATCGTTCATTACCTTAATTAATCACAGTTTAAATTTGGAACCCTAAGTCTCCACAATTAGTGGCGAACTGTGCCAAGCGCGCTTCCAGACGCCTGGGGGCGGCCGACCTTAGCTTACCTATGGCGTCCAGAGTAATTAATGTGTTGGGACATTTGGCAGAGGTTCAGGGTGCGAAAAATTGCGAATTTTCCGCGAGCGTCGGCTGTGAGTCACCGCCAGCGCCATATCTCGGCAGCGCTATTAATTATATTAACATTCTTGAGGTTGAGCACTTTCAAGTATGCTTTTGACCAGTTGCAACAAATTAGTGTTTTGAATCGCTTAAGAGGCATTAAACCCCTTTGAGGGCAGTAACGAGAATGATGCTTTGTTGTTAATGGCAACAGTTGCCAAAGGCGGAGATTAAACGCGGGATGATAGATAGTCACCTTTACCCATCATCATCTCATCAAGGCCGTAACCCATCTGTCGACTAGGTCTGCAATACTTCGACAGTCTCCTTCTCAAAAGGGGCTTTTGAAGATTTTCTCTGCAATAACAAAAAAGGCTCAATACTACTGCATACGCTCGTGCATTTTGATATGTGATCCACTCCCAGTTCGGTTCGCTGATAATGGAAACACAATCGCATCTTCTGTGAAGCTAAAGAGAGACGTTCCTATTATATCAATCACAACTGAAGACTAAGATTTGTATATATAGCTGTGATTTGCTCCCGTGAAAAGGCCATTGAAATGGCAAAGTGGTACAATATAGTGTTACGTAAAAACGATAGGGGATTTTATAAAAAACTTGCAGAAAATATTTATTAAAAACATGTAATGGGTAAAAATCTCTTATAGGCAAATGTATGTATAGCTCGTGCAGATTTAGTGGATATTTATAAGCGAATAGGATGTGTTTAACACGCATATTCGATTAACAACGACACAAAGGAAACCTGTTGGTTGATGTCCATTTATGTGTCCTTATAGCATGCTGTCCGAGAGACGGAACTTTACTGAATCTCCAGAGCTACCTAAGACGGGAAAGATAGCTGACGAGGCGGCTTCAGTAGATATAAATTTCATATTGTTGAGTCTTTATATCCAAAGAACAATATTAGCAATATAATATACTTAATCACATTTGTGACAATCAAAAAAAAGGTGTCAGTTTCTGCCTATCTCAATCCCAAGAGATCCATGTCCCAATAAGAGACAGGTGCCCATATAATTTACTTCTCTGGATATTTGCAAATTTTTCTCGAACACAATAATTCGCGCGTCAATTGTGCGAGTTGTTCTCGTATTCCTATTTTAGTTTGAGAAAATATGGAGTATGCTCAAAAGCTTTTTGACATAAACATCATCTGGACAGCCTGGCCATTCGCCAGCACCAGATGATCCTTATTTGTCATTTAATTTATTTTCCAGCTGCTTCTAATTGCTCCTTTCTATTTGGATTTCGGTTCAATGCCCCATTATTTACATTGATGAATTACTTAAAGATTTTCTGTTTGATATTACTATTGTAGATCTTGGGGAATATGTGTAATAAAATGGTTGGCTTTTAATCGAAGAGGCCTAAAATGTGCACCACGCATCTCTAGTGCGGATTTATAGAACTCAGCATCAGAATTTCTTATCCGTTCCAAAGTCTTCGACACGGCCTAACAACATCTATCTATTGATAACTGGTCTTAATGTGCTCATTTATTATTGATAAAACATGTTCGGTTCATTAACACGTGATTTTTTTGCTGATGTAAATAGCTGACCAATGAGCAGACGAGCCACCTGATGGTAAATGGGTACTGTCGCCCATGGACACCAGTAAGGCTAAAGGTATCACTGATGCGTTTTGCGCGAAAGAAAGTACTGGCTCTCAAACCCCCGGCCGGAACACGACAAGTTATTTGCCGGCTACTCAAGTAGGAGGGTGATAGCTAACTGAGTAGGCTTCATGGAAATATATCAGTGATAATATTAGTGACTAAATAATAATATTGATAATATAATCCTTACGCGAAGATTTACCATCAAGCCGGCTTCTGCCGCCTCTTACGACACCCTGTTCTGCAAAGCATGGGATTGGGGGGAGTATTCTAGACCGCATCAATACGCCCAGGACTTGATGTGTGTTTCGTAGCATTTAATCGTATTCTGAATCAATCTAGGTTCATATATAGTGCATATCAAGACAGAAATTGATAGTTAAAGATAAGATTTTTGTCTGTGTGTAAACTCGTATGTAAAATAAAAAATAAAAAAATTGATGATTCACAGAATAACATTAATAACTGAAAAGTCCATAAATGAAATAACTGGCATACGTTTCCATATTCTTAGTTTTGGACCTGGCCCAAGCGGATATACATAATTTGAGATTTAGTAAAATTGCCAATACCAGGCAAACATCTGTTAATAAAGTCAATTGCGGGGTTATTTAAAGCGTTCTGTTTATTAACTTACTAGCGGTGCCGTCCGACTTCGCTCGGGTTGGACTATTAGACATCATTAGGTTAACTGACATTTTATATACCCTGGCATCTGGACAATCACATGTTCTCACTACGCACCAATTTTCACGAAGATCGGTCAAGCCGTTCTTGAGTTATAAGGAATATACAAACAGATGAACAAATTTCCAAAATGGTCATATTAATGTTAGGAGGTCATAAAACTAATATTTATCATGAAATTTGACAAAAAATGGAATGTATAGACAGGGACACATTACAGATAGATGGATTTATGCCGTATTGGGGCGGCTTAGAATACTCTCCCCCAATCCCATGCTGGAGAACAGGGTGTCGTAAGAGGCGACAGACGCCAGCCTGCTTGGTGGTAGGGCTTCGCGTAAAGATTATATTATGTGTATTATTATTAAGTCATTAATATTATTAGTGCTATTATTGTCTTTCCGTGAAGTCTGCCTGGCTAGCTACCACCCTCCTGCTTGAGTCGGCCGCCAAACGACTTGTCGTGTTCTGGCTGGGGGCTTGAGAGCCAGTACAATTGCTTTCTAATCTTCTTCTCATTTCCTGTCCGAGAACGCATCAGTGATATCTTTGGTCTTGCTGATGTCCATGGGCGACGGTGACCACTTACCATCAGGTGGCTCGTCTGCTCGTTTGTCGGCTATTAACATAAAAAAAATGGATAGATTTGCGCAACGACGTGTTTTCACTACATGCCAATTTTGTTTAAGACGGGCCAAGCCGTTTTTGAGTTAACTCAAGAAATACACGAAAATCTCAACAGATTTTTATAGTAGTATAGATCAGTAAGTGAAAAACGTCAAGGACGCTGAGTCCTCACTCAAAAGACAAAAGACCTGACAAAGATTGTCTTGTAGCGACGAAACTTTTGTATTTTCTTTTTAACTGACTTCATAAATGGAGAAGGTTCTCAATTCGTTTGTTTTCTATGATTGTTACCTCAGAATTTCGTCATTTATTAATCGATTTGAAAAATTCTATTTTTGTTTGAGAAGTTGGTGTGCTTCTCGGATGGTCGCATTTAAATTCGAAGAAAACAAAACACCTCTAAGTGAGAAAAAAAGGGGATGAAATAAAAAAAAAAACAAATTCTTCAAATTGAAGTCAGTTTTCGTTTGTTAATAAGTTTACTTGTTTGTCAATGTGATTTTTAAAGTTAAAATAAATGCATGAATCTATAACAATGTGAAAGATAAAAGTAAAAATATTTCTTTTGAAATGTAAACTAAAAAATTCAATTTTCAATTCAAAGGAAAATAAAGTAGATACATATGTTTTATGGAAATCTAAGTACTTAACTATTGTTGTTATTGTATGAGTAACTCGCCCTCGTTTTGCCTTGGAAAAGTTCGCGGGATCTGATACATTTTCCGGGATTAAACGTAAACTAGATTATGACGAGTAATATACGTTACAAACATGGCAATAATAATCTATATCTGTTCAGTGGTTTTAGTAATACGTATACAGAACAGATAGAGAAAAATTAAAAAATGAAAGATTAAGCCTCTAAAACAATAACAAATATTACTTACATTAAAATTTTAAACAGTGGTAAATCATTTCTCAAGCGCATATCAGCTCGAAAAATTTTATAATCGTTCAGGGTTCGTATTCAGGTCCGTGTTACGAGTGAGTAACTTTGTAACCAATAAGTTAGGGCTTAACTAATCCCAACTGATGGTAGGTGATGATGAAATTTTGTTTTTCTTACTATGAATAATGGTAAAAATAAGACAACGAATGTTTTTCATGATTATAACAACGGATTATGCATTCGTTTGCTTATAAAACATCTTGAGTGAGCTCCTGAAACAGTCATAGTTGCAACGAAATTTATGAATTTTCATCGTTAAATCAATATTGGAGTGTAGGAGACTTCTACTCATCCATAAATCTAAGCCAACCTCCCGTACTGGTGGTGCCTCCTGCTGGACAACGATCGAGGTAACAGAGCCGGGTCGGATCGCTGAGTTCTGTATTGACTGTAGATAACCCATTAATATGGTTCTTTGTATAAGTGGCGTAGGTGCTATCCATTTTTAGGAGGAACCATAAAATATCTTAACAGTTGACAAACGGGATCCCCGCTTCTTTATTTGCCTATTCGATGTCTTTGGTGTTACGAATCCGGTGGTCCATCCGATCGTTCGTCGGTTAATACGTCTGTAATGTTGTGTCTATGGTTACAGTTGAGTATTATAGAGTGTATATCTGGGATTTAAAAACTGTTTTTATATGAAAAACAGAAATTGCGAAGCTTTGCAGGATTCCATGGTTAGCTATAAAAATTATCATTTGTACGGCTTATTTTATTTTTTATTCTATTGTAAAAAATACCTTACTAAATTAATTCCATATATTTTATATCTTTTTCTACTGGCAATGTCTAATTATATAATTGTAAACAATCTTTGCTTTTGAGAAAAATAACAAGCTCCGCTTAGTGATCTCTGACAGGACAAAGAGATGAAAATTTTTGAATAACACGATAAACAACATTTTCCACGAGCACAACATGTGTTAAATTGTGAAAAATAAACGTAATTATAATGAAATATGTATATAAATAAGAACTTAACGTTACATGTTACTACGCGGAGAAGCTGCGCCCGACTAGTCTCAAAGCGCGCGCAAAGCTGTGCGGTATCCTCTGGAATTATATTCCAAATTCAAATTTTAAAGTGAAGATCAGTGAAGTGATATAAAGTGTTCGGTAAATTTAATAACGGTTGGTGTTTAAAATTCGAAATGGCGAGAGTACGAGATTTTATAGTTTTTTGTTTTTAGTTTTTTTTTAACACAGACAACACTGTACAATATATCTAGATAAAAAAGTTATTATAAATATATTTTTGCTAACTCAGTAAGTAAAAATCGTTTACGTTCTAATAAAAATAATTAATAGCCATGATAAAGAAAAATTTTTTTTTTCTTTATGGCTGGAAATTTAAATATATCTTTTCGATACAAAATCATAGATTGGGCTTACGGCTTAAAAAAACCAATACATAAAAAATACTTCAGAACGTTCGAACATGGTGAGTTACGTTTGCTACGCCAGTGCTACGATCTATTAGAGATTGCTACGAGTTCGCAAATGAAGACATACTGCTTAAAACATAACAATATTAATATTCATAGACTACTTATGTGTAATTAAAATACGTCAATAATAGAATACTTTACTTTAGTGGCATTTTAATGTTATGCCACCGTTAAACAGACAATAAAATAGCAATTATCAAACGTTATTTGATAGCTCTGTGTTATCTATGCCAAATAAACTTTTTACATGGCGCCAAAACCGTTCCGTTACACTTAAGTTGGAACGTGAAATGTTAAATTAGATGTAACGAAATCTTGAAAAGTATTGCGTGGTATAAAATGTGTTTTTTTATGTACCTAACGTTCTATTATTGCCACATCTCATAAGTTGTGAGCAGTTGCGGTCATTAGGAAATTTATTGATATTTTTATATTAGATGTTTGAGCCAAATTTGCAGGGTATTTTTAGTTACAGGATCAATTTGATTCTAAATTCCATGCGCATTCATATGTTTAAAACATTTTGCTTTATGGAGGTAGTTACGTTTATAAATGAGTATTAACGTTATTACAGAATAGTTTAAGTAGCAATATAACTAATTATAAGCAAAATGGTCAAGATTTTCTATTGCCGCGGTAGTATGGCGTGCTTTTATTTAGTATCTATATTATTTATGTGTTAATAACGTTGAGGTATTCCAGCAGCAAAATCGTAGCAATCATTTATATTTTCTCAAATATATTTTTTATTGCTTACTTATGTTGAAATGTGCCACAAAATTTCAATATGCCTCTGTTCATTATAAACTTATGTGTCAGTGTTTTTTTCTCGAGTAGAATCGAAATGATCAAGATTTTCTCTTAGCTTGAAACTTCAAAGAAGCAGAAGGTACTCAATTAGTTTGTATTTTTTGTGTTTTTTACCTCAGAACTTAGAATTCCGGTTTTGTTTCAAAGGGTATATGTACTTCTCGCTTGGCACCACTTAAATTTGAAGAAAAAAAATCAAATAAAAAAATACGATCACTAAGAGTGAAAAATAGGAGATGAAACCTAGAAGTTCACCTTCTTCAAATTGAAGTCGGTTTTTTCGTCAAATTCTTTATTGAACGCCCTCTTTACTTCCATTCGACCACGTGATTTATAGTCTGCGGATGTTTTTTTAATATTTTTAGTGCTCTATTTCAGAGCATGTTTTACTCCGCGATATTAAGATCTAAATTATGTCGCGAGCGGGCGGTTCCGTACAATGGTTACTGGACCAAGATACTAGATCTTAAGTTATATGTCGGCCCTAATATTTACTTATTATATAATGTTTTGGACCTATTAGGGCGACCTGCAATATTCCTTCCAATCTCATGCTGGCAGAACAGGGTGCCGTAAGAGGCGACAGAAACAGCCTGCTTGGTGGCAGGGCTTCGCGTAATGATTATGTTATTAGTATTTATTATTAAGTCATTATTATTTTGAAGCCTGCCTGTCCGTCTACCATTGTCCTGCTTGTCATTGCATTGCGTTGCATTGTCGTGTTCTGGCTGGGGGCTTGAGAGCCAGTACTTGCTTTCTAATCTTCTTCTCATTTCCTGTCCGACAACGCATCAGTGATACCTTTGGTCTTGCTGATGTCCATGGGCGACGGTGACCACTTACCATCAGGTGGTTCGTCTACTCGTTTGTAGGCTATTTACATAAAAAAAATCGCTTAGTAATTATGTCACTAATAGTCCCACTCACTGCCAATCGCGTTCTACTGACAATCCCGCGGCATATTCGTACGACAAACATTGACGATTGATTCAAGTAATCTTCTTCAAAGTGCTTCAGTCAATAAAGTCTTGTGATGTTTCTTTACTCTTGAACACAGTTTTCAATGAATTGTAATTGACTTCAGATACTACTGTAGTCATTTTTGGATAGTGAACCGATGAAGTGTTCTTAGTCTGACGGCTTTAGTCATTTTACAAATGCCAAAACCAGGGGTCTGACCCATGAACATTTTATTACGCGTGATGAAATTTGCACACGTCAAAATGTATGTATACAGTTACTAAATGATTGACTAGGTCGTGCATTTTGATGTTTTCTAATTTTGTTATCACTAACAAAATGATTCAGATGACGGAATTGCATACTACGCGTAAAAATAATAATTTACTCATACATTACATCCGTGGTTTCCGAATGAAAAGGTCACAAACGAACAAATATACGGGGAGTCATAGCATTTGATAAGGATTTTGTTCATTTTTACAGTAACGTTCCAAAGTTGATAAATTATTTATTTACCTATTGGAATTTTTAAGCGACATGTTAAAGTACATTTTGAAGGTAAATAATATTATGGTATAGATGAATATATTAATGGCAAGGACACCTGTAAGCAACAGTGCCGCATCCGATTCCGCTCAGGTTAAAACTTTCTATGCGATTTCCATATATTGTTTTAATTAATAGTACTGAAGAGTTTCTCTCTCCATTTCTTCTTAATATTTCTTTCGCAACTTTTGGAAATGGTAGTAGAGGTAAAAAATGAAGTTAATTGAAGATGTGCCTTGGATGTAAAAATATAAACATTTAACAGCTTTGCAGGTGTTTTCTGATTCACGTTTCTTATAAAATATAAAAGGAGGTACTATGGACATTCTTACGACCACATTAAGTTATGAATAGAACTGAATTTGAGCCGAGATCAGTGCATTTACTAAGGATTCTTGAAATCCAAGCAAGCGCGCGATCTAGCGGTCTAAAATAGAACTAACATAAACTAAATTTGTTTTATTAAATAGCTAACAAATGATGTATAACTACAAAATAGCATTAGCATGGTTTTAGGACTGAGTTTTTCTCAGTTTGCGAATTAGAAATACATGTATTAATTTGTAACTTTTATTTATTAATTGACGGATTGAAATGAAATGAACTTCAAATATTACAAATATTCATTCATGAAAACCGTAACAAAATCGGGTAAGCCTTTTCTGAGATAAGCGCTAACAAACGCACAGACAAACAGACAAACACACAAAAATTGTAACAACCATTGTTTTGGGTTCTATCGCGTTTCGAAGGGCCCTAAATTTAGTTCTTCTCATATATCCTTAAAGTACAGAAACATATCAGTTAGAATTATATTCTGTGTTACATTTGACATTACACACTGAAGACAATTAAAATATTTACTACTGAAACTTAACCGTGACGTCCGTCTCGACAACTCGTAAAGTTTCAAACGATCGGAAGGATGGTTTTAAAAGCAAATACCTACGAATCCAAAACTATACCGAATCAATAACAAAATAAAATAGTTTTTTAGAGCAAGTCTGTTACAGTTAGTTGATTCTACAGCTTATTGAAATTGCCCAAATAATTAATAAATCTGATAATTTTTTTATCTTTTATCAGAACGACGATACTAGTACATAAATAACTTTTATTTCATAATCCGCAGGTAATATCGTTTTAACATCTATATATAACTCAGTAATCAGTTGTTAATGTGTTGAACATAAAATTAGTGTTGGGGTATAAGAGGCTTCATCTATCCTGGAGTCCAAGTCTACCTCTCCTGCTCGTACTTTTTGCTGAACATGAGACAATGCATTGGCAACCAATTCCTCTTAGCGAGGTTGTTGTGCTCTATAATATCCAGTCTAATCGTAACGGTACTCACCTATCTAGTAAGACATTTACAGACTTTTTTTAATGTTAATAGCCGACAAACGAGCAGACGAGCCACCTGATGGTAAGTGGTCACCGTCGCCCATGGACATCAGCAAGACCAAAGGTATCACTGATGCGTTGTCGGACAGGAAATGAGAAGAAGATTAGAAGGCAAGTACTGGCTCTCAAGCCGAGTCAAGCAGGAGGGTGGTAGCTAGCCAGGCAGGCTTCACGGATAGATAATAATACCACTAATAATATTAATGACTTAATAATAATACACATAATATAATCCTTACGGGAAGCCCTACCACCAAGCAGGCTGGCGTCTGTCGCCTCTTACGACACCCTGTTCTGCCAGCATGGAATTGGGGGAGAGTATTCTAAGCCGCCCCAATACGGCCAAACTGAAGCCCCAATACGGCTTGATTAACAGTCTCCCTCCTAGAATGAATCGTGAAATATTTATGTGTGTTTAGTGTTATAGAGTTCTTAATAAATTCATCCATGCTTCCTTGTTAGCAATAGGCCAGTGACGCTGATGCGTTTATTGTTGGGGACCACTTACCATCAGATCGCAATTTGGCTCATTTGTCGGCTACTTACTTAGTGATATATAGTTTCTGTCTGTGTGTTGACATCGTTGAATTTTCCAGAAATGTTTACTACGCTTTTCGGCTCGCGACTCTGACGTTTTTCATATTTATAACGTACTTCTCCAGAACATGGAATTTCAGTCGCGATGATCTAGCAATTTCCTCGTTCGTATGTATTTGACCCAGTTGGCATGTTGCTAGGGCTGATGATATCGCGTATTTTTCAAAATTTAAGTTTCCCTAAATTACTTAGTTGATTTATGCATAATACCCAATAGTAATGGTTGAGAGATAAAGGAATTCAGGACACAAGTGAAAAGTTGAGGTGTTATTTTAATGCCTCTACCTATATTCATTACACCTCATCACTATTTTCTATGTAATTAATTAGTCGAGTAACGAGCAAACCAGCCACCCGATGAGCCACCCGGTAAGAGGTCGCCGCCCATGGACATCAGCAACATCAAAGCGTCACCGACGCGTTGCCGACCGAAAATTAAGCGGGCGACTCGCGTTATTACTCACTCACTGATACTTCGACCGAAAGAAGAAGAATTTACGACTTGTTTTAGAAGGAGGGTGCTAGATAGCCAGTCGGACAATATACCCTAAGACAATGCAAGTATCGTTGAGTTTTTTTTTAATGTTAATAGTCGACAAACGAGCAGACGAGCCACGTGATGGTAAGTGGTCGTCGATTAAACTGGGCGGTAAGGATCCCAGCGACCTTGAACAGGTGGGACCTTTCGCTATAGCTTCAACCGTTGTTAAGAAGGGTGCACCAAGAGCACGGGAGGTTGGCTTGAGCTCAAGGGTGGATGGAGCCGCTTACACCTTCAAAATAATTCTACGTTGTATAATATAGTATAAAAGTGACATTATATATATTTTTTCTTTGTTTGCTTGTTACGCTGAACCATACTGATACCATTGAGCAGGTTTTAATATTTTCATTCATTATTGTTATAGTTTGGGTCAAAATTTAGGACAACATTAGCCCGGTATCTGTTATGATCTTGTACAAAATATAGTAATATTAAAACTAAAACGGATCGTATTTGTTAATTAAAGGGCAAAATATAGTTTTTTGTCATTTTTATTTTACCTGCACAGGCACATATTATTGAAACCATTGGGCACGTTTGGATGACACTTTTGATAGATCTGTAAATTATATTTGTATGGGTCATATCATATCATTATGTCATAGGTCATATCATGAAAATTAAACTCAGGGGAGGGGTTCGTTAGTATGGACATTCCGTTAAGAAGATAGTCAATAAAGTATTTGTTGTTTTTTTGTAGCAGAACCCGATCCTTGAAAAAGATAAAAACTGACAACTTGAAATTAATTAAATGCCTGATAAAAATAAATTGCAATTGGTTTGGATGCCGGTGCTAATTGCGAGTGTGAGGCCTAAGTTTTCAATGTGAAGCAAGGGTAGGTTACTAGCAGGGGATAAAATTTGTATAGAAAATAGCATTTCAGTGGGTAATGCAAAGATTAGTGGTGCTTTTCAGTTTCATATTCTTAGAATACTGGAAACAGATTAATAAATGGATAATATGGGCATTATAAATTGTATTTAAAAAGATCAGATTAAATTTTTGATAAATTCTTTTGTACATTCACATCCTCAATTTTATCACCTCAGGGGTGGGATTCGCAAAATGTATTTTTTATTGGAAGGCCTTGTTATATAATGTATCTGCTGTCAAAATTAAGTCCCAAGCTTCAGTAGTTTTGACTTCGCGTTGATGAATCAGTAAGGACAAAAAGGTTATTAGGATTAGGGGTTGATTTGGAATTTGTATTATAGAAATGAGGTTGGGACATTAATTATATTTTGTTCCTGTAGAACTCTTCAGTCCTAATGATGATGAGTCCTTTACACATACTTTTCATAAAATTCAGGAGTTTAAGGCAGCTAGATGTTGTCGCAAGTTTAATAAAGTTTGCGTGACAGTTTCCTTTAAAGGCAAGGTCATGTTGTAATTAACTCATTCTAATTAGTACTTTCGAAATGAAAGCGAGCGGTCGAATGAGGACTCATATAGATTTCGCATGAAACTTTCCTAAGAATTTGAATCAAGTTCAATCAGGATTTGATAGGTTTTATTATTGATTATAAATCATTTTACGGGATAAACTGATATTGTCTCATAATTTGACTTCCTTTACTGTTGCAAATGTTCTAATACGGCCTTACACAATTTTTCAACCTCGAAGGTTTTTCAGTCTCGCAAATGGTGAAGAATTATAGTAGGAAATCTTGTGACCGTAAAAGTTCTTAATGCTATCATTAAATTAACAGTTTCCCTGCCTGTTTATTGCTCGCTGGAATTAAATCCTTAATCCTTTCAGATTTGTATGATTTCTTCCTCTGATTTTGACATTGACCAATTAAACCATTATTGAGATTGAGAACGTTTGGAAATAAAAAGTTATTACGTGATTTTGGGTTGGAATTTCGACCATTTCGGGCGAAAGGTGAAATTTTTAAGGCTGTATTCATTTATGTAGGTACATACGTATGCAATATCAAAGCTTCGACAGATTGCTTCGTTAGTTGGACCAATGATCTCGTCACGGTGACAGCTGTAGCATCACGTTGGGCGGATATATAAATTTGATGCGGAATTCTTGGCGCTCGTGCACTAGTCACGGTAGAGCGACGATGAACGACCCCGATATTTATGTTATTAATGTATAAGGGGAATCGGGTGCTGGAGAAATATTTTGATGTACATTTGAATCAACGAGTGATCATTACAAATGAGCTCGGTCGTTAGGGAAATTGTCTTATGGTTCTTAAGAGCTGGATTTTTATGTTATTTGTAAACATAAAATGCCATACGGTTCTCAAGGGCTGCATTCTTGCGATATTTGTACGTTTGTCATGATTTTTGTTGGTGGCTGTGGTCAAACTCAATAACGAATTAAAGAAAGTATTTCGACTCTGATAGATGAATGGTTTAAGGTTCATGCCAGGTCTAAGGGAAGACATAACATCTATTTTTGAACTCATTTACTTTGGCGTTTCGGTCTCAAAGATTGTCTGTTATTTTAGATATGACGCCGAAATATTTACAGTCGCATTTCAAAATGTAGTAACAATCAAATATGTTGCAATCTTGCGTAGCAGGATTTTCTTATGCAGAACTTGTCTTATCTCTTTTCAGAAGCAGTATAAGCATTAACCGCTTGCAAAATTTAAACTTGGACAAGCTTCGTACATTACGTGTAACAAACATACTCTTATAAATAACAAATACGTTCCTTCTACTACCGTCAAACTACTTTGTTATAGAGGAGGAGTAACAGCGAAATTCCTTTGCGCATTCTTTGCACAAAAACGTGTGAAATGCACCAATTTTATTTAAAATACGAGCATATTTTATGCTGAGTGTTTACGTAAGAGATCGGTATGAGAATAATAATTTCAACGTTAAAATTTTGTTTTGCTCGCGGCAAACGTCTCCAGCTGTCTGACGCCTGTCTTACCGACTCGCACTTGTTAATGAAAAGCAAAGTGCATTTGCTGCGTGAAAAATGTAGTGCATTACATCGACAAATCGGTAGCGCACATTTTGTCGGCGGCGCGGATTGCTCCAGTTTCCAGAATTAAAATGATGCGTCGCACGCGCAGAATATAAACATCAGTAGCACGGGATGTTTGCATAAGTCATCAATGTTTTTCTACGGATAACATGTTGAAATAATTTGAAGACGTAGCTGTTTTGTTGTGGTTTCCTGAAAAATTGAAATGTAATGCGTAGTTAGAATCCTCGCATTTCTGAGAGGCTCTTACCGTGAAAATGAAGTCGTTAAAAACTTTTTAAATATTCAGTCTGAGGAAATAACCAGCTCTGCTTTAAATTTCTAGAGATTGCAGTGTATAATTGTTGTCAATAGATGTCTTGAGGAGTTGCTTTGGCGCTTTCTTCTCCTTGATAAAGCATATTCTCGTAACAGAAGTAGAAGCAGAATCATATTTGCATGAATGTCATTGATATAAGTATGATTAATAAAATCTACAAATACAGGTTATTTGATACCAGAAGAAATACTCAATGAGGTAATAGAAAAAAGTTATTCAGTCTTATAGTAAGTTTTTGCAAGAACTCAATCAAGTTGGATTTTTAATCACAGTAAGACTGAATAAATATTTATTAGGCTAGTTTTTTGTACAACAGAAAATCTGTCAGTGATGCCAGTAAACTTAGATACGAAGTTGTACGATAAATGTCGTGTATCGATACATGAAGTAATATCACTATGCGGTATAAATAATTAACTCGTTCAAAATTAATGTGACTATTTGATTAACAACGGCACGGCTTTAATTATGACACTATGTTATTATTATTTTGTAGTAAGTTTAATTATATCAAGCGACGTCTTGGAATGTGTGGGACGTTGGCCCAATGCTGGATGTGTGACAAATCACTGTGGATGGCTGGAACTCACAAATAATACGGGTAAAGGCCACACTAGCGTGTCTTAGAAAGAGACGCATGTTATTTAGCTAGCGGGGGTAAGACAGGCGTCTCCCCCCAAATCCTCCCCCCAATCCCATGCTGGCAGAACAGGGTGTTGTAAGAGGCAACAGAAGCTGGCCTGCTTGGTGGTAGGGCTTCGTATAAAGATTATGTTATCAGTATTATTATTAAGTCATTAATATTACTACTAGTATTAATATCTTTCTGCGAAGCCTGCCTGGCTAGATACCACCCTCCCTCTTGAATCAGCCGCAATACGGCTCGTCGTGTTCCGGCTGAGGGCTTGAGAGCCAGTACTTTCTTTCTTACCTTCTTATCATTTTCTGGCCGACAACGCATCGGTGATACCTTTGGTCTTGCTGGTGTCCATGGGCGACGTAGACCACTTACCATCAAATGGCTCGTCTGCTCGTTTGTCGGCTTTTAATATATATATATAAAAAAAAAACTGTAGCATTAAAGTTAACATATTTTGATGGAATGTACTCGGAATTCTGAGGTAAGAGATTGGCTAGGAATTAAAGCTTAGTCGGTAGTAACTCTAAAATATCAGATCCTTCACTGCCCTGCTGCTACAGGAATAATGTTTTATTCCTAAATGGATATTTTCTAAAACAGTATTGTGGATTATTATGATGATACAGCCAGGGCAACATAGTTGTTTTAGCAAGTAAGAGAAGTCTTAAGTAATGAATAAAAAAAGAGATAAAATGTGTAAACCCACAAAAATAGAAAGACATGCGTTTCTTTCAATATTTCATCTGATTTACTAACGGAATTTACCAACACTGCCACGGGTGTAATACAGCAGGATATAACGTATGGAGTACGAGCATTTTTTTAAAGTTTTAGCAATATTAGGTAACATTAAATTGCTCCTTTGATCTTCTTATGTTTTTAATATAAAAACGATCATGTTAGCAGTCACACCAAATGTGTTTATCGATCATAAATCCCTTGTGATTATTTGATGTGTGTATTTACGTTCATGTTTATTGCTGTATATGAATAACTTGAGCAACTATTTATAACTGTTTTGAAATTTATGGTCGGCGCTGGTGTGGTAATGTCGCACATATCAACGTTGGGAATTTTTTAACTCGCTTTTATTGAATCGGTCTATATATATATAACTATGGCATTGATGTAAAGGAATCGAGTTTCCACTATGTTGTTGTTGTTGAAGGACCAACGTATGACCTTAATTGGTGGGTTAGGTATATGAATATTTGCGAAGGAATTTTTCATGCAAGACAGTTGAGTATTCAGAAACGAATATATATGCCTTCGATGTTGCCTGATGTCTGAAGTTGGTGCCTAAGTCCTGACAATGGAGGCACATAGAAAAAATGACTTTCCTAATTAATACATATGGTTAGCGGGTACCGGTACCTTCCATGTTTATACATATATTAGTGAATAATAATCTGATGTTATTATAAATTTACTTAAATTTCACTTGCTACCACCTTCAATCCTTCTCCATTGCCCTGAGACTGGCTGGTAGAGAATGCTCCTGTCGTTATGTTCACATTTTGCAACACTTTATTTGTTATTAACAATTAAATAAATAATAATTATAAGACACAGACTCATATGAATACTGTGATGATGACTGTTTTCATTTTAAAGAGTTTGATTTGTATAAAAGTTTATAAATATTATTTAATTAAAATAATAGTGTTAATCTATTAGAGTCATTGATATTTCATTGCGCCCTTCAAACCGATAAGACGCCGTAACTCTACGATAGGAATGTTTCAAACAAATATAAATTTATGAATACTGTAAACATAGCAATTATTAATTAGCGAAAGCAACTCCTCAGCACATCTTTAAAAACAACACATGGCAATTATAAAGTAAGTTTAAACCTGCACGGAACTGGTTTCGACAATTATTTCCAGACGTTCTTGTCGCTAATATATTCATGTATACCATAGTATAATTTACCTATAAGTTGTGCTTAAAAGTTCTCACTTATGAACTTTGAACCTTTTTGTAAAACCAACTTTCAAAGTCTGCGATAGATATTCCTGGAGAGATGGATATCGGGCTCTAGGAATGAGTGAAACTGAAAATAGTCAAGTATTCGAGCTACGAAGTGCAGCTTTGCGGGAACTCATATAATTTGATATCTATAATTAAATTATTTGTGAGTCACCCACACGTGTGGATGTGAAAAAGTCATAAAGCTGAATAAGACGCTGCAGACTCGTAAATACCTACTCTTAGAATAGTTGTAGAACGAAGAGCTTATTGCTCATATGAGAGTAAATTAAAAAAATACTTAGATATAAAAAGTATTCAGTGATATTCACGGACGAAACTATAAACTGTTTCCGAGTAGTTGTTAAAGCGATATATACATATGAATATATATTTTCACACCGACCGACCGTATATAACGTACAACAGACCAAAATTTAGAATATATGACTAATAAGAATGTCTGGATAACTTTGCTTTTGGAATTTGGAGCAGATAGTATCGAAGTAGGATAATGTTATGATCCTAAACTGACAAATTAGTTTATGGGTAAGAGTGGTCGTACAGCATTAAGGATCGTAATTATTTGTAGCTGTAAATTGGAAAATATTATCCATAGGGGTTATTTGTTGCTTCTTCTTGAGGCACTACTTCTGATTCGGATTTGCTGAAGTGATGTCTTAAATTGACTGTCGAGAAGTGTTAGTTAAAGTAAAAATAAAATCTTAAGTAACGCGAAGGAAGTATATCCCGACGGAAGGTGATCTATTCAACTCATGGTAAGTGGTCATTGACGAGCAGTGGCTCATGGATATCCGTGTAACTAAAGGCATTACCGACCATACTCAAAGACAACCCACCAAGGCCAAAAAGGAAGCCGGCAATCCGGTTATTAATCATCGAAAAATTCATGGTTGATGTTGAAAGTGCCTGGTAAAGATACCTAATATTATGGATAATTGCCATAGACTTAACGACTTCCGACAGGAAAGAATTTCTTCATATCCTTGTCCGTTATTCAGAAGAGTGTATGAACAAAAGAAGTTGTCTCGAATACAAGGATAGACAGAGCTGGTTATACCCGGAAAATCAATAAAAAAATACTCATCCAGTGAAGATTTTCGTACAGTAGGTCCTAAAGCCTCATCATACAGACTACAACATCTGTCGGCAAATTACATTCACAACTTGTAACCACATTATTGTGTGAGACTAGATCAAAGTGGATGGAATTTACGAGCCCAGGAATAGACGGACGTTCACCCACATTCACAGAATTGCATCGGGATGGTAACAAAGGAATTTGCTCATTTGATATTTGCGGCAAATAGTGTGCCCTGGTTTCCGGTGTCGAAGATAGCATGTGCACCCATAAGTGTGCTACTGCTGGACTGGAGCCTCTTTCTACTTGTAGTTAACTAAACAAACTGCTCAAGGTCTCGAGAAAAACATTTATTAAATGTCATAAATTAAATTATATGACTTTGCTGCGTCGTCGGGATTTACACATCTAAATTCATCAGTTGAAATCATTACAACCCCTAATTATCTCATAGCTAGGCTCGGGTCACCTTTCACATCGAGGGGGTTAAGGCGGCACACTGACCAAGTGCATGTTGGTAGACTTTAAATATTTGTTGTTAATTCTAACATATATTTCATTTTCTAATAAATATGTTTTATGATCGGCAACAATGAGTAGGTATACCCATTACGTACATATACCGATGATACATTTATTCAGATGAGATGTAGCCACGGGTATTTTAAACAAATATTTACAAGGCACTAAGTGCTGTGATTGAATATCAAACGGACTTAACGTTACGGTTCTTTATGTGTTTTATGTGCTATCAGCTTTTTCAAGTCCACAGCCTGGAAATCTCCTCAGTTGTGCACTGTTGACAGAGTGGTTGTGGTCCTATGATGACGATGGTGGCTATGGGGCACCGTTGTCTTCCTTGAAGACTGTAGCTCTCGCATGCGTCTCCATCGAGTTCTATCGATGGCGTTGTGACGACATTGCGTTATAGAACATTTTGTTGTAATTCTAATAGTATCCGTACCTCGTGTTTGTGCTCTACCTCGTGCTCGTTTACACTCTTCTTGACCCTGGATTACAAGACGTACCCATGTTCCTGTGTTATCTATTACGTAGGATATGTATTGGGGTGTAAGGGTCTGCATTCAATTTCTAGTCCAAGTCCATCCTTATATGTGGTTAAATTTTATGTGTTATAAAGCAATTACGGCTTGTTGGAGGCCGTTAGACTTTGAACCACGCAGTTTAATTAACGGGGTTCTCATTTGCTTAGGTAGCACCACCCTCCTACTAAAATCAACTATTAAATGGTTTTATGTATTCCAGTTTTACCGATGGAGAGTTAGTAATAATCAATACGACCATTTATTTATCGCCGACAACGCGATTGATCACGAATGTCTATGGGCATGACGGTCACGTATAAGCAGGAGAAGCGTCTGTTCTGGTCGTTTACTGACCGTTTTGGCAAAATTGTCTAGTTTCTATACCACAATCGAATCCTCAAATTGCACTATTATGGATTATGGCCATAGTCTATACTACTATATAAATCAGTTGAGTTTCTCTGTATGTCTCCAGATAACTCAAAAACGGCTTGACCGATCGTAATGAAACTTGGTAGGTATGTAGTAAGAACACCTGATATGTCCAATTAATAGTCCAATCTGAACGTAGTCGGACGGGCCCTCTAGTTTAATTTATAAAAATACCTTTGATTACACCTTACCTTGGTACCACCTTATCTGTATTTCAACTGTCACTCGTCAAGTAATATGATGTCTGGGATTATATAAGTTTCTTTGTTCCAACGCGTCACTTTTCATGTTAATAGCTAGTAAAGTGGTTGTGAACGACCAAGATGGATATTTGGTGTTAAGTGGCCACCGATGAACATCTGTATCTGTACAAGCGCTTAACGAAGCAATACCTGCCTGGAAGTAAGCGGCAAGCCCGATTGTTAAGTGTCTGTACATTACTGCACTGTACAAACGTCTCGTGATTAACTTTACGGTAAAGGTACTGGCTACCCAGGCAGGCGACGAATACATACACAAGTATGGTCCAGAGTAATTTATGTGTTACAGAGCCCAGCGACCTCCAACGACAGAAGTGTTGCTGTCTTTTTGTCTTACCGGGGAAACAAACAGGAAGTTTACTTGGACCAAAGATTTTACCTCTTTCATCGTACTTGCTTACTCCTGCCTTCTAGTAGGGAAGGATCAATCGAGTCGCGGAATTCTTCGATTCATACGACCACACAGCCTCGACAGAACTACTTCGATTATTACGTCGAGTTCAATTGATAGATTTCTTGTCTATGTGAGTCGTTTCCACGGAAAGCTATCGATCAAATAGTATTTTAAAAATAATTTCAGATCCAGCTTTTGATTGAACAGTGAGTTTTTTTATGTGTTCGGTTTTAGATCAGACATTTTTAGAGATTGCGGTTTTGCAAAAACTTTATGTGTATAGTAAATCAAATTATTGAGGCGTGTTAGACACCTTCCTGTAAAAGATGACGAATTAACTTGTCACGTGTATACGATTTATTTGTCTTGTTGAATCTACTGTTTCTGTCTATTCGTCTCGTTGTTCTGTCTCTGTGTCTATTTGTTTTCTATCTATATTACGTTGTGATAGGCGGCTCTTTATTAAAGTTATTATACTCTAACAGACTTACGACCAATTTTCGACAGATGGCGCAACTGTTTATTTTAGTTGGTGGCATAGCAACGCGCGCAGGGTACAGCTAGTTTATTATATTTACATAATACCTATGACCATCCAACATAACGTACCTTTCAAACGGTAAAATATTTTTTTAATAAGTGCGGTGTTTTTGGAGATTACCTTCCGCATACACACAAACATAATTCGCACTCTCTCTTTATAATATGTATTATTATAGACAGTATAGATTAGTAAACGCCCTCGCTTAAAAATGCTTACCTATATTTACATACAGCATTTGCATTGTTTTTGCAACTAGGCAATCAAAATTGTATTTAATCCTGTGGATGCCAATTCCGGGGCAAATGGATAAAAATCCGATATGACAACAGAAAAACATTTATTATCCTATAATCCTAACTAGAATGCTATGAGCCGCTATGCTAATACTAACTTTGATTTTAGATAGATAATATATAGATAAATTCTTTATTTGTAAGGTAAAGTTAGTAAACAAAAAGTTTTCTGTTAAGCAAGAACGGATACATTTTACTATCCATATCATCATATAGATCATCATATAGATTAGGACCCATAATATTAATTACAAATATATTAACAATTTGCTATGCCCGTGACTTCGTCCGCGTGGAATTTAACAAAAAAGTTATTTAGTAGAAATAAAAGTAGCCTAAGTTACTCTTTATTACATCAGCTACCTGCCAGTGAAAGTCCCGTCAAAATCGGTCCAGCCGTTTCTGAGATTAGGCGGAACAAACAGACAGACAGACAGACAAAAATTGTAAAAAAATGATATTTTGGTATATGTACCGTATATACATTCATATGCATGAGTAAAAAGCGGTTATTTTAATATTACAAACAGACACTCCAATTTTATTTATTAGTATAGATTATTCGAATATATTCAATGGTTATATCGTTAGAAGTACGAGTACATATATGGGCTCACAGATAGGTAGATATCCCAAAAAATATATTAAGGTCTCTACATCGATAACAGAGGCTACCTACATTAATAATTTCAAATATATTTAATGTATATATCAAACCCCGTTACAGTTTCATTATAAGTCTTTGTAATTATTGCTCAATCACTTCTTTCCTTCCTGCATGATTGAACACTGTTGATACAGAACGTACCATTGATTTACGAGATTTTCTATGATGATGTTATAAAGGCGAATTTCATGTTACCATTTATCCTCTGTCGCATGTCGCTGGAGCTGGGCTCTGACGATTGATTGGTCGACAAAATATTAACGGTTTTCCCGTTGTCATGAACTACTTCATACTCGTATATCCGTAGCTTTGAAGCAAGCGCCAGCTGGTATGTTGCGTTGTCTCATCAAAAAGATTGTGTGATTTACGCGATGTCTTGTTGTTGAATGCGTTTATTTATTGACATGTTGATTTTATACTTCTTTATGAACATTGCTGGTTTTGATGGGAATATATGTTTTATAAGACTTTATTTTTTGTTAGGGACATAGGTAGGCCAATTTGGGTTGACAGGTTTTTTTCAACACGTCCTTTGAGACCACTTTTGATTACAGAGAACTCACATAGGCGAAGGTTTTCTCCATTGCTCTGCTTTGATATCGGTTTTAAAAATTAGAAGGGTGTGCAGGATTCCTACTCAGGAGCAGGAGATAGGAGAGAAAAAAATATTCTTTCAAACAGCAACTCATTCGACCCATCCCGCTATTTGTGTTTCTAGGCATGTTTCCAAGATATAATTGAAAACATCACTCATGTCGTGTTGGGACATTGTCATATCAGGTTGGGACAGTTTCATTGGAAGACATTACTTCATATTTTTTATTTAAAACGGTTGGATATTATTAGTTGACCATAACCTACCATAAAATGATCATATATGCCTACATTGACATCTACATACTACAAAATTAACAAATTTGCAAGGATGGCACCTGGCGGTTTCAAAATATGTATTACCTATTTTAGAGTGTCATAATAGTACCACAATAGAAGCTTTTGGTTTACAATCATTGCTTTTAAAACAGTAAATCTAATAGTTTGCACTACAAAAGTCAATATGAAAGAAAACACAAACCTGTATACCGAAAGCTCTCCACATTGGTGTCAATGGTTTATAAATTTATCAAATTGGTACTTGGTGAGCGCGGCGCACGAGCCTTATAATGTAAGAAGAGTCCGATATATCCGAGTCCAGCAGTGGGACAATAATGGCTTATATGAGAATATAATCGTTTTGCCGTAACTGCTAGTGATTATGTTGATAATATTTGAATGATTTAACATATTGAGTTGATATTCATAATAGATTTGTTTTGCTGACACAATGCTTTATAACTGTGATCAGAATCAAATGGCGATCGTGAAGGTATTCATAAGTTCTACATTAATAATCATGTTTACAAAAATAAGGCAGAGTATTTTTTTAACCTTTTGAGGAGGCTGTTGCTCAGTTAGTAGTGAACCTGTAATTCGATTCATGGTTCGGCCATTGTTAATGTTTATTAAAATACTGTACTTACATTAAAATCAATATTAAAGTAACTAGATACATAGGTTTATATTAGTTTAAACTATAACACGGGCTATGTATGTAGATTGGAATAGATGTGGAAGAGTGAGTACTTTTGACACAAGTATATTTCAATACTTAAACGAAGTACTCGACATCTAGATAAGTTTGACCTGTTAATTTTTTATCAAAAAATTATTAATAATATTATTAATACTCCTGATAGAGGTCGCTGGACTCTCTATAGCCGTTTGACCCAAGCGATACTCCTGCATAGCGGTGAAGTTCTTTACCTCCCCGACTAGCTATCCTTCCATAATTAATCGTGAAATGTTTTCAATGGTCAAAGAGGTAGTAAAAATTCAACACTTCCCTCTCGTTTTCTCTTCGCCTTCTTGGCTGGTAACGCGTTAGTCTTTGGTGTTACGTATGTATGGGCAACGATGGTCACATAAAATCAGGCTTACCTGTTTATTCGAGTATCGATAATAATAAAAGGTTTAAAAATACTAATATAATAAAGCGTCAGATATGTATCCAAGCTATTCTTGTCACGAGAAACTAACAAGGATTATGAGTGTGATTTTTTTTTATTCAATACACGTTACATGAGGGTCATAATAATAAAAAATGATCGATCTGCGCTGCCAAAAAGAATTTTTTTCTCGGTCCATTTATTTATATGTTAATGATGTGATATGAAAATCATGTTTGGCTATTAAATAAATACCTAACATGCCGTCAATTATTGGTTTAAAAAATCGTAGGCAACTGTTGATGGCAGCTGACCATCAAGTTGTCAGCGAACGACGGTGACTAATAAATATGTCTGCAAACACGTCGGGAGAGTCAATCTAGGGTGGCCAAGCAGATCGGATGATGCGGGAATTTTCACATTTATAAGGCTATGGGTTTTTATTCAAAGATCGAAAACAACTTTTATCTTCACGATTCGTTTTATTTAAATTTAAACATAGTCATATGTATTGTATGAAGTCCGATATATTGTAATGAGTCCTGTAATTATATTTCCTGTGTTTCAGGGTTTGAAACCTCCAATTTTTCATTATATATTTACAAATTACTAAAGTTACTAAAATTTGCTTTGGAAAACATCGCGAAGAAACCTGCTTATCTATAACATCTCCATATAGCAGGATAAACTCTCACACTGTACTAGGAAACCAGAACCCAATAGTAAGTAGGACTGTGTTAATAGTTGACGACTGTATATTATCCGGTGGCTCATCTGCTCTTTTGCTGTTATAAAAAATAATACTATCCATGTATCTATCAGTGTTGAAAGTCCACTGCGGGTATAGGTATCCAATAGCTGGCGCCATTTAGGCCGTTCCTGGGCCTTCTGAACCCAATGTTTTTTTCAGACCATCAGTTCAAAAAAAAAACAGATATTAAATGTTTATCAAACCGAATCAGTGTTCAGCATGAAGATTTAATGATCTCAGTGACTGGCGTCATTCATACGCCAATGATAGGGTTTAATTTAAGATCGTGAGTCGTAAGGATGCCAACTATTTTTATTATTTTTGTTAATGTCAAAACTATCGCATAAACAACACATTTTATATTTCGCGGCCAAATAATGATTTCTCGTTATCCCGCCATCTTGGTTTTCATGACGATAATGTGACGTGTGAGTTCCAGGAATTCCAGAGCGAGAATCGAAATGTAAATTTAAATGTATTTTGACATTCTTAAGATACGATTTTTGAATTACGAAGTCGCAGGTGTGGTAACACAAGTTTAAATTAGATTTTTTATAGCTTTAATGTAGGTTTCTTATCAATTTGCAACACCGATCTTGGTGACGAATGGCTATGAAGAAAATAAAGAATGTGATATATAAAATTATAAACTTTTGAAGTTCAGATTAAAATTGATTTTTAAAAAGTTTTTTAAATTTTAAGTTGTAATGCGCGAAGTAGACTAAACTTAAATATAAAACTACAACCAGTATACTACTTAAATTAAACTAATAAGTTGACTTAAAAATATAGGACGCCCAAATCTATGAAAGAGAAAAATGACGGAAATATAGAACACTATACAGAACATAACCATTAAATTTCCGTTGAAGAAAACAGAGAAGAGATAAATGGCTTTTATGAGTGGTCTGTGGAATTCTATCGTTGGAGGCAACGATAAGGAGGCTGATTGGACCGAGATCGAACAGTTATACATCGATAATACTAAAAAATACTTCTCAGTATCAGAGGTCGACAAAGAAGAAGTTCCAATAGTCTTTTCTCTCGCACACAAGATCACTTTTGACAAAACAGGAGCTGCCTACGCTTACACGCCTTTGAACTTCGTGTCGATTTATTATATTGATACTAGAAAAGGTTTGTATTTTTCAGATTATTTCCATTACGTAAACGAAAAAGATGGACAATTCAGAATGATAATAAGTTATCAAAAAACTGTATAAAATGTAGAAAAGGCAAACTTTACCTGCAAATAAAGTATTGTAAAGCGAAGTTTCCATCATGCTAACATAATTGAATCGAAAATATCAGTGTCTACTAGTTTAATCCTTTTGATTTGTTATATTTACAACTGTAAGCACCTATTGTATATTATTGTGAGAGAATGTATACCTTCATGTATAAACTGTAGGACGTTTTGGATTCGATGCTTCGTGAAATACTACATTTATTAGCCAATCATTCCTTCTTCATTAACTGTATGTTGTCTTTATATCTTCATATACGTGTTCATGATTATCATTATATATATGTATATGTATACATATATATTTCTGTATAGTTCAGCATTGTCTTGGTATAAATAAAAATGTATCATTTGGGATCTAATAGAAGATTTTCATGATCCATTTCCACCTGAATGTATAGGTTGTTTAATTTAAAAAAAATTAATAATTTTTGGCAAAAGTTCTAATCATCTTCACATATGACCGATTTACCGCTATTTTCATTTATTGCGGAGTAGTCTTAGTTTTTAGAATTTAGATATCTCATACATATTGTTACAAAATAGTACCTAACTGTTTACATACATATTTTTAATTTGAAATAATATCGTTTCATCCTTTTAGTCGTAAAGTTCCATTTCAGTTTATCTTCACAAAAATTTGTACGCTTCAAAATTCCTTAATCTTTTTTCCAGAAACTAAATGTTGTTTTTCTTGCAGCTCAAGTAAAAATGCCGAGCGGCCACATCGACCAACCAGTGATCGAAGACAACAGAGATGGCACTGTCAGCATCAAATACGACCCTCGGGAAGAAGGCGTCCATGAGCTTTATGTGAAGTATAACGGTGAACATGTTCAAGGTAAGACAGCTGTTTGCTGACAATTGAAGATTTCAATGTTTCTTATATAAGAAAAGTTACATTACCCTATCGAAAGATTTGATTACTATATACATACAGTATACAGAGAGGGGTAAATTTGTATTAGTATCATCAAAATTTTTCTGTCTAATCAATAAATGTGAAAAATATGATCAGATTCAACTGACCCTACAAAATGCACAACTTGAACATTTATCTTGTCTACCGTAGAAACTTCGACAATTGTCTATAAGCTACGCATATTACGAGTGGCTTATTATAATTGCTTGGTATTCCAGGTTCTCCTTACAAGTTTCACGTGGACTCCATATTTTCGGGGTACGTGACGGCGTATGGCCCTGGACTCACCAGTGGTGTGAGTGGTGAACCCAGCCAGTTCACAATCAGTACCAAAGGGGCCGGTGCCGGAGGATTGTCTATGGCCATTGAAGGTCCCAGCAAGGCTGAGGTTGGTTAACAACACCAGTATACAATTTTTGATATTATTAAAGCATACAAGGATATGTGGAAATTGCATTTTATTGTGCGGATAAATTTACCGGTGGAAATCTTGTTATTTTCCAGATCACATGCCATGACAACAAGGATGGCACTGTTGCTGTTTCTTACTTGCCAACAGCACCTGGCGAGTATAAAATCAGTGTACGATTCGGAGACAAGCACATCAAGGGATCACCATTTGTGGCTAAGGTATGTTTTTGAATAAACTTTTAATTAAATCGCGTAATAGCTTGGAGATAGGCTAGATGTTTACTGTTCAATACATCTTGAATTTTTGGACATTTTCTATTTAGGTTTCTATTATTCAGTTAATCTACGGTGCTTCTTTACGTTATTCGAGACTCTTTGTTTCGGTTCATCAAAATAAAATAAATAAATCTATGTAATTTTATTTCATTAAACAATAGGTTGTCGTAGAAAATAAAATGTTATTTGAATGCAGGTTACTGGAGAAGGTCGCAAAAGAAACCAGATTTCAGTGGGCAGTTGTAGTGAAGTAACCCTTCCGGGGAAGGTCAACGACAATGACCTTCGTAGCCTCAATGCTTCCATTCAGGTAAGACTGTTTCTTCCTTTGATTATCACCATATCTTATTATTGTTGGTAGGGTTCTTAAGATAGTGGTTGTGGTCATCATGTGACACTTTCGAAGGCTTATTAACTCACTATATATTATATATATTATTTGTCACTCTCAGCAATCATTCTGCTGCATTCATCACCAATTTAAACTTGGTCCATGGTATGGGTAGTCTGGTACTCTTGACGTTTAACTGCAATACTACTCACTCTATGAAGTCATTTTCTCGCCGCGAAACGTATATGAAGAACTTG
Source organism: Megathymus violae (assembly GCA_003671415.1). NCBI lineage: Eukaryota > Metazoa > Arthropoda > Insecta > Lepidoptera > Hesperiidae > Megathymus > Megathymus violae. The sequence continues at coordinate 1,793,004 of PDGT01000006.1, read as the reverse complement.
AGTATACGACTCTGTTTTAAAGTTTAAAGATGCTGTTGGACAATTACAATTATAAAATTTTAGAAGTCATTAATTATGGCGATGAAAAAATATTGAGCATCGTTATTTTCAAATACGTATATTTCTGATAGCTTTTATTTTACAAACACCATCCATTTTTTAATAACTTCACGTTATTACATATTACGTTCATATTCATCACTTTTATATCCAGGCGCCATCTGGTCTCGAAGAGCCATGTTTCCTCAAGCGTCTTCCATCTGGAAACATTGGCATCAGCTTTACACCCCGTGAGGCCGGCCAACACATAGTCTCTGTTAAGAAAATGGGCGTCCATATCCAGAATTCACCATTTAACATCACTGTCCTCGACCAGGAAGTAGGAGACGCTAAGAAGGTTAAGGTATGTATCAAAATCTTTAATAATATCGTTAATGTATTCAGACAAAAAAGACAAACCATGATTTTCAAATATGTAACGTTAGTAATATTGGACATGTAAAAACATGTTCGTCTAGTATTTTTACACCATTTGAAATTTTTTAGGCAATAGAGAAGTCGCCTAGGAATGCATATGCAAATTTGTATCAAACTTAATGTTATATTAAAAATTCAATAAACTATTTACAGTGATTTTATGAATTTACGCTGATAGAGATTAAGGATTTATTAAAATTCAATCATTAGTTGTGGTAATTTTATCAATAACTTATTATGTAAAATCAGGGTATCATCATCATCATACATAAATATAAGACTAGGAAAGATGGTGAAAAGAGGATAAATGAAACTTTATTACTAATTATTTTCAGACTGCTGGCAGTGCTCTGAAGGAAGGCAAAACTCACAGCGAAAACACTTTCACTGTCGATACAAGAAACGCTGGATATGGTGGTCTATCGTTATCTATTGAAGGTAAGATATTTGAGTGTCATGGAACTGGCTTTGTGTTAAATACTGACATTTAATCGATATTAAAAGGTTCCTACCCATGTACCATATTGTTATGTAAAGTATTCTTACCTACCTTATTCCAAAAGTTATCTGCCTAAGTATACTTGCATCATTCATCCCTGAGTTTTGGATTTATTTACTTTGATTTTTTGATATTTTCATTGCTATCCAAATCTGTCTTTTGTATGACTTTTGGGTCCAGTTCACAATGTGGATTCTAGGATTTCATGATTTCTATATCCGTTTGATCATTCAATTAGGTCCCAGCAAAGCTGAGATCCAGTGTGCAGACAGCAAGGACGGCGTGCTGGCCATCAGCTACAAGCCCACGGAACCCGGGTACTACATCATCAATCTCAAGTTCGCTGACCACCACGTTGAGGGATCGCCTTTTACTGTCAAGGTATGTAAATTTTTTGGTTATGATATATAATCAAACGAGTACTCAGTCTACGAGGGCTGGTGACATATTCAATAGAATTTTATCCCATTTTAGTAATTCTCACGTGAACTTTTGGTGTTATGTAAAGGGAATATTCTTTTAGAAATATTTGAGGAATTAATTATAGTAGAGGAGTTTGAGAAGGTGTATGTTAATATAAGAATTCGTTTGGAAACCTGCTATATGTACATACCTTGAACCAAAAAAGTCACCTAAAACTGTTTATTCTTGACTATATCCTGTGTATTCTTGACTATATGTCATCCAGTCCAAGCTAATGTCCCTGTTCTTTGTACATTGCTGAACAATGAACGAGACAAATTTGACCGGTCCTGGTGGTAGTGGTGCCTGTACTTTGTACCGCTCAGCTCACACCTGATGGTACTAATTAATAATGTTTTTTTGTTTAGCTACTTATTGATATGTTTCAACGGAATTTTGTAGCAGTATCGATAAGCAATATTAATAAAGTGCTTGCTTCTTTCTTGGTCACTTATCAATAATGCCTTCCCATCAATGACCTAAGTGGTCTAGTTGGACATCTAGTTTGTCGGCTGACATAATAGAAATCCATTACAGATAGTTCTATAAGTGAAAGGGGATACAAGATCCGATTGGAGGTAGATAATTTCTATCTGTGCGGTAAGTGGGTAAGGTAGGTTCCTGGGCGGGTAAGTGTTAGTTTAAGTTTGGATGATACTACCGATCTCTTATCTCATCGTAACCAGGTGACCGGTGAAGGCAGCAACAGGCAGCGCGAGAAGATCCAACGACAACGCGACCAGGCGCCGCTCACTGAGGTCGGCACCAACTGCAAGCTCACCTTCAAAATGCCTGGTGCGTACATGTATAGCATTTTACCAGTTTCAATCAATCGACATCATCACAACCCCTAATGTGTACCACTGTCGGGTTTTCTCTTTCAATTTTGGGGTTTAAGGCAATAGCCAACCACGCTAGCCAAGTAGCTTTTGGCAAACTTTTTACACCTTCGAGATTATTAGTTCCCTCACATGTTTTCTTTCATCGAAGTAAGTGACAATTATTTAGAAACTCTTGGCCCATGGGGCTCGGACCCTCGTTATCTTTTCAAAGAAATAACAAAAAAGCGAAAGACAACACATGAGACCCGAGTGCTGGAAGATTTGTCGCCCAGCATAAGCATCACTGTAGAGCGAGGGAAGGTTGCCAGCATCTTGGTTCCGCATCACATGGGCCTATTTATATACATTTATTTTATTTTAGTTTTATTTAACTTTATTTTTAGTCTTTAAAATATAAGGTTGAATAATCTATGCATATTTGTCTAATTCGCACGTAATATGTAAAATTTACTGGAGCCTCCCGGGCGGAAGACTGAAGTTCAAACCGTTAGACTACCCCTGCTTTGCTTCTGTTTGTTTTAATCTGTACCCAAGTTTTATTGTTGTTTACTGTATCTTTCGATAACAAACTGATTGCCATCTGCAGCCTTCTTGGGCACGGTTCCCAGATAACTGAGAAGGTTAAGCCTCTAACAGGGACGTTACGGAGCTCCGAAATAAAAATATATCCGATACCATAACCGAATCCGGTGAAAAAGTTTCGAATAATATCGTATAGGGATATAATCTAAACGAGATAAGCTATGACAGTTTTTCCACTAGTCGCGACGCTCTCATTTATAGATCGTTTTTACTATGTTTTTTTTAATGCTGTTGTTTTCTCTATGGCGCCTAGAAATAAAGTCAGATTGTTAACTTGTAAATATCTTATATATTTTCCAAGTCCTAAGTCATCTTATATTCCTAAGTGAAACTATCCGAAACAATCGGATAACGCGAAATAACTCATATTTGTAACCGTAACTGAAACCAGTTTAATATTATTATACATCCGTAAACATTTCCAGTTCCGAAATGTCATATGCATAACATCCCTAGTCTCTAAGCTCTAATATTAGAAAGGGAGGAGCTCACGATTCGTATCTCCGAAGACTTGTGTCTGTTGTAAGCGATCGACTGAATGTTGTAATTGTTATTAGCAGTCGTTGAGCTGCATCGGAGGCCTTCGGGGAGCATATGACTTTGCAACCCGAGGGGTGACCTTTCCAATCGGCATAGAATTGAAGTAGTTCTAGGACCCAACTAAGATAGAGACCGTTGCTCCAGTGTGAACCGATGAAGGTAGGAGTAGATAGGTGTGTCGGAAGTAGGACCACACGGAATGTGTTGAATGCGACCTCCTCTTCTCATGTTATGAATGCCTCAATTCATGTACATAAGCAAATAATATTACATAGTAGTACTCGGAGAGTTGTCGATAAAAATCTTTAAGCCTTGTCGGACAAGGTCAAACGGAACTGTAGTACTTGCAGAATAAATGTTTTAAGTAAGTGGTTTGTGCAATAAAGCTTGATTTTCTCTACTTGTTCTACTATTAATTAATTAATTTACCTTCCCTCCTGTACCTTAGGTATTGACTCTGCCCTGCAGGAACGTAATATTACGATAAGTTATGTTCTTAATAAATAATTTAAAATTTGATTGCATGTTCCCAGGTATCACGTCGTTCGACCTGGCTGCGACGGTGACCAGCCCCGGGGGAGTGTCAGAAGACGCCGAGATCCAGGAGGTGGAAGATGGATTGTACTCCGTCCACTTCGTTCCTAAAGAGTTGGGCGTCCACACTGTCTCCGTCAAGTACAGGGAAATCCATATTCCTGGTAACGTTTCCTTTGCTGTCGCGATTTTTCGACTATGGTCGCTGAAATCCAATTCAATAACTTCGTAATCCAATTTAGTTTTGGGTATCGAGCCACGCATTTGGGTTTGATTCCTGGCCAATACAGATATTTATGTCAATGGTTTTTCGCATCCTTGGATTACTATAGTTATTGTATACTATATTTACATATAGCCGCCCACAGGAAATATTAATGCTAGGAGTATGTGTGTGCGTTCCTTGTATAAAAGAAAATCTCCATTGGTCTGTCTGTTTAAATGCTAATATTAAAAAAAAAACTTTTCCGCAGTTTTTCATGCAAATTTAAAACAGATAAAGTGATTGATAAGAGAGATTCAGGTGTATGAGGTAAGGATGTAAATTTATAACACATCTACCCATGAAAGAGCCACCAGTTTTGCTTAGTCTGAAATTTGGAACAATCAGTGTAGCCTTATTCCTAGTATTAATACTGTGAACATTACTCTTCCTAAGAAAATAAATCAGAGTATTTTTAAAGTACATAATATTATCTAAAATATATTGTGATGCTAGAGTTAATATATCAATTTATTTAAAGAGATCTCTAAGGAAATCCCTAGGCCTGAGGTTGTAAATGGCGCGTACTGCCTACTGTAATATAAAAATCGACTCAATATCAGCAGCTGAACCCCATTGCAACACTGTTCCCTTTCCCAGGTTCCCCCTTCCAGTTTACAGTGGGCCCCCTGCGGGACTCCGGTGCCCATCTAGTGAAGGCCGGCGGTGCGGGCCTGGAGCGCGGCGAAGCGGGCCGCTTCAACGAGTTCAACGTGTGGACGCGCGAGGCCGGCGCCGGTCAGCTGGCCATCTCGCTGGAGGGCCCCAGCAAGGCCGAGATCGACTTCAAGGACAGGCGGGACGGGTCCTGTGACGTTTCGTACAAGGTCGATGAGCCAGGTCAGTTTGAAGTTTATTCGAATTTTGGGACTTTTTCAGTTTTTTTTTTCCGTTTGGATTTTTTTATAAATTTCAAGTATTCAAAATGATGTCGAGTTGAATTGTTGAGTTAATAATATCTAGTTTCATTTTTGATATGATTATCAAGTGTGTAGTGTATTAGGAAGCTGCTTATAATTATTATGCAGCCCTTGGACCTGCGCTTAAATTACCAATAAATTTACGTATATCCTTTCTTTTATTTAAGTGAAACATAGTGGAATACTTGTTATTCATTATTATTGATTATCATCGATTATTATCGATTCAAAATCAGGTCATATAATCGAGACATGTGAAGATTCACATTTGGCAACACTAATTGCAAGATTTATTACAATTATGACAATTAGTATTTTAAATGTATTTTGATTTGCTGTAATTTTACTGAATATGAAATATTTTGTCACAGCCCTTTGACTAATCAACCAAAGGTTAAAAATCGGTTAGCTGGTAGAAATCAACTTCCAGTTTTATAGGGTTCTGTGGAAAAGTGACAAAACTGAAACCCTTGAAACTTCATCATAACTAATATCACAACTATTTTGCTCGGGGACTATTGGCTTGCAGAGACGAATTTTAAAAAGTCGATTTATCTTTTAAGCCACCGTACACAGTGAATGTATACTGGATAACATTACTGTAATAAATTCACAAATACTTTTTGACAATTTTAATGCTGTCATTAAAAGTGCCAAAGTGTACGTTTTGTGAATTTTCTATCTATCGTCCTGGCTGTAACGGTAGTATGCGAATTTCAGTTTATATATAGGTATATAATAGATTGATTGATCCCGGGAAATTAATCTGGGATAAGACATCAAATTTAGTACCATGATTTTATTAAGTAATTAGTGAAATTTTTTTTGGTAGTTATTGTAATAAGTAGATTTGGTTCTGATTTAAAGGTCTTTTCTAATTTATAATTAAAGTAATAAATAATAAACAAAAGCGTTGGACAAAAATTATTAACTGTTTTGGTGCGGGAATATTTTTTAAAAGTAATAGTTATGTTTTAACCGAAGCGGTAGAGGGTTATAATTTAAAAATTAAAAATAATTAGGGGTATTTTTGCTACTAAGAAACGAAACACAAATCTCATTATATATAGGCATATAGAAACTTTATGAATCGTACAAATGATGTACAGATTTCAAATATAATATGAGGATTTTAATCCGTTGAACCTTCAAATTACGAAATTGGAAATACTTCACTGAAAATCCACACCATAAACTTCCAGAACAGCAATGGAAGCCTTTTTCGGTAATCGAATAAATTCATTTCATTCATTACCTTATTCTAAGTTCGTTTTTATCCAACGATGTGCGTCGTGGTACTTCATCGTGGTGCCCCGCGATCAAAAACCACAAGTGGCCCTCCGCCCCGCGGCGGCGAGCATCGTACGTGCACCATAAAAACCCACATAAACACTCAAATGCACTTCATAAATAAATCGGGCGACTTGTTCCTTCGAATGCTGACCACGCCTACTCCACCCGTCGACCAATCGCACCGCTTGACCGATGCGCGGCAAAAATTACTGCGAACCATTTTGACAGATCGATTTTTTTAAATTTATTTTCGTTTTTTTTTTTAACCACCACAACTTTGTGTCTCCTTTTGCCAAGTGTAAATTGCTTTCGCGATTTCGGATGGCCAGTGATTATTGGAATTTACGATATTGTTTTTTCTAATGTCCGTCATAATTCACAGTACGTTTTATTTAGCGGTTGAAATTTTATAGACATTTTTAATTTCGGCTTTTTTTAAATGAATTAAATTAATGCTTCGTCTAGTAGTTACCGTGGAAGTAATCTAAAACAGTAATGATATAGAATTATCAACTAGTTTTATTAATGTGGTTAGAAACCCAACTGTAATTATTCCATTTTAAAAGGTGTTTATGGTAATTTAAATACATTTTGTGGCAATTAACGCACGTCAGCTGTTGGTAATCGCAATTTGAATCGCGAGGGAGAATAACATTATGTTTGCAAATATAAACTGAATTAGCATTTTAGATGCAGAACTATTATAAAATATCGTTACCTACACTGCAAATGAAAATTGTATTCCTCAACTCTATAATAATATAATCAATAAAAAGCTTATATTTACCTCTCATCGATGTAGCTCGGCTGGTTGGAAGAGATTGCACGACGCACGAATGATTCCAACGTCACGGAGACTATTCGTTCAGGCTATTAGTACCTACTCAGGATGTTTACTTGGCCCAGGTATGACACCTAGCGCAGGGCGTTTCGTTTTTCCCTATGTTTTTTTTTAAGTTTCGCTAGCTTCCAAATTATTCTTAGCAAATATCAAATATAACGCAAAATCTCTTTTGAAGCAACTAACTTCACAACAAAATTAGTAGGTATGATTATGATATTTTTGCAACCGAATACTAAAATTATATTATATGTAACCGGCAGCGGCGTGCGCAGGATTATGACACTGGGTGTGCGGCGGAGTACTCGGCCACAAAAACTTTTTCTTTCATAGATTTTTAGCATAGCCACAGCCACGCGACGGATCTCTAAGTAACTCTCTAACCATGCCAACAGAACAAGTCTTAGATGTACTACTATTCATGTACATCTTCTACGGCAACGCAGACAAAACAGCGATCGATCGTCGCGGCGGAAGAAATTCTAATAAGTAAAATAACAAGCTAAAATATTATGACTACTCACCCAGTCAGCTTCAATGTCCACATATTCAAGGTTCCGGCTACTGGAGATTACTATATCACCTAATCACCTATCACCTAACACAAACCTCAGAATCAAATAACATTTAAAAAAAAATCAACAAACGCACTAGTAAAAAAAAAAAATTACAATTATTATAGAAACTCAGTAATAAACTGTTAAATGTACACACTTTCAAATGTTAAAATTTAAAATCTTTTAAGAAAACTATAAATATACTGGCGTGAACAAAATAGTAAACAATGCTTATCACATGAAAAAAGCAAAATGGCCTCCCGCAAAACACAAAACATTAGATATCTGTCTATTATTTTTATTCGGATTATAGGCAACGAACATTTCCGATTACTCCCGACAACTGCCGAACTTCCGTAGCCTGCCGCTGGAGTCGCGGCTTTCGATATTCATGGGTGTGTGCGTTTGCGAACTGTGCACGGACACCGAAATTACTGCACACATGCAAACATATCTACTGCGGAACGCGACGGCATGAGTTTGGTTGATTATATAGGTACATTATTTTGCAGCGGCGCTTGCTTGTCGCCAAACTACTGCCAAACATAATGTTTGCGTGCTTGCAAATACTGTTTATAAAATATTAGGCGTTTTAAAGTTATTATATTTTGTTTATTTATTTATTTACTATTAATTAAAGTCATCTAAAACGTACGAACGTTTTATTAAAATATCTGTGAATGGCAAGTAAAGCACTGCATTTCTGCCTACAAGGAGCGCACGCCCCTGGTAACTAGCGGTTCTGTCCGACTTCGTTCGAGTTGGACTATTAATTATATATACATGGTTATTGCAAATTTAATATTTCTGCCTTGGTTAGACATCATTAGGCTAACGGACTTTGTATACATATCAAGACATACCTACCAATTTTCACGAAGATCGGTCAATTCGTTCGGGAGTTATAACGGGACATACAGACAGACGGACCGGGTCATAAAACTAATATTTATCGTGAAATTTGGCAAAAATAAAATTGTATGTACAAATAGAGAGACATTACAGATTTCTATAGATAGATAGGTTTTATACAGCCTATTTATCTGCGCAATGACGTGTTTTCACTGCATACCAATTTTCACTAAGATCGGTCAAGTCTTCCTTCAGTTATTTCGAGATATAAACGAAAATCTCAACAGATTTATATAGCAGTATACATGAATAAATTAAAATTATATATAACATTATAATTGAGATGGCAGTATTTTGGCCGTGTAGTAAGTATTTTAAAAGTATGATTTGCTAATCAGGTGTTTAATATATTTTTCCATTAAAAACTGTATTCGTGACTTGACTAGGTTCAGGTTGAACTTGGGATGTCTATGATTAAGTTGGATAGATAATACACGGTATAACTTAAGGTTATAGGGATGAAAATTGTCTTAAATGTTATCGCCATAATCATTTTGGATAGTTCAATTTTCTGGAGCAATCAATTAATTAAAGTAAAGTAAAAAATTGTAATTCACATTAAAATCTTGTGTATCAAATATTTTAAGATCATTTTTTGAATAAAATTAGAAAAAACCACATTTTTTAGTAGTCTATATTACAAAAATCAGTGGTTTCTTTTATCCAACATAACTATCTGGGAAAGAATACATTAAGCTCACGATTTTTACCATAATTTTGTTTTCTTTGGACAATAAAGGTTATATATATATAATTATTATTGTCATCCAACGTTAAAATTAAAGAAACATGATTGTATTAAGCAGTATTAGAATAGGGCTGGATTCGTAGTTAGTGAAAATAAACTCAACAAGGAAAATTTTGAACATTCGACTGTATTGTTCGGAATCATTTTTCTATCTTTTTATACCATCATTTTTACAATATTTAATGTAATATTTAATTTAATGACAGCTTGCCATATAAGAAAAGAAAAATAATAAATCTTGGTTGCCAACAATGATAAACAATAAAAATAAATCGATTCGGTAATTTGATAGTTTTATTTTTTTTCTGCCCTCTCATGTTTTTTTAAAAGATGTAATTCTGTGTGTTATTGACGCTATGTATGTGTTTTAGTTCTTGTATATAATTGTAACATGAGGTTTCATTTAAGAGTCTGTATTTTATGAATCCATTTTAATTAAATAATCCATTAATCAATTCGACCAAATCCAGTTTCTCATATAAACCTGAAGCATCAGGATTATCTCTTAAAACTACAAGACAACAAAATAATGGCAACCATCGTTGAATAAATAAAACTTAAGTCATTATTCGGGATAGCTAAGAAACTTCTAATCGCGATACACTTATGAGCGATTCGACAAAAAGGCACCGCTTTCTTTGTCGGATGAGCCAGGTTTTTTGCGCGCGCGAATACAATGGGTCCCGGGACAAATTCAGCTTGCAGTCGACATTCCTTCTCTGTGGTGTTTAAGAGTCATTTTAATTGACCGCTTTCGAATGTTATCGTTGGCAAAAAGTTTTGGAAGTCCAGCGGCGACGCGCTATGATGGAATGTCGCGTCGGAGATTTTTTTGGTGTTTTGACAAAACTAAAGCTTAGTTAGCAAACCATAGACTAACCTTAAATATTTTTGTTTTTCTTTTTGTGAAATAAGTGATATGTTTACAAATAGTCCGAAGTACAGGCGAAAAAATTGTTTTAATAATGTAAAATATATTCTGTTTTCAAATGCTTCGTTTTAATCTCAACGGTAATTGTCTTTAGTTTTAATGGCTATTCTAAAATCAATGGTGTTTTAACATGTTCCGATCGCAGTGCCGGGAACCTGCTTAAGCAGCGGAATTCGCATGATCTTCTCTGTCGATAATGAGTCAATGAACTGAATGTGTTTTAAGCTGTCCCTCTGCCGATTTCCTGGTTATTGATATAACAAATACGAAGATTAAGTATCTTGGGCCTCTGGTAATCGCTGTAAACTAGGAAGTTATTCAGATTGATCTGCAGATTCTAAAAAAAAAAACAACTGCAGTGCTAGTTTTCTGTTACGCCCCAAGTATAATGGTATGAGCATCTCTTGAAATGTTCAAACTGTGTATCTAGTAAAAATATATTTATGATTTGGAACAACAGTACCTATACCTACGAATAAGTTACAACTGTACCAACCTTTGCATTGTTAGAACAATTTCTTGTATCAAAAGTTCGTATACATGAAAAATACACTCGTATACTGAGAAAATACAATAATGGTGTATAGTTACTAAAATACCTTACCTACCTATCATTTAATACATGTGACGATCGTTTGTTTCAATTGCAACTGTCCATTTAAAAAAAAGATCATGCGTCTATAAAGGCATGCGCACAAATTTACTTTATCAATAGTTTCCGCAGCGTATGCGATAAAAGAAATTTTAAAGCAAATTTTTTTACACCTTGGTTCACGTTACTGAAGCTTTAGCAAGGATCCCTTATTTTTTCTAGTAATAAATATAATCTATGTTAATCAGGGACAATGTAGCATTGTAACGGTGAAAGAATTTTTAAAATCGGTTCAGTAGTTTTTGAGTTTGTTCGTTACAAACATACAAAAATACAAAGCTTTCCTCTTTGTAATGTTAGTATAGATGTCAATATCAATAAACACTGTATTATATCTCGGTACTGGCATTCTGATATGACTTATCAATGACATAACGCTGATTAAATCATTTGTCGTCATCGTTAACTTAAATCGTCCCACTGCTGGGCTGTCTGTCTCGCTAGTCTGTCATGCTGGCCAAAGTGTCGATCGGCAAACACACGTTAAAACATTTGTATTTGTCAAATTAGTACCTGAAAATTATGCTACCTATCAATATACTCGTATACCTATTAGTTGACGCTAACAATCAAGATATATATTATATTGGAATTATTGTTCTTGTCGTATACGTACTCTTTCTTTTTCCCATTGTTCCCGAGCAGTATAAATGAATAAAGATGGCGTTGCCAGTCTCATTCTTGTCGTAAATATTAAAGAATGGTCTTCGGGAGACTGAAGGTCAACTGGTGAAATAATAAAACCATAGAAATTATATGGAACGGATTCTTTAATGTTGATAACAAACGATCAGACGGTACAATGGTAATAGTACAATTGTTGCCCGCGAACTTCGTTGATATTAGTCGACGGAAGGAAGATATCCCAGGAAGAGATAATAAAGCCGGTACTCCACTGTAGCCAAAACGCGTCACAAACTTTTATGATTTATCTAGTCTTCGTCCGGTGGTTGAAATTTGACCATAAAGATTAAAAGTATGTTTCCGATTTTTTTTTTTAGATTTCGTCAAGAATAACCAAACAATAATAAAGAAAAATCGGTTTACTTACAATGGAGGAAAATGTAAAGTAGGAGTGTGAGTTTTGTGAGTTTGTGCATAAGCGGAAAGTTATCTCAGGGACCAAGGCTGAAAAATTCTTTTACCATCTGAAAGGTACATTATTCCATTTCTCTACCTGAATGCGATAATCACAAAAACTAGAGCATGGGTTTCCAAATGGATTTTACCAAGACATAGATTGACTCGCGAGAAAATATTAAAAAAACCTCATAAAACTCAGGGTTCGTTACTAGTTTATATATAGATTTGTAAACGGAGAGTGGAGATCTGGGCAGATCAAAAATCATCATGGAGGGGCACCGTGTATATAAAATTAGGTACAGAGCCTACCGATGTCCAAAGGAAGTAATGCGGTCGGGGTGTAACATCCTTTAATTTGGTTTTCGAGTGAGATACCTTTATAAGGTACTCATTGCCGTGGGAATGACACCGGGTTATGTGGGATTTTACCGCACTAACCGCCGGGGGCCCTCCTCAGCTCTATGTACAGGACTCCGGGATTTCCAAGTACGCAAGTCCTGAGTACGTGCCCCACCGGGCTCTGCTCGTGATGAGCCTCCGCTCTACCTCCAAGTTCTTCGCTGACAAGTTCTTCACTGAAAGAAAAGGATGTTCTTAGCGACATTCTTCAGGATTCCCTGGTATATTTTATCATAGAAACTTCCTTTATCCTCCATGATAGCATAATTAGAATTATTTGCGTCTTGACGGGCACTGAAGTGACGTCACTATGGAATCTCACCTGTTGCGACTAAAAAATTGTTTTGCAACTCGACCCACCTGGGAGTAGAAAAAATCCGCTCTCGTACCAAAGCTCTTAACAAGAAATGGTGAGGGTATCGACCTCCCAACATGTCAATATCAAAGTTCAGCACACCCCGTGACATTTTTAAATTTGAAAGTTCCAAGAGGCCGGTGTCACCGCGCCTTGTTTCTTCAGACCAAAATAAGTCGTGGCGCATCGTCTGCAAACAATTGTATTTACCAGCGACATCTGCGGCGCTAATGTGTACAACCAGGTCATAGGTATAAAATTATTCTAATTTTTTTACTATATACGTGTGTTAAATTTTTTGTAATTCAGATGTATATAAATGTATACTTACTATATATGAATGCATACACACAGGTCAGGACAATAGTTGTGTAAAAATAATTCTTATTATGTTCTAAACCTTTCATATTCCGTTTTGAATTTACCAATTAAATAAACTGCGTTTCAATTTAAAGTAAATTATCAAACGAACTAATATTGACTTTTTAATACAATAAAACAATAAGCAATTTATTTAATTTGAAATTATTGCATATATAATTTATACTGTATAAATACCTGTTATTATTATTTAGTAATTAAGAATCATATCCACGATTTTTAGCATACAACTACCATTTCCCGTAAATGAAAATTTTCTATACATCGTAATATTGTTATATGTAATTATTTACAATATTTGTGGAGTTGTTAAAAAACAAATCACATCAATGACACATGTCAACTAATATAATATATAAATAATGAAGAAAATTACTGGAGTTAGCCCCTCCTGCCACTGCTTTAACTTTTACTGTGAAATAACGTAAAATCTTAAATCAATGCTAGCTTTTAATACATCTAATCGAACGTTGTGGGATCAGCTCCCCAAATACTGCGTTTAAAAACAACCGAAGAACATGTCTAAAAACACAATACATTTTTTGTGCAATCAACGAAAAAATAATGCAAAAAACATGCAAAATAAATCAGATATAGCAACGTGCCCTCCACGAAGATACTGGAACAGAAAACTGGACAAACGCAACTTGCAACGTTGACAGTTTAGGTTCTGTAGTGTTTTACTAAAAATATAATTTATATCCCAACTTAGACTTCAGCATTGACTTATGTAAAAAAACAGTAGAGCGAGATGCAGTTATATGTTTAAGAGAGAGAAAAATCTGCAATAAATAAGAGCCTCTTACACGCGATTGCCTGGCTATTGGTCACTAAGGATTTCTTGGCGAAATCTCCTAACGTAATATTTGACTTGTAATTAGATTATACAAGAAAATACTTAAGAGTATGTGTATGAGGTGGGAGTCTTTAAGAGAATAATAAACAGACTTTTATAGATTAGTGCGTTGAATACTTAGACTTCATCGCCACTTACCATCAGGTGGGATTGTTGTCGAGCATTAACTTGTTTTATGTAAGAAAAAGTTAAGAAGATTGAATTTTGTTATTTACAAATATACAAAGATTGTTAATTATATGAAACAAACTGTGAATAAAATTGTTATATTTTCGTATAATTATTTTGTGAAGCAGATTTTTTATTCGCCATCTTACCTTCAGAAACAAAAACAGCAGGGTATTTTATTTGTTTAAGTAAATTTATATGCTAATCAAACTACTATTATATTTTTATTAAGTCAAATCGTTTGTAGATTTCGAACACAGAAACTATCATTGTATTCTCTTTATCTTCTCCAAAAAGGTTCCCTGAAAGAGATCGTTACTTTGACGTTGAGGTTTGGAAACCATGCTTTATTTTTTTAAACACATATGTACAAATACATATGTACAAATAAAGATTGTATTAATTTAATTTGTATCGCTATTGCTAAGATAGACTCAATAAAATGTTTTGTATTCACTCCTGACTTCTCTAGAGTACCCTAAAAGCATAAACGCAAAAATTTGAATTTCTGCAACCGCCACAGGAAAGAATTATTCGTGACATCGTTAGCCCGTTATCGAGATTGAGTGACTTGTGCTGAGATACTGCCATTTCTTGCCATTCAAATCGTGTTTTTGCCACAACTTTTTCCAATTTCGTCAAGTTTTTAGACCGCTGCGCAGATTTATTGCAGCATTTGTCGGTCGGCGGGGATGTCGGTCGGTTCAGCGGTTAATTTACTAATGTCTTATTTGTACTAACGATCATGTGATCCATTTGAACCAGTCGGTGACCACACCGGTACAGCGCACGAGTCAATTTTCATGATTGCGGATCTTATTCCACCGTGCTGCTTCCGTGCAAATTATTCGAAGTGACAATTTATGTATATTTGTAGGTTATTAGATACATTTGAATGATTATTTGAAAGACAATGCTGTTTGGAGTTGAGAAGCATACAACCTGTAAGTAGCAGTGAGTGTTGCCTGTAACTGCTAGGAGGAAAGTGGTCTCCTTGGAAGTTTCTTGTCAGTTTTTCCGTGACTTAGTAGGCACGATATTAGTATATCGGCACTAAAACGAGCCGCGACAAGAAATCGTGTGCGCCAGTTTGAAGATATCTTCACATGTCTGTACACTTAAAATGGACCTGCAATTTTATGCTCGTTGATTACAAACACAGACCGCTTGACACTCTATGGTCTGAAAACTTGTTTTTTACTATCTTACCAATAGAACAATTTAATAGAAAATTAAATTCAAGCAATGATTTAAATGTCAGAGGCAAATCGGAGGCATGTCCCACGAATCCTGCACGCGTTTAATATTTTTGGAAGTAACATAGGTATTAGAGAATAATTATAACTTACTTTGTTAAAAGCAACCGTCGTGTGGAAACTGTGTACTTGAGATATCTACAGAATATTCTCAAAGGTGCGTGAATTCTGCCAATCAGAACTTGGTTTTTGTGATACCTTAGATATGATATTTTGACAGGCAACTACGATCCAACAATTGTAAGTTCAAGATTGTGATGATACAAATAACAAAATTATAACTGATCGCTTTCTGTACATGAAGGATATATGAGAAAAACTGTTATATTATATTAACTATTACCTTTATGAACCCAATGCAAAAGTTGTTAGAATTTTGTTTTCTTGTCTGTTTGTCTGTGCGTTCGTTCGCGCTAATCTCAGAAATGGCTTATCCGATTTCGTTACGGTTTTCACTAATGTATTGCAGTAAGTGGCACATAATATTTAAAGTTCGTTTCATTTCAATCTGTCCATGAATAAAAGAGTTATAAATTAATATATGTATTTCCAATTCATAGAACGAGAAAAACCCAATCTTAAAACAATGGAGGTGTTAATTCTAAGTGTTAGGTAGTTTTTCTGAAGCGAAGTGAAGGCAGTTTGTTAGTTCTTTTTAGTGCAATTTTTTTTGTTTTTTTTTTGGCCTACAGAGTTTTTTCCATGAATCTTGAATATCCACAACTACAATATCTATATAACTATGATCTAATATTTACTGAGATGTTCATTTAACAGCGAATGGTATTGATGGTCGTTCGAATATTTCCAAAAATTTGTTTTATGTTTTATTTGCAATCTGAATCGGCTTTCTCTTTTAGGTGAATACCGCATCGGTCTGAAGTTCAATGAGCAGCACATCCCTGATTCCCCGTTCAAGGTCTACATCTCCCCAGCGGTGGGCGATGCTCATCTGCTCGAGGTGGCTCAGTTCCCCGACTCGGCGCAGGTGGACAAGCCTACTCAGTTCTATATCAGACTCAACGGTGCTAAGGGCAGCTTGGATGGCAGGGTGAGTTTAATTCCATCCTTAATGTTTGTAGTTGCTCTAATCTTTTGCTTGGGATGTGGTCGCTTGAAGCTCGAATATTATCGTCAGAAGGCAGTCTTGGAACCAGATGTTTTAAAAGGCATAAGAATCTTCCATCCATCCTTACTTAAGTAGCCTGGCAAATTATCTGATCTTAATCTCCGCAATGTACTACACCAATATCTTTGAGATTTGTAATTCAGTTTTGTAATAACACATTCTGGTACGAAAGCCTAAGACGTGTGTTACAATTCTTCAAAGTTACGAAAGTAATTAATTGTTACTCACTTTTAGTGTAGATTATTTTCGTAAGACTAAACTAATTTCAGTCTAAGACAGGACCGAGACCACAATAGCCACATAAGATTCTGTATGTCCCGTCCACGTTCCATAACTCAGTTTTTTATGGAAAACTCGAAATCAACATGATTTTATGTTCACAAATACAAAACGCACGATACAAACAATATGATCTGTTGCTTTATAAATTACGTGCCCAAATCTTCGACTTGCCGATTTTCTCCAACTTCCAACGCCTTTGCACACACGAGGTAACGATCTGCAAATCTAACAACGTCCGTCTAATCTAACGTCCCCCATAACTTTGGCTATTAAATCTTTTATCTATTCATATTATTATTCGCGGCGGAGGGGTCAGTTGATTTATCGTGAGAACATGATCCGTGTAGCACGTAGGAAGATTTATGATAAATACGGGCCGGTAGTGTTGGCTCTTCTCTTTGGTTCGTGTATGAACTTTATGTTTTGGCGTGAAGGATGTTGGGACATTACGAATGCAGCGTTTCATTGCATTGACACGACTGACTTGACGGAAACTAAAGGCAGATTGTCGCCAAACGAAGGCACGGCAATTCTTGATAAAAAAGCGAAGAAGATGCTTCTATAACAGCTCTGAAATTCGCCAACTTAGGTATGTAAAAATAATATTGCAGCTAATTTTAGTTACAAGATATTAGTAGTTAAGAACCGGTAGGTAAAATCCCCCCATAATATAAGGGTCCAGAAGGTGAAGATTACGTGGCAAAAACCAGCCAATCTGCCTTAACCAGTTCGATGACCGAGGGCAAGTATAAGAAGGAGCTTGGACTGAAGATAGAAAACCTCTTACACTATTTCTTACTTGGTTATGCGTGCCATATCCAGTATAGGGCTGTCTACTATGTTATAAAAAATTAAATAAATTGCATTTGGCAATTCAACACATTAAAAACTTTTCAGGCAGCTTATTCAGTGAGTAATTTGATAATTCATCAGTTCTAGAGAATAATTCTATACGGAATATTAATAAGGGTAATTATAATAAAACAAAAACTACGAGCTATTAAGCATTCAGTTGTTTATTCATTCCATATTGACGTACAATGCAAATGGCGGAAAGAATGTTGACGATAAACGAATAATTAGCTGTCAGTGAACTCCGCGTGGAGGCTGGTGGCAGGTGTAACATACTTAAATATGTTGTGAGTAGTAAATGGATGAAGTGATTAATGGCCCCCGTTTGTTACAATCACCTAATTTTCACTATTTGGTACCCTTCCTCAGGAGTTATTTCTTATACTCATCTCTTCTACTCTCGGTCTGTCCGTGGTTAGAACTTGAATGAAATTTTATGTGCGCATCTGAGTTTATGACAGTACTTAAGTTTAGTGTTAGGTCTTGTCAAAAGTTTTATTTGATAGAAACAGCTCATCTCGATATCGTTCGGGATCAACAATTAATTATTATACATATACACTTGAAATGGAGCCTATGTCTATTCCGAATAATATACATTTCAAATGGTAAAACAATTTCTCAGATAGATAGATGCCTTGCTTTCTGATATTACTTTCTGCATATGCATAAAGTCGCAAAATTTGCACTCCCTCTTTATAATATTAATATGGGTACTTATATCAAATTGAATATACATATATTCTTTTTTTTTATGTTATATTGAGTACAAAGAATAAACGAGTTAATTTTTTAATAATTCTCTGCCAGTCAATCTTAACACACAAAGATTTCGCGTGGAATTAAAAAACTTGATACTTTATTTTGTTATTAATACCTCAACAATCCATACTGAAGCGGTGGGAATGCTCTCCAGGGGTAACCATTTTTGAACAGAAAGAAAGACACTTACCAGTGCTCCTACAGAGCAGATGACTGGATTGAAGCACACTGTTTACAAGTATCATTTGGCATTATAACTTATAACTGTCATTGTGAAGTATCAATAATAAATAATAAAAATATCAAAAATAAACGATAACCATTTCACAGAACGTGGATTTTCTATTTTAGATTGTACTTATGAGACAACAAACACCCACGACCGAAGAAGAAACATTTATCTGTCACATACCTGTCGGGATCGAACCCAGGATCCCTCGCCCTGTTGGCAGTTGCCAACTGCGCGTGCTCACGACCGAGTTACCATTCTTCAGAATGCAAATATAATTGGAATTGAATAAGGATTGGTTCGTGAAGATAGGACTGGAATTCTTGCCCGCGTAGGTGTTCCCGGCTACTTACCATGTGGAAGTCTTCAGGAGGATAGTGAATAGGCTATTATAAGTTAGTGCGTTCACCATCTTAGACTTCATCAACACTTACCATCAGGTGGGATTGTTGTCAAGCGTTAACTTATTTTATGTAAAAAAAAAAGATAAGCGAGAATGTGTAATAGTACCGTTTAAACCCTTCACTTAATAACGAATAATCGATACATTCTCGATTCCAAATATCGATTGATGAATTGTGTGAGAGTTTTACACAACAAAAGGCACAATCACACGCGTTGCTATATTGCTCTTAATAAAATATTATCGAGAAGAAAACATGTTGCCAGCTCCGCGGCTGTTTCCCAATTTCCTGGAAAAAACGCAATAAAACCGCCTGACCGCACGTGACCGCTGCCGACGTATAATAACAGACTTTCATACTAGCGGGTTTAATTGTTGCAGCACCGGCCTTTGGATTTTTAACTCATATTGAAAAATCATTCTATTTTGCACCTATAAAGTAGTCTGTCTGTACCTATAAAGTACTGTGTCTGTCTTAATGTGAGACAAATTAACAAAAATTTTTTTTTTATTTTAGACGGATATATCTCTATGCATTTTCTGCATGTTATGTTATTTATTGAATTATATCCTACATTTTCAGTGTATTTAAATATTTTAATCTTTATACGCAGTTATTATTATATTAACATAATACGTTATAACATAATATCATGTTTGGAGAAAATCATTTTATGGCAATAGAAGAGAAACGTGAATGAAGGGTTATATGATGGTAAGTGATCACCGCTGTCTACCGACCAAATATCATCGACCAATAAGACAGATTATTTCAATAATTGTATGAATACAATCGCGCTTCTCCTCCGTGTGTTGTTGCAAAGTTGATCATTATTAATTTAAATGCAATATTTTTCTGAAAATAAAGTATATTGCTATTGACTATTTACCGCTACTTTTTTACTATTGTCTTTGTAGATTATTGTAAAAGTTGGAGACTCCTGTTTATACACAAGAAATTAATAATATTTAAGAATTAGGAACCTGTAATGGCTTCGCTTCAGTAAACCTAACGCCTTATATTTACAAATAGCACCAACGCTTCCAAAGTAATTGCGTATTCAGTTTTTGCAGGCATTTATGAACGTTCATAAACTCTCACCCCAGCACTAGGTTAGAAAACAAATATTTACTGTCACGTAAATTTCTGACCCAGCTGGGAAACGAATCCGGGGCCTCTCTTTACGTAGACAGGGACACTACCAACCGGACTACTGACCGCCCAAAACTTTGTAAATTTTATGTTTGTCTTATGTTATTTTTCAAAGGGTCAAATTTTTAGTTCTATGAATTTATTGCAATAACTGTGGCCAAAAAAGTCTTTAGTTCCTATGCCACCTTTCGTTTCCTATTACAAGTGTCCGTTGCAACGTGTACAGATAGGCAATCCAATATGTTTTATGCCTTATATAGATAGTATAACCTACTTACTCACAGAAAAAATATGTATAAAATATACAAATTCGGCTCCGTCGTAACTTTCTCTATTATAGATATGAATGACAACATATATCTACCATACGTGTGACACAAAAAAATATTCACTGCAGTAATACTTAACGCGTTTTGCAAGCCTTCAGTTCCACTAGTACGAAACTGCTGTAAATCATACGCTCGCTTAATAATTTATAATGTTTCAGCTCAAGATGAATATTTGCGGAAGTTCCGCGACGCGTTATAAAAATTGATAATGCTTCATTTTACCGACATTCAACTGTTGACGGGCGTTGTCGGGGCCTAAGTTTTTATTGTCTATTTTTTGAATCCGCGTATTTTGCGCCGAGTGTTCGGTATTCGGTATAGCAGGAACTTAAAAGTTCATTGGTCGGCAGGTTTCCTCAGAATGTTTTCTTTAGTCAATGCGACGGGTATTCCACTTTTAATATGCAGAAAATTAAAAAAAAATGAAATTTAAATATGGATAAATAAATGTATGAATAAAAATAAATATATCATCTTATAAATATCTACAAGATAAAGTTCACATATGAAGGAACCCAATCCGAATTAGAACGCAACTCAAAATTCTGTATAGGCGTGTACGTGATACAAACCACATCGCAGTCACGCCATACGTCGTTGCGTTGTGGCATGATTATATTAGATCTAAGATTACTCCTAGATGACGTACCGCTGTGTGGCCCAGCTGGTGGTGACACTGCTTGCTGAGCAAATCTTTCCGGCTTCGATACCCAGGTGGACGTTTATGTTAGGCAGATATTTGTTCGCAAACCTTGGCTGTCTATGGCTTCCTGTGTCAGTCCATGTTACATACAAGACAAGAAATATTAGTATAGATGTGTGACTGTGAAAGGGTTTATGTCTAAGCCAACTTTTTTGTAGGTGATATCTCCCTCCGGTAAGACCGACGATTGCTTCATTCAAAACATCGATGGTGATCAGTACTCCATCAGGTTCATGCCGCGAGAAAACGGTGTCCACAACATCAACGTCAAGTTCAACGGGGTCCACATACCTGCTTCACCGTTAAGGATCAAGGTAATTCTTTTAACCATACCTTCTCATTTTTGCTTCTTTATTATCTTAATTAAATTAAATATTTGAGAATCGTTATATTTTTGTCAATCGTCTTTTTTAGGTTCATTCCCCTTAAAGATTTTACTAAATCAAATGCTTGAACATTTCAACAGAAATTACTTACTTCACCACGATCAATACGGCTTCACTAAAGGTACATATAATATAGTAGTAAGGTACATAGGTAAACATAGTACAACTGATGCAGGTGCTAGGCTTATTAAACACATATTTGAGGCCTGGGAAGCACCACAGAATGCTATAGGTGTTTTTTACGATTTGTCTAAAGCATTTGATTGTGTTGAGTACGAATCATTACTTCTTAAGCTTAGTCACTACGGCGTCAAGTACAATGCTCTCAATTTGATTGCGTCCTATTTGAATGGTAGGGTTCAATGTGTTAGTGTAAAGTATACTAAATCATTTTTCACCTTTTTCTGGTTAATATTAACAATTTAATATTTTATTAGCAAACGTGCGGAAATTATACTCTTTGCTGATGACACACCTCTAATATGACTGAAAAAAATAAATTAAATTTTGACTATGTAAACAGTACTTTGTCCCATGTATCGCATTGGTTTACAATAAACAACTTAGTTTAAATGCCAAAAAACGAAGTGTATAGAGTTTGCACTACCAAATGTGCAGAAGGTAGGCAAAATCCTTAAATAAAAAAATGAAACATTGACTATGGAACAACCACAGATATTTAGTCACCTTAGATAGTAAGCTTCAGTGGGGCGCCCATATATCTGTTCTCGCAGGTAAACTTAGTAGGTCTGTTTACGCTATTACAAAGATAAGATTGATTACTGATGTAGACACAGCTAGACTTGTTTATTTTGCCTATTTTCATAGTCTTACGATATTTTAATGTGGGATAAATCAGCGGACATTGATTCAATATTTATATTACAGAAAAGAGCAATCAGAGCTATATACAGATTAAAGTCGCCTGAGTCATTAAGAGAAACATTTAAAGAAATAGGTGTACTCACAATAGCCAGTCAGTATGTATATATATAGTAATTTAGTATTTATTAAAAAAAAAATTTAAAACGTATAAGCAGCAAAGTGATACACACAATCATGAAACAAGAAATAGGCATAACTTGGTTACATCTTCATATCGTCTTCAAAAGTTTCAGCGTTGCTTTATGGGGCTTGGAGTTCGTTTTTACAATAAGATTCCTAAGCTGATACAAGAGTTGCCCATTGGAACTTTTAAGCGACGCATTACAATACAGCTTATAGGCAAAGGATATTATAGTATAGATGAATATATTAATGACAAGGATGCTTGGAAATAATGATGTCGAAACCAGTTTCGCACAGGTTTAAACTTTTGTAATTACCATGTGTTGTTTAAAAGATGTGCTGAGGACTTACTTTCGCCATTTCTTCTCCTCATTGTTAAATCACCTTTTCAAAACGGCGGTAGAAGCAAAAAATTACGTTCATATGTAAGTGTATCATACAGAATCATACAGAATACCTATATGATTAAATGATTTTTAATCTGAATTTGAATAGGTCGGTAAGGATGACGCCGATCCCGCGGCAGTTCACGCCCATGGTCCAGGCTTGGGATCCGTCAAGACCGGTATGTATATGAAGCTGCATCTATAATTTGAATACTACCTGCTCATAATAACTGATAATGTCGGAATATCTGCAAATATATATTTGGAATGAAGCTGTTAGGTTTCCGAGTATCAAATATAAGTTCAGTTCAGATAGGTTTTACAACAAACTTTATAAAATTATTTATTTATAATTAGACAACTAGTTAATTAGAATTGTATGATTAAATACTTATTAATCGAGAAAATAATGTAAAAGAGACCTCAGGTCTTTCAATTTTGGGTCGTAGTAGATACATATTTGGAAAAGATGTTTATACGGTTGGTAATGACATTCATGGTGCCATTTAGCATTAGATTGTTTTTCAAATTTTCAGTTTTCAGTTTTTCAAATGATGCAATTTGCACAGGTGCGAAGACTGATTTGATCATCGACACTTGCAACGCGGGTGCTGGGATCCTCGCTGTCACCATGGACGGACCTTCCCGAGTGGCGATGGACTGCACTGAAGTCGAGGAAGGATATAAGGTATCTAAGAATAAATAATTTATTTATAATATAAAACATTTCAGCCCGAATCAGTCAGTGGGTCTAAAATTGCAAAATTTACCACTGAAGTACCTAATGTAACATAAATAAGGTCTTAGAAAAGAATCTGATAAAGGTTATATGATTCCTGAGTTATTGACAATAGGAAACCTCGTCAAATGTACTTTGCACTTTATTATAATCTGTGCTTTGTGAATTTTATGAATAGTCATAAGAAAAACATAAATAAATAATGATTTATTTATGTGAAAGATTTTTCCATGTTATTTATTCAGTTACAGTTTTAAAAATGTCTATTTGTATTGTCTATTTAACGATAACATTGATTTGTTTATATTTTACATGTATGTGGATACATAACTTTCTTACTTTCACTTAAATAAATGATTGGTTGATTGACTTGTCCATTCTCTTTATGCTAAAATATTTTTGCTTTCAGAATTGATAATCTTTATTCCATGTTTCGTTTATGAATTGCATGCCAGACTCGAGTCTTTACGGCTTAAGGATTACTTAGAATATTCTGTTACATCATGTTATATTTATAACTTCATTGACTTAGTGGTGTTTGACTGTCTATTTATCTTTTTCTGTTGTACGTGTAAATATTTTCTTTCTCTTTTGCGTTTTTGTTCAGTCTTCTAATAAATCTCTGGTGTGTAGGTCCGCTACACGCCACTAGCGCCTGGCTTTTACTACATGAGCATTAAGTACAACGGCCACCACATCGTTGGGTCTCCGTTCAAGATCGAAGCTACTGGTAAGGTTTTATTTTGCGCTTTGATGCAAAACTAATGGGTTGTGTCTTTAATGTTTTACTTTTAAACCTGATCCCATTTCTGAAATAGCCTTTGCTATTATTCACTAATTTCTACAATGTATATTACTTTGACTTTCTTCCATGACGTTCGCTAAATTCAATTAGCGTTCCGCGGCTACGGTCTCAACTGTATGTAATACGAGTACATGGAGTGTAAATTATGTTGCTTCGACATAGATTCATGGTGTGATTAGTAGCCAACTCAAGTGTGAACAATTCTTAAGCTACTCGGAGACTTTCGAATTGACAACAGAAATCACCTGATTACAATCTAAAAATTGGAGGAGAAAACATAAAAACAGAAGTCATTGTTATGTATTATTTGGTGATACTACTGGTATTTGACACTCGATAATTTCAAGGGAATACTCAACTTTAGATTTTTGTCAGACGGAGAAGTTCAGTTTAAAAAAAATAATGTATAGCTGCAAAAGGGGAATACCTGAGTTAAGTCCAAAGGACTTACACAAAAGAAAGGCATCCCTGATGCGTGGCGGCCATGGAAGAAGCAATGACCGCTTCTCTTTAATTTCCGACTAATATAGTCTGCTCTAATTGACTATGGATGAGCACCCTTTAGGCTCTTAGATACCGAAAGTGTTTAACAAGACTTCGATAGTAATTGTCTGTTATGCAGTGACATAGAAAATAAGATTAAAACCAATTAGTTATATCTCGTAAAAAACATTCACATAAGCCCGTTGGTGCATGCTACACGAAAGAATTCTCCATAATATTAGATTAAATTTTGTCTATACATATGTAGACTTGCGACGTAAAAAATTTTGGTGATTTGTGTTATAAACCACTTAACAATTCTTCTCTAGGTGAGAATTTGGCTGAGGTTGGTGCTCAGGAAACCTCCTCAGTAACAGTGGAGACAGTACAGAAGGTATCCAAAGCAGCAGCAAAGCAGGGGCCAGTATTACCTCACTTCAAGTCCGACGCTTCCAAGGTCATCAGCAAAGGCATGGGTCTAAAGAAGGCCTACCTGAACAAGCATAATCAGTTCACTGTACATGCAGGCGATGCAGGTGAGTCTTAGATAAATAAAGAACATAATGTACAATAAAGCATTATTGTGTATTCTACAGTCATTTAGTTCAGTTTGAATCGTGACACAGAGTTTTTTAAATTCTTCTGATGTTAAACTTCTGAAGAGGTAGGTATATTCTGAATTTATCAATAGTAATTTGATCAATTCTTTTGAAAATCATACAATTTTGATTCATTGTTCTAGACCTTCCATGTGAATTTTAATAACTAGTAAATGACCAATCTTAAATAGCAGTGATATCATCCATACCTAAACGTCATTTTCTACATGTATCATTATAAGGCACAAAACCTTTGATAACAAACAGTATTATTTTAGGTTTTCCTATTATAAAATGTCTGAAACTACATTCCAGCTAGATAGATCTAAAATTATTTTCCAGGCAACAATCTTCTCTACGTCGGTATCTATGGCCCCAAAGGTCCTTGCGACGAGATTCAGCTGAAGCATAAAGGAAAGAATAACTACGAATGCTGGTACGTGGTCAGGGACAGGGGAGAATACATTGTCATCATCAAGTGGGGAGATGACCACATCCCCGGGTCTCCTTACAAGGTCGAGGTCTAAAACCTAACGAATAGATGGCAGCGTAAGTAGTCAGTACCAAAAAATTTGGAAGATATTTTAGATTTTATTGTCAAATAGTAGCTTGTCGGTTTGTAACTGTTCTTGTGTAAACTAAACAGTATTTGTAAGACATTTTATATGCTCCTAGAAAAAAAAATATTTTACATGTGTTTAGATTTGTTTATGTTTGTAAATGTTTCACGATGAAATTAAGACTGCCTATGCTGCCATGACGATTTGTAGAACTGTATTCGGTTTTTCAGTATAATTTAGAGGTTTCTTGATGGATTACGAAAATACTAAATTAGTTTGTGAAATACTGTATTTTGATCTCTCGAAGTTGATCGTAAAATGATATTTATTCGAGTACGTATATAGTCGGTTTTTTCGTAATCCATTCCATTGTCGCGTTTCATATGTTTTGTTGTTCCTTCATTATCGTTTACTCAATGTTTTATAGCAACTTTATCTACACTAGCATTTTGGATATTCTAACAAAAATAATTAAGTTCATATTTTGATACATATACATATATATATATTTAATCGTAAAGTTTTTTTTTGAGATACTTATATGGTTCTCGTTTAGTAATTAGGGCGACTAAATGACAATACATATGGATCACTTACAAAATATTCCCTTTTATTTTAAGTAAAGAAGCAATTTATGAATAGAATACTTAAGATGAATTCGTGTTCATTTTAATGCTAAAATTTCTTCTGCAACTTTTTCTTTAAAAAGTTGTTTCCTAAGATTTTTCCTCGCTTGGAATTCACTTCATGTATTTGGTTTAGGGCCATCCAGATGAAAAATTTTCTAACTACCCTATTCAATCTAATGTACTAATATTTTCCTGAAAAATCTTTATCTGCTATGGCCTTATGTGCTCATAAATTGGGTCTTATTTTTGTATCATTAAGTATTACGCTTTCTAATTTTTGAATGATTTTGTGCTGTATGAGTTTTACCTACGTAGGTAGAATGACCCCGTGTATTGTAAATACCTATTATAAATACCTATTCGTACTGTTAACTAAATAAAAATATTAAAGTTCACCATGTCTTTCATTTGATTTCAAACCGAGTTGTCAGGGATTAAACAACTTTAGGGATGTAAATAAAATAAATATTGTTCTTGGCATAGTTGTAATTAATTTTTAATCAATTTTAAGTAACAAAAAAGATTCCGTTCACTTTATCTATAATCTTAAACGGGAACGCTAGACAAAGCGAAACTATCGTAAAACGAAATTACTTACAAAAATATGTATTCAATCATAATAATAAGTTTACACTTAACTAAAAAATCAATTACAATATCACATTCCTACTTACAATAGAGAGATATTGGCGATTTCATTCCCTTAAAACCGAAGAATTTAAAAAACTTTTGGATAAACTCTTGGCTCAATGTCATGTTGTCGAACACTATACATTTAAAGAGTGCAAGCACTATACAATAAAACAATTCGGAAGTAATAATATTGCCGTAGATTACAATAAAAACAATGGAGTACCGTGATTTGTACAACAACTTAAACTTAGCATTGGCTAAATTTGTGACGACAGAGAGACAGCTGCTCAGCGATTCCTAAAGACCTCAGTAACGTCCGGATCACAAATAACCACAACCTAATAATTTATAACCTAATCAAAGATCCATAGCAAATAAATTTAGAAGAAAGTGTTTCGAAAAATACTCCCCTTCCGGTTCCTATCACATTTCATTAATTATTTAACCGCTACATCATTTCAATTTAAAATAAACAAATCAACAATTTCGTATACTTCAAAAATTAGTCTATATGTTACGTAGTTTTTGACCAGATTCAAGTCAAGGGAAAAGTAATTTTACGTTCAAATATGTAGTTCATTCATTAACAACGCGGTTTCCTATTAAAATCAACATTATTGAGTATTCTTTTTATTTATTCCCTTTTTTCAGAGGTGTTAGTTGGAATAAACGTGAAGATAAACCTTTTTCTCAATTCTGGTCAACAGCCACTGAACCAACTCAATGGAAAAATTCATCAGCTGTTAAGTACAAACAACAAGTTACATAAGTACTTAAACAAGGTACTTGAATGTCACCCAATATCATTGTAAAAGATAATCATATATTTTAGAATGATTCATATACAGTTCAGTTTCTTCCAGCTACCAGATGTTGCCTTACGCCTAATAAAATTGAGCATAAGCAGTTTAGAATTAAAAAAAAAAACAATAAATTTCAAGTTCTCAAAAAAGTCATCGTATTTACAAAATATGTACATGTGCTTTCGTCTTTACGAATGATGAGAGTGAAAAAAAGTGATTTTGGCCACCCGATGATAATTTTTACAAATTTCAATATACAAGGGCGCATAGAAAATGTCTTCAGCCTTCAGTGTAGTACATGTTAGATGAATGAAATAGACGAGGTTAAATCAACTTCGTAAGCAGGTGTAAGCCGAGTAAGTGATTTAAATAATGCAATAGCGAACCAGTTGCTTGAAATACATTCAATCAAACAAGGAAACAGAACATACATAAGTATGCAAACCTGAAGAAAGACCACATTTTCTAGAACTGTACAAATTAAAACCTAATCGAAGTGCTTGAAATACAGAACTTCCTAAATAAAGTTATTTGATCTAAGTAGGAACTGAGTGCAATTGTGATGATAAGAGATCTGCGTCTAGCGTAGGTTTAACTTATAGAATACTTTCAAATGCAACTGAAGAATTCACTGCCGAAGAATAAAGAGAAGATTTTGGAAAAGTCGTTGAGCTGCCTGAAACCTCAGTTAAATTTAAAAAGATTAAGTCTGGTCTTAGATGTAACTGAGTAGTTTTTTGTATTGTGAATGTCACTCACTCATATCGAGTCCCTTTCTAATCCCCTATATTCAATGGCAGAATTCCTGAAATAAAATGTAACAAAATGTTGTTTTTTGATATTGTAAGTAATACATAATGTGTCAGGAACTGCCTTTTCCTTACGTACCTTTTTCCTTTTTATTTCATTCAGTATGATCTTATCATCGCCTATATAAAGATTAAAAGAAAAAATCCAATAAAAATATAATTTGGCAGATAATATCAAATGCAATTCACTATGAGACAGACTTTGACAATTTAAAGTGTAAAAAAGGGAATTAAAATAGGATTTATCTCAGTACATTTAAGATACAAATTTAAAGGTTTAAAATAGTGGTTTAACTTCATAGGGCAGCTACGAACAAATTCATAATGCTCGTAAAGCTGTTTATTATTATGTATTTATTGAGTTTCAAAGTGAATAATTTTCAGGAAATATCACTGCCGATTAGCTACTTTCCTTGTTAAAAATTAGTTTCCGTCAAGCAGCAGTGCAATGTATCAGTCTACAATATTTAACTCTTTGTAATTATGCAGTTATTTCTATTAAAATAATACGAATATAACGCTCAGTTTCACTAATAACAAATTAGTTGTAACTGTGCTTTAACTTAAACTAATTAATAACCAAACCATTCACTTATGATTCAAATATTTGAAATCACATTTCGTACCCAGTACATTTGTTACCTACTCACAAAATTCAGAGTATTTATACACAATATCGATTTAAGTCTAAATCATGAATTTCGCATCACTAACGAGACAAACAAATTTCGTATTTCATACATTCATAATACCACCGTCTTTGCGAGCGAGATTCTAAACATTTTAATAATATTTCGTTACTTTTAAGTCTAATAATACCATCATAAGTACTAAATGTAGCTACTGGAAAACGGCAAGTTACTGTTTGTCTTTGTGAGCTAAGGAGTGGGGCAGGATGTGTTCAGCGGGCAAGAGTGCCGAAGGTTGGTGAGCGTAATTCCGTATCTGATGTAGCGATATCAGTTGGTTGGGGAATGAATTTGGCTGCTGTTTTCCTTGCTGGAAGTGCAGAGGGTCGTATAGATAAGGTCGTGCTGGCAGCGCACTGTGATGCGAGAGTCCGTTTAGGTGAGGACCCATCGAGTTGATAGGCGTGAACGCCGAGTTCGCGGCAGATGACACCGGGGGTTGGATGCGGTCATCCTGGCTCTCATGCTGCGTGAATAGAGCCCGCTGTTGCTGCAGTTGCTGCTCGTGGTGATCGTCACTCTCGCGCTGTTGGTGATATCCGCCCTCGTCTGACATATGAGCTGCAGAGTCTGGGCTCACCTTTGGCCAATACGGATGTTCAGCGAAAGGAGCTGCTGTAGGCGCAGCAGCTCCCAAGGACCTATTGAGACCGGTCAACCCCAAGGCTGATATCGGTGGCCGTTTATCTGCTCTCTCAGCGTGCTTGTTCATGTGCTTACTTAGGTACGTCTCCTGAGTATAGCTCTTTCCGCAGTATTGACAGATGTGAGTCTTGAGATGTTTGGACTCCTTATGTTTCGGAATGTGTTCGAGAAGATCCTTCTCGTGGGTGAAGCATTTGTAGCAGGAGTTGCATTTGAACGGTTTGTCGGTTTGGTGGCAGCGACTGTGACTTTGGAGGTTGGATAGTTGGGAGAAAGCCTTCGTGCAACCGATTTGTGTGCAGCGGTAGGGTTTGTCACCTGTATGCGTGCGTATGTGTTGCTGGAGATGAGACAGTTGCGTGAACTTGCGTTGACAGATTTCGCATCGGTACGGCTTGATTCCCAAGTGAATTCGAGAGTGTTGAGCCAGATACGAGGAATTGGCGAACGCTTTCGGACACTGTGTGCATCGGTATGGCTTCGCTTCTCGAAGATGGATCTGTGTATGCAGTTGGAGGTCTGCCTTGGAACCGAACACCTGGAATCAAGAGATGAAATAATTAGGCGGGTATCTATCGCATATAGATATAGGGTTAATTTCAAAGAAAATTAAAGTTGCTTTTTTACGCAGTAACGTTTTATTGCAGATCACATATCGTACACAGTCTGTTTAAATATAAAATAGTATGTACTAAGTAAAATAAGATAATAAATTGTATTGCAAGGTATTCAACAGCTCATGCATAACGATCACATATAGCCTGACACAGACATTTTACACATATTACCATATGTGCTACAACAGATGGGTATAATTAGTCGCGATGAAATTGCTCAAAATTCATCACCGTAATCATCAAAAGTGAATTTCGCCCTTGAACGACATCCGCAGGTAGCCGGAACAAATTGTACTCGTTGTAAGCAAAACAACGATTTTTTATTTGCTCAAGAGACGAACACGGTAATAAAGGCAGGATGCCACCTTCACGCCATTTTTCACGCACCTTGATCAGCACGACTTCCTTGAAGTTAATGTACTGGTCAATCCGAATAATTATGTTAAAAATATGTGTACAAGTTGCCGCAAGTACATAGTATGATTGTCTTGGTTAATTGTTGTTTTGTTAAATTACGTTTGCTGTGAAGCTTGTGATAAATAATACGGTTATGCTATCATCAATTGCTGGTAAACCAGACGCTTATTTTGGTAGGAGCGAATTAATTGTGGAGTCTCAAAGCCACGCGTTATATACACGTGCCGTAAAGTACTTGTATAATAGAATGCCGGCACTCTTCGCACATTCAAAAGGTAGTTTCGGAACAACATTGATACTCATTGTGATATTCCAAATTAGTTTCTGAGATGAAACCCGCTCGTCATCCTACCGACACGTTTTATTCGCCGCCCAACAATGAAACTATGGCCCGCGTTCCTTCGGGCACCGAATCTATTGCTGATGAAACACGACTCAATTTCAACTCGTCAATCGAATTTTATTATCGCAATCAAGGCGATATTAATCTTGAAGTAATAGTAAATAGAGCTCAAATTACGTCATCACCTTTCGATAGTGGTCGCCGAAATCTGCTTAGCAATGAATGAAGTTTAAAGTGCCCGTGATTCACTCTCGAGTGCACATGATTTTGATCCATAATCGCTTGATGTTAGAGATGATAATGTTGATTAAACGAACGATGATTCTGGGGCAACTTAGTTTTCTAGAGCTATAGGATACGGTAGCACGTCGCATGACTTGACAGAAACTCGAGACACGAACGCAATTGGTCACAGCCTGAACATAATTAAAGTTTGGAGTACTACTTAATGGCATGAGGCTGGAAATTCGAGGTGGTGGCTGACTTTTAATAGGACTTCGTGAAGGATCGATTCACCGCAAAGGAATCTGTTAAATTAGGATTAGAGTACAATTTGATAGCGTCCAAATGTATAGGAATGGTAATATAATAGAATATAAGGTATAAAAATATTATTACTCACACACGGACATAACGACAGATAAATCTAATATTACAACAACGTAATACCATCGAACAAATTGATCAATTTGTTTCACTAACAGCATTAATGATTTATGGATGCACATTAAACACTTAATTGAAACACAGCCAGAAAAACACACAAAAAAGCGTCAAAAGAACAAAGTTAGAAAAAAATTACAACAAGAAACTATAATAAATAAATTGTATTGTCAAACAAACGGCACATGAACGGTTAACGATTGAAGACAGTCTGTGAGGTCATTCAGTGGAAACACCAAAAGATTTACAGCTGGTAATAAATTTATTATTTATCACTAACAAATATGAGCTTCTTAAATATTTCTGACACAATATCTGTTAAAGTTGACCAAGACTGTCTTACAATCGAGCCACCAACCTCGTGATCAGAGGACACCAGCAAACCCCACTGGGTAGGGTCGCTGGCACTCCTCGGGTACCGGAACCCAGGGTCAGTTGGATCCAGGGAGTCCGAAATGGTCTTTTTCCTGCCACGCTTATCACCACTTCCTGGGACCTGGTTGAGCGATGGAAATTTTGACTGAGTTTGCCAATCAGTGTTAAATACGTAATGAAATATGCATAACGCTGGGTTACGGGTAAATGGAAAATAGAAAATTATTTACACATTATAGTGACAGAATAAGATTTTATTCAAATAATATATCAACGACTACATAATATCGTGGCCCACAGAATCATATAAGAACACAAATATAATAATGAAATGATAATCATTTAATCAGTTCGGCTTCAACACGCAGAGATGAAAACTGTGAAGGCAATGTGTAATTCCTAAAAACTAATCATTAAATTTAATAAATTGTTTATTTCTAATAATTAATTTGGTCATTTTTATTGTGTACGCATCAAGAAACAATAATATTGTAAGATAAGATAAATTAAAAGAAACTCTAAACCATGTAGATTAAATTGTATAAAATATCTTTACTATAGATCCAACGAGTAAGCTGATATGTGGACATATGAAGCTGTCACATGACCATATTGAAGTTTTGAACATCTTAATAAAGTAAGCACCTTTATAAAGTAACATATCTGTATCAAACAATTATGTACACTAATTTGCTAAGCCTACAGACAAAGTGAAATGAGATAAAAATTAAAACTAACAAATGGAACAAAAATTTCAACAAACTGTAGAGGAATTGAAGATAAAAATTAAGAAGTTCTGAACATATCTACATACTATGGCATTAATACTCGTAATCTCCAGTAATACTATTTACGTTTAAACGCTTAGATGAAGTGAAACATTTCCACATCCAAACGCAGCTTCATGTGTAACATGTCTTATTTTTGACAGTGATTTTGAGCTTGTAAGCCCGAAGGTTATGGGAGGGTCAATGGATTAATGAGGGTTTTAAGGGTGGTTATTCATTATGACACATTTTACACTGACCCCTCAAGGAAAAATAGAAAGCTGCGTCATCTCGGGGGGAGGTTGTTTGTCTTGTTTTTATCTCAAAATGTATTACCGTAACAGATTACAAGTAATACATTTTATTTGCTTTTATTTTATCGCGTTTTTCTTTTTTTGATCAGTCTTCATTCATCTACCCATAGAGGAAATTAAGATTTATAAGTCTGTAATATACATCACCACGTATACCATCAGATTTATTTGTAGCCAAACATTGACATATAAAAAATTAATACCTATATTTATGCAAATTACTGTTTTCTTCAATTAGTAAGTGAGAATAGGCGATGTACTTGTTGGTCAGTATTATCGAATTAAATGGTAGCCTACCAGCTCGTAAAGACGATTTATATTAAAATATCAAAACATAATCGATTACTTTAATAACTACACCGACTGAAGATTTATTCCGATAAGATAATAATTCCGTCACATCGCTTTTAAATTTTGTTTCAGAGACTAATATTAAAGTGATTGTAAATTAATTCCTTCCAGTAAGATGTGAAGTTTCATATTTATAAAATCGAATATTAATTCATTTTATATTATAACTAGCGACCTGTGCCGACTTTGTTCGGGTTTAAAAATGTATTATATTAAATGATTATCCTTTATCCAGCGAGAATAATGTACCTTTAAAATTGTTAAAGATTAATTCAGATAGGCGCTGTGGTTTCCAAGATTACCTTACGGTGTACACACAAACTCACAAAATTATTACCTACGTCACAAAATTTATATTTTTTATATCTTTAAGTTATTTTTAGTGCTTATATTGTTATATTCACATATTTATATTGTTGATGTCAGTACTAAAATGTATTGCTAAAGTTAGCAACTAGATAATTATAAAACGAATAGATCAATCTTAATTAAAAAGCCCTAAAACAAATACGGTGACTACAAAATTAGAAAATTTATGGCGGCTAATTTCCAAATCGTAAATAGCCAGGAACAAATTTCTTAAAGCATATTTCTTTGGCAAAAGGGAGGGTAGCAAACAAAAACCTTTCCCGACTGGTCGACAGAGGTTTTTGTTGTCATCCAAAATTATTATAAATCGGAGCCATACATCCAGCTGTTTATCTGAGGATATTAGGCTCGAGGCGTTCCCCTAATAAGGCGTAGTTTTTGTTCACCGGGATTAATTCTAAATCCCTAGAGATGGTGTTTTGGGCGGGTTCCAAATTTGAAAATTTAAAGTTTTAAGGCACTGTCATTGGTCCCAGGAGAGCTCACAATTAAAGCTATATAAATATTAAGCGCGCATTAAGCAACCGATTTACAGAATTAACTTAATGAATGAATTAATTAAATTAATATGTTCTGGCTATGAACGTCGGAAAACTTCGAGTACTAGATACTTGATGCAGTATTTGTTTTGTTACTTTTGGATAAAATGTTTAC
This sequence comes from Megathymus violae, assembly GCA_003671415.1. NCBI lineage: Eukaryota > Metazoa > Arthropoda > Insecta > Lepidoptera > Hesperiidae > Megathymus > Megathymus violae. Next base: position 1,757,568 of record PDGT01000006.1, on the reverse strand, counting down.
TATAAATTTTTTTTATTTTTATATACAGATTAAAATTCACATAATTTTTAATTTTTCTTCAATATTTACATGCAAATTGGTAAGGCACGAGTTGCTTAAAATCTCTTAAGAGTTATTAAATTTATAATTTTTCTCATCTTCAAACAACTTGTTCACTGAGGTATTATATTTTAAAAATAATTAAATGCTATTAAAAACTTCAATCACCATACATATATCAACTCATTGTAATTAATTCTAGCTGTCATTCAAATGAAAATTAAAGAAAAGGATTCATCCTAGATGTAGCGGACAGATGCGTGACTTGTTAATCCGGTCCAAAATTCCGTTTGACATGTTGTTCTAGCAATATAATTCTTAGTAAGTAGGCATCCAATAATTTCATTCCAAAACTTAATTATCTATGTTCGATAATATTATTTGTATCATGGGATAAACCAATATTTTACATCTTTATAAAATCAATGCAAAAAAATTTTAATTAATTCACATTAAAATTGGACTTTCCTGCAGTTTATTTCACGTTCTATTGATAACTTATTGAAGCCTATGTATGTAACGGTGCTCCGTTGGTCAGTCTCGATATGTCGACCAGCTGCTGATTGGACTCGACTCTCGGACCACAAGAATAAGTCTAGCTCCATTTATTTTATTATTAAGGCGTTCATCAAATGCATTGTCCGAGAGGGAGGCGAGGAGGGTAGTAAGTTGTGGTGCTCTGGTTTGGGATTTAAATCTAGATATATTTTAATAACCCCCCACGCAAACAGAAGAGTTTGTTAAAGTTTAACGTCTGGAATGGATGAGCCAAATGGATGAGCTGATTTTGATTTAGTTTTTTTTTTATTTGTAAGGTCCATTAACTTTTTAAATCTGTTCACCTATTTGAAGTTCAACTGCTCTTCTAATTTAAGAGATTTTTTATTGCTTCTGGGTTTTTAATATCAGTATTATTAAATGTATTTCATGCAACTGCTGCGAGATAACTCCAATCATTGGTTAATGTGTTAAATGTAACTAATATTGTAATCAGAATAAATAAATAAAACATCCAAAACAAGATAACGTTTTCCTGGTATTTCTGTAATCTTACAAATTAAACTTACATCTGACTCCGCGGTGATACCATTAAAATGTTTATGAAGGATAAATTTAGTGTAACAATATTCAAACCATGTTTAAATTAATACTTATAATAATACTACCGCCGATCTATAAGATAACCAAGCAGTATGTAAGTTCAACATGGAAATAAGATTTACTTAAGGACTTTTGATATATTTCGCAATAAGAACAATGTTCTTAGTGTGCTCAAAATATAGAGGAAGTATGTTCTAGGTTTATTACAATATAACATTTAATAATTAACGCGAAGTAACAACCAAGTAACAGCAGCTTTAAAAGCTTTTCAAAGGTTCATTAATAATGAAATTGAAATGCTTCTTATTAATTGATTTAAACATCCGAATCCAAATTATATCATTAAAGGATACTCGCCAATCAATAAAATAAATTAATTGCGAATCGATTAATTATAAAGACGCCGATGATTTGGTTTGACGTTAATGGCTAATAAAGAACCATAAAATCATAAAAAATTCAGTTTGAATCCATTGTGGTAAATAAGGCATTTGATGCCAGTAAACCCAATTACACCGTAAGCTTTGTGATCTACTTATCAGGATATATCAATCATCAATCATAGATCTGCTGTAGCGGTAGGAATTATAATCAAAAGATGTACATTATCAGTGAATTAAGTAATTGGTTTGAGATCATCACACTTAGATTTTCTAAGAAATACAGGAAGAAAAAAGAAAGATAGATTAAAAAAGCAAAAATTTAACAGTATTTCACAAAAAATGTTTGCTACAATCTGAACAATTTTCTTCAGTGAATGAAAATATAAGACGATTATTTTAAGTACGTAGAAAAAATGAAAAGATTGGGCGTCAATTTAACGAGTTGTTATTTGAGACACGCGATAGAGATTCTACAAATGTTTTTGATCAATTCTATGGGAAAACAATCACAGTTCCAAGGTTGCTGATTCTCATCGCGAAAATCTGGGGCTTTTTTGGCCTTAGCTGTTCTTCGTTTCACAATAGTGAACATGTTCTTTCTAGGTCCTCTCATGTGGTCATTTGAAACACCGTGGTCTATTACTTCGTGACATATCACGATACCACGTAATAGGAAAACTGTTGTTATTGGACTGGTAAATAAAAGAGTTTTGCTGCAGTGCAACACTATTACAATATACTCGTTCCTTCTTGTGCCTACAGTTTTTGTTAGCACACAGCACAACACTGAATGGGAATAGGAACAAACACAGTCAGCCGTCATTTTTTACATTACCTCAGCGAAGTTTTCTTTGAGATTATCGGTATTATTATTATATCATAGAAAATATCGATCTTGAAATCGTAGTTTTTCTTCGTGACCTCAGACGTCGCAAAAAACGACGTCAATGTCAGGAGCAGCCGAGCGTCAAATATTGGCGCAACGACGCAAAAAACCGGGTAATTTGGGTAAATAGCGCGAAATCAAGCAGTATTACTAAACATCGAACGATTCGATAGATGATATTTTGTCGAAATGTTACAATATTCATAAGTTTAGAAGTCATTTGCGCGTTTATTATCTAATTTCGACATCAGATTTGATACGATCGGGTTTGCAACGAAATCCATTAAGTCCGAAATGGGCTTTGAAACTGGACACTTCATTTAAATACTTATGAAAATTGCTTAATGTAATTCCAATAACATATACCGTAATAATTAAAAAAAAATATATATTTTAGGTACTTCTGGCTGGTGTAGAATTATTAAATTATTTGGCAACTTTTTCTATCCCTGTATATCTACCTAATATTAAGCCGTATTGGTTCTCGGGTCACGGGTGTTTGTGATGTCATATATGTATATGTCCATGCCACCCGCAACACAGGGAATCATTGAGCGAGAGTGTGGGTGTCAACGTTAAGTTATATTTATTTATATTACTGAATGCTCATTCACGGGTAAATGTGTAATCCTTTACACTATAGTCTTGTATTAGTTAATGGGAATTGCACACTATAACTAAGCAATATATATAAAAAAGTGTTTTCTATGAATACGAGTTGAAAATGTTTTCATTGGAAGTTTCTTGTCGCTTCTTCTGATAATGCTCACGATTGCAACTTGGCGACTTAAGCGATAATGTGGGTTAATTTCCGAATATTGTAAAAGTATATTTCGAATAAAAATCTTCAGTTCAAATTTCTTATTAACAATCCTACATATGACTTCTGGTGGTGTTCTGGTTGTTATAACAGACTTGCAAGTCCAAGTAAATGATCATGGCATTACACGGATATCGACCAACCTTAAATATACCTATAGTCCTATTTGAGGTAACACAGTACATGGAATAATTAGTTTTCAATTATATTCCTGGGAATTAAAGACGGAATGTTTGAATTGCAGATTTCAACAGCCCTTATCTAAAGGCGATGTCACTAAGAGTGATTTACTTACTGTGTGTAAAGTGACGGTGAACTATGTCAAAATGTTTTATCTCAAATGACCGACAAACGAGCAGATGCGCTAATAGTTGATGGATGATAAGCCACCGTCCATGAACATCCTAAACATCAAAGGTATTACACATGTGTTGTCGATCACACACATCGATCACAGACGGTAGCGGGGGAACCATTTGAAAAACGGGAAAAATGTATAAAACGATTCCTTGTTACATATTACGCGTATGTCGTAAGTGTTTATACATTTTCTGGTTACAATAACATATCGGAGACAGTCACGAATACGCTTAGTAAATGGAACGCGGCACATGCATAACCCGAGTGATGCAGCACCTCGACACCTGGCAGCTGGTACTACTAACCCGACTGATGCAGCACCTCGACACCTCGCAGCTGGTACTACTAACCCGACTCATGCAGCACCTCGACACCTGGCAGCTGGTACTACTAACCCGAGTAATGCAGCACCTCGACATCTCGCAGCTGGTACTACTAACCCGAGTGATGCAGCACCTCGACACCTCGCAGCTGGTACTACTAACCCGACTGATGCAGCAACCTCGACACCTGGCAGCTGGTACTACTAACCCGAGTGATGCAGCACCTCGACACCTGGCAGCTGGTACTACTAACCCGAGTGATGCAGCACCTCGACACCTCGCAGCTGGTACTACTAACCCGAGTGATGCAGCACCTCGACACCTCGCAGCTGGTACTACTAACCCGAGTGATGCAGCACCTCGACACCTGGCAGCTGGTACTACTAACCCGAGTGATGCAGCACCTCGACACCTTGCAGCTGGTACTACTAACCCGACTGATGCAGCACCTCGACACCTGGCAGCTGGTACTACTAACCCGAGTGATGCAGCACCTCGACACCTGGCAGCTGGTACTACTAACCCGACTGATGCAGCACCTCGACACCTGGCAGCTGGTACTACTAACCCGAGTGATGCAGCACCTCGACACCTCGCAGCTGGTACTACTAACCCGAGTGATGCAGCACCTCGACACCTCGCAGCTGGTACTACTAACCCGAGTGATGCAGCACCTCGACACCTGGCAGCTGGTACTACAAGGGATCTTACTTAGCTACGTACGAGTGGTCCCTTAGGACAGGGGCTATGTCAGGCCACAGGTGTGTTTCTACCATGTTGGAGACTAGTTCTTCTCTTCTAGGAACCGTTAACGAAACGTGCTTAGTTACTAATTATCGATAACATTGAATTTTTGTAAACGTTACTCTGGTTTAATTACCAATTCTCCTCCCGCGACCATGTCTGACCATAACGCCAGCAAGGCTGTCCAACTCCGATATATGTATGTTAATATTAATATTTTTTACAAACTCATCAGTTAAACTGTCAAATTTGTCAATCATTGTATCTACATGATTTCATGTTATGAAATTGATAAGCCGAAGAATATCAATGTATAAATCGAAATGATACATTTATAATTTGAAATATAGTGGGATGTTAACAGTAAAGAAGTTCAACGGAATCAAAAAGAGAATATTGTCCCGCTCTCCAATTTAAATTTCTTACTCATATCAGCACCACAGATATACATGTGCATGTTATTTCATCTGCTCCTACTGCGTATTAAGTAAACATGCAGTATTAAGTCAGAAATAACGAAAGAAGCTCCGCTGCACATTGTTATAAAACAATATACATTGATTATTACTCATGAGAATAGGCTTAGGAATCGCGGGCGGTCTTAGAGAGGGTTTTTCGTCGTATGGGCGCTTCAATACGAAAGCATCTTGTAGTATCCACATGATGCCGTATTCTGTGGGGAAGGTAAATTTGGAAGACTTTCTAGTCAATCCAATATGAGAACATAGCGCATTGCGGAAAGGACTTATAGGCTATTGAAGTGTTTATTCTAGACTCTGGAGCTGAAGACTTTAATAATATGAAAATATATATTGTTCATCACCAAAGAGGCGTTTTTCTTGACTTAAATCTTTTGAAGATTAGGTGTGCTTCTTTGCTTCTGTCAGTCTAAAGATGGTTCGATCAAAGAAAATATTTGTCAGACAATAGATAAATGTTTGTTCTGAAATTTTGGCTTTAATTGTCTATATGTCGAGGTAAATAACAACGGACGCAATCCTAGTGTGGTTGGCATTGCAGTTTTCCTTATTTTCATTTTGGCTTTAGTAGACTACTCTTGGGTGCGGTTGTAACTGAAGCGATTTGAAGCATATTTTGCAATGTAATCTAGTGCGAATTTCCTTTGGCAGTATATTCATCACTGCAATATTGGATTTATAGGCAATTGTTAGAATAGAAATAAAGAAAGTCATATTCATTTGTGATGCAGTTATTGGACATGAGTTTTATTCAGCGAATGTATCCTAATAAGCGTAGAGATTCACGGTGCAAACATTCACCCGGTGGCACTGCTTTTGTATATTCCTTTGTATTTTTAAAGTCTTACACCCGCAGATTTTGTTTAGACATCTAAATTTAGTATTTTCGATTGTTCTCCGTTTTACAAATCCGTCACTATAACAAAATGTACGTTTGTTTGTCGGTTCGATAAAAAAACGTGCTCTGTATTTTTGCATCGATTCGTTAAGTTTTTTTTTCTTCGGCATTCTTTTGTAACGAATATCGTTATTCAAATTTTTTTTGTCCGTCCATTCGTTAAATCGTTATACCGAGTCGTTACCTACTGATTTATTCAGTTGGATACATACCAGCAGTCTGGTTTGAAGCCTCGGGTTCTTTGGATATATCATTTAAAGTTTTTTTTAAATTCAAGTGAATAGATATATGAGTGTGTGTTATTCCGTGACGAAGTGGAATTATGGTGACGGAAATTTGTTAATTGTACAATGCAGTCAATGGAGCGCAGTGTGTATTGACAACATTGACTGAAAATTGATTGTAAGTTCACCGGAGGTCGAATTCTGCAGGCAACTTTGATTTTCCAGTTTAATTTCATTTAATATTCTGGTTGCTGGTAGTCCTGCTTGTTGAGCAATGCGTCCCGATCAACTCCCGTCCGGAGCAGACATTTTATGGTCACGTAAGTGACGGATAAATGTTTATTCTCGGGTGATGGGTGTTAGTGGTGTCACATTTGTGTGTGTCCATGCCACCCGCAACACAGGGGACTCGACTTAAAAAAGTATCGTGAGCAAACCCTTTCTCTTAATGTCCTCCATGACGTATGATATGTTTAAGGGTGTAAGGGGCGCCATCCAACTCGAGTCCGAGCGAACTTCCCCTGCTTTTGGTGCACGTTATTGAACAGTGGACGAGGCAACGGCACTATGGTACGGCCACCGGTTTGGTTTCGCATGAAATGATTTTACGAGTTTCTATTATAGCATCCAAGAACCGGTAATAAGAGGACCTATACTTTTGTCACAGTCGGCAACGCGTTGGTTATTGCTCTGTTCGACGTCGATGGGCGGGGACTCGTTTGCTCGTCTGTCGCCTATTTACGTTTCCCACTCCGACTTGGTAAGCGCAGTTACGGCTTTTAATCCTCACACTGTCATACTCCAGTGCAATAGTACATGGGGTGTGATGGTCATTTACTACTTTTTACTGCAATTAGTACTGACAACGGCTTCTTATTGTCGTCATGCAGAAGGATGTAAATTCAGACCTACGTAACATACAGTTAATGAAGCTTTTTTACGAGTACAGAAGATGAACAAAGGAATAAAAAACGTAGAAGTTGGGATGATATTATATTTTACGTACACAAATGACTTACAGTTTTAATTGATTATTAAAGATAAGTATGTAAATTATCGTAACAATTCTATCGTGTCTAGAATATAATATGTATATTTTGTTTCATATTGGGAACTCTTCGACATTAATGATATTTAAAGAACGGTGTTGTGTGCAGCAGCGGTAGTGTTGAGTTCTCTAGTGGAATACAATCGAATATTTCATGAACAATTTAACAAATGAACCAATGTGCAACCAGGGTTATTAAATCAAGGCGTGTTAAAACACCATGACGAAACCATTGAACCAAGGCATGGACAACCTTTTAATTTTATTAACTCACTGGCTGAAATTTATACCGTTACGCATTGATTTCAAAAAGTTGCTAAAACATTCGAAATTTAAACTTATCTGTTACAGTGAGCAATATTCAAATTCAGAATTGGCTGGTGGGGGGAGCACGTGCCGATTGAAAAACGTTATTTCAAAGTAACCGTTTTTCGTAGCGTTCGCGTAAAGAAGCCAGTGACCAAGACCCAATTGAAAACTAGAAGAAATCTAACAGACAACAAAGCAAATATAATCTTTAACTCCTGAGAAATAAGATCAAAATCAAACGCAAAATCCGATTCGTTTTTTGCGCCCGCTATAGTTTTTTCCGCTTTTGTCACCCGAGCGGCAATAAAAAGTTGGAAATCGTGCTCCCGAATAAAAAAATCCGTTTAATATTGGCATTGAACGCGCCTTTGGCGTAGAAATTCATTTTTGAACGTTAGATTTGGTTGGAGCTCCCGCTATCGCGATTCACGTAAATGCAACAATGGTGGAAAGCAATTGGATATTTACGATTCGGCCATTTTTGTGACGTTCAAAACATGATTTGCTCTTTTATAAACTCGAGATTGAGTTTTCAGAAAGCGCAGATAATAAAATAAATGAAGTCTATGAAAGGTAGATAATCTAAATTTATTTTTATACCTATCTACGTCGAGCGCTACGAAACCAAAGTTTCAAATGCGTATTTTTTTTCAAATTCAGAATTTAATTTAATTCAGATGTAAGAACTAACTAAGACTTAAGGACGCTCACGGACTGATGGCTTGTCACATGGAAAACTATAATTCGAGATAGCAAGTGCGTACATAGACAATACTTTGATGGATTCAACCATAAACAGCTAAATGTAGGACCCAAGCTGTATATAATTGAGAAAATCAACATGTGATCAACTTGGTAATTCTGTAATCTCAGTTATAAAACTCACAAGTGATTTCGCGAGGGACTATTTGTTTCCGGCCGGACTCGGTTGTCATGTCGGAGGCTTTAGAGTGATGTAAGAGCTTTCGTCACTTCGGTTGGCTACTTGGCCACTACCCTCTCAATCACTCCGCACTGGAGCAGCATGGTATGGTATTCTGTAGGCCTCGGCAATTACGAGGACAGACCCTCCAGGCCCTATCCTGCAAATGACCGCTAATAGGTTTAAGTGTACCCTAATAATCAATTTTCAGATAACCAATGCTAATTAATATGACTAATTTAACTTCAATTAGATTCAATAGTTTATTAAATGATCAAATTATCTATACCAATAATAAAACTGTAAGGGGTCGGACACTGTATATTGAATATATATGTCATAATATTTGCTAAACATATTGTTGTTAGAATTGTTGTCTGTGTGTCTGACTGTCTCTATACGTAAAACTGATCAGATAGTTAGACAAAAATAATCCACTGATCAGATTGAAATATTTTTTGGCATATTCGTAACTCATATTATGGGTGAAAATCTATGATAAATTGCATCCCGGGAAAAAGATTTGTTCCAGCGAAATCTTCCAAAGCGAAGCGTTGAGGGGTTCCTAATCTATACTAATATTAAAAAGAGAGTGTCAATTTTGTAAGTTTTTGTGTATATGCGGTAATCTCTGGAACGATTGTACCTATTTGAAAAGTTCTGTTACCAACTGAAAGGTACGTTACAGATGGATGTAGGCTTACATATCATATAAACATATTTAATTTTTCAATCCATGCGAAATTGGGATGGCCGCTGTTCCATATTTTTTATGTTAATAGCCGAGAAACGACCAGACGAGATGCACCTGATGACACCTGACAAGTGGTCACCGTCGCCCATGGACATCAGCAAGACCACTGGTGCGTTGTCGGCCGGGAAATGAGAAGAAGGTATGGAAGAAAGTACTGGCTTTCAAGCCTCCAGTCGGAAACAACGATTCGTTTTACGACTGACTCAAGCACGAGGGTGGTAGCTAGCCGGGCAGGCTTCACGGAAAGATAATAATACCAGTAATAATATTAATGACTTAATAATAATACTGATAATATAATCCATACGTGAAGCCCTACCACCAAGCGGGCTGGCTTCTGTCGCCTCTTACGACACCCTGTCCTGCCAAGATGGAATCCATTATACAATTGTAATGATCTCGAAGTTAGCTTTGCGTTTGATTAGTAACAATACAAAATTATTGTATACAAGCATAATCTACGAAGCTGTCCCAGTACGCGTTGGAGATGACAGTGACAAACCAAAATAGAAGTTATTTGTAAGTATTCATGCTTATACCGTTCGAAGGCCTTTGATTAGATAAGATATATCATCTAATTTCATTGGCCTATTTAGTCCTATCAAACATGTAAACGCTCACGAAACTAGTGAGATCGCTTAGCTAACCAATTACTTTAAGAGTTTCTTACTTTTCTAGTAAATTATTTGACTGAAGCCGTTCGTATGAGCGCTTTGAGTACACGGGATAGTACCGTGTGAATACGCTACTTGCTCCCCAAAGCGTCCGAGCCGCGGAACTTGTGCAAATATGGCTTTATAATGACAATGTAGAATTAGTAACGTGTAGAATTGAATCAACTCGATAATGGGCAGGAAGTCGAAGATGAAAAGTTATCTCTGAAGAAACATGATAATGATTGTAAATATTGCTACCCACTGAAGTATATTTAAGAGACTGTTATTATGATGCTATCATGAGACATGTAGAACTTGGTATAGTCTACAAAAACAGTATGATTGACTTTGTCGGTGTAAAAAATACTACTTAAATTGTGTTTGAGTTATCTTAGTGATAGTATTAAAGTGACTACGGATGTCCACAGAAAGTTATATATTTTCTTGATATATTTAAAACTATTAATCTGCCTCATTCTAAGTGAAGTTCGGCGTTTTAATGATACTTATAAATCATTACATTATTGGTTGTCGGGATTGAGTGTAATTGATGAGTGTGCATGAAAAACATTGATGACTGATGATAGAAAAGAAGGAAATGTTAATAATTTATGCATGTACTAACTTGAAGTAGATATACGATCATGTATGTAATTGTTTCGATATAAAAGTACACATAATATTTTATAGAAGCAGTGTCTATCTAGGAGCCGATCGTTGACCATAATCATTATATTACTTTCTATTTACAACTTTTTATTCGCATTACTGAAGCTTGTCTACAGGTACCGAATAAAACAAAGTCTGTTGACAAACAGAGAAGAAAAAGGTACTGATGTGTTTTGTTTTTCCCTATTTATAGGTATATATAGATATTACTGTTTTTTGTTGACAAAACATAACACATAACACACCTCTCACAAGGTATTAAATACATAAGCGTATTGACAACTGGGAACAACCGTAAACTGCAATTCGTATTAGTCATTGATATATTCATAATTGTACCATCTCATTTTGAATGCTATCAAAAGTAGGTATCATAAGCAACCACATGATTCGAACAACCGACAAAGCCGCCGCAGGGAAGAAATATCAGACGTCAGAGTTGTCCATAGTCGCAATTATAACAACACTACCAAAATTGATTGTTGCCTGTATGAAAAAAATCCTAGGTGAGAAACTCAAAACCATAGACATCTGGAGTAAACGTGGTGATGGTCAAGAAGCAACCGAGTAACCACCGTTTAACTGGGACTCTGATAGTACAAGAAACCCGTTACAGAATTCTATAGACCATATTAAAAGGGTTTTAAAACGGCGGAATTACCAGAGGCGTGCGCTCCTTGAAGGCAAAAATGCAGTGCTTTACTTGCCATTGACAGATATTTTAATAAAAGGTTCGTACGTTTTAGATGACTTTAATTAATAGTAAATAAATGAATAAACAAAATATAATAACTGAAAAACGCCTAATATTTTATAAATACACCTATTTGCAAGCATTACACACAAACATTATGTTTGCTAGGCGTTTGGCGACAAGCAAGCGGCGCTGCAAAATAATCTACCTAATCAATCGACTCCTGCCGTCGCGTTCCGCAGGAGATTGGTTCGCAAACGCACACACCCATGAATATCGAAAGCCGCGACTCCAGCGGCAGGCTACGGAAGTTCGGCAGTTGTCGGGAGTAATCGGAAATGTTCGTTGCCTATAATCCGAGTAAAAAGAATAGACCGAAATCACATTATACATTTTTGTTTAGTAAGGTTTTATTTGTTTAAATAGCAAAAAGGGGCCATTTTGCTTTTTTCATGTGATAAGCATTGTTTACTATTTTGTTTGCGCCAGTATATTTATAGTTTTCTTAACAGATTTTTCATTTAAACATTTGAAAGTGTGTACATTTAACAGTATATTACTGAGTTTCTACAATAATACAAAAATTATTACAAAACTATAGTGTAAAGATATTGAAAAAATTGAGGTACTATTCTTGGACATATGTAACTATTTCCCATCTGATTGCTAACTAAGATAAGTTTTTATCATGTTTGATTACAAAAGTAAAGAAATTAAATTAAAAAAATTAATTAATTTGTGATAAAGCTTTGAACGAATGAAATTTTTAATAACAGGTCATAATTGTATCATTCTGTAAATACATGAATAAGTGATTCTTGATTTGATTAAAAAACCCGGCTAGTTTGAAAAAAAATTGTTCTAAAATTAGAAATACAATAAATGATAATAATAAAAATTGATTTTACTCAACAAAAGTACTCGGTGAGACATTTAAAGTGAGCGAAGCTTCTACTAAAAGAGGTAATTGGAAAGAGTGAAAAATAATTTTATAAAGCGACTTAACCGCAAATTCACGTAAAATAGATTACTAAGGCTACACAATCGATCGATGGCTCCCATCGTTAGTTCGGGTTCCAAGACCTATTAAGATTTCCGCCCGCTGCCGTAAGATGCGCGGGAGCATACCACGATCTCGAGCTCAAAACATCACAGCCTCCATTCTCATTCAAAACCAATTTAAACTCTAACTGCGAACATAAGGGTTTAGTTACACCTGCGCTACCTCGTGGTTGCACGGAGCTTAAATTAAGATCAAGAATGAGAGATTTTTCGTTTTATTTTTAGAAGGTTATGGTTCAATTTTCCTTGATGGATGGCCTGTAATCGTTTTTTTAACATATTTCGAGTGTAGGCGAAGTAAAATAAGTTTTGTACGCGCTAAATAAGGTTTAAAATTCGTCGCGTTTGCTACGTATTTTGCAGAAACTGCCTGTTGTTTGGTATCACTCATTTTTATAGTGGTTTTGAGATAATGGTATTGATTTACCACTATACACGGGTATCTTTAGAAATCTGTAATATTTTGTATATTCTGCAGCTCTTAGCTCCGATCCCAGGGCTATGAAATTTCATATTTAAAATAATATTCAATATTTTGATTATAATCCTAACGTACAGATTATATATTGTATTTGACCTTAGTAATAGACTTAATTTGCTGTGACTCTAATATTATTTATGTAATACTAATACTAATACTAATTATAGAGAGCTGGACTGCATTCTGTTTATTCAAATATCCCTTTCAGGAAATGTATTTTTATTAAAAGTAAAATATATGATAGCTAAAAAATACTGTTTGTTCTTTTTCCGAGGACACATCAGTCAGAGGCCTTCTGACAACGTAGGAAATTCCGCTTATTCTTTTATCAGTGTTTAATTCAACCATTCCTTAGCGTGGTGGAATGATCCAGGACTATCATATTCTAAAAAACTCTGCCCTAACAGACATTAGCCATAACTAATCAACACAAACTTATCATATATGTGACTGAAGAATGCAACAGAAATTTTAATATTCAACAATTATTAATTAATTAATAACTTATGTTAGTGTTAAAACTCTTTACTTCTTTGATTTCCAGACAACTGAATTAAATAAAAAATCAATTGCGCCTTGTCATTATAAACTAATTTGATAATTACACATTAAATTAATTACCTAATTAATAACCTAATTTGATCGGTTTACTTAATATATATTAAATAAAAATTAATGTCTAGAAATACGGGAATAAGATGATTTATATGCGAACATCGACAAACCCAATAAAGAACATACACAATAATTGACATAACAAACAAATAAGATATACGTAATAGAATGGCAATATGAAAAAACCTACTACGTGCGCGGCCGCAGGAAGTGACGGATCTTTCGTCTCCGTCGCACATAGCGACAGAGATAGTGTTGTCTCTGTTGCGAGTCATACCAGTTTTACGTACTAAAGAATAACTGCAACTGTTTTGTAGTTTCTGGATCGGTGAAGACAATACAAGTTGTAGAAACGGCTAGAGACAAATTATTGATTGCGTCTATAATAGTATTTTGGTCTTTCCAGCACGTGAAAGACACCATACTGTAGGAGATTCACTTTATACTGATGTCTATGGTTAAACCTTTAAAGCAACATGTAAATGTAATATATTATGTCGGTACATAGTATGTACGTCATAGTAACTATCTTTTATTGTCAATTATGTTAGTATGTATCTTAGAAAGAATAAATATGTTTTTTTTTCTGTGAATGAAAATATTAATTGTTATGGGTCAAGGTAAACTTGAACCTGCGAGATCAGACGTCTCTTATAATCAAACATATAGAAGAAGTTTGCTGATTAATGCTATAGGTATATAAAGCTTTTCAATGAGGTGTTTTCGTACTGTAACTTCGTTAGCTGGGATATTTTTATACTTTAGTCGTTGTCTCCATCTATGAAATGATAAAAAGCTTTGAGTGCAGCGTAAAAGGTCACAAACACGGCGGATGTTCATTGGCGAATTTGAAACCAATTATTTCACTAATCCAAGTAACTCATTCATAAATTTGGCTGATAAATGAGATGGCGTTAAAATAATTGAAGCTACATTGACTATTATTTCATGTTTACAATAAAATTGAATATATTCATACATCATTGTAAACATCAACATTATTGAAATATAACAACGATTTGGAAGCTGAAAAAATTTACTTTAAATACCACATATACCTGTTGCATTTCCCGCCATGAACTGTTATAACAAAATGTATTAATTTAAGTCTTTTCTGTATACGTTTTGATCTGTGTAACTGCATGAACGTGTAAAGCATTATGTAACATAGCAGGTGATTGGAAATTTCACTTCGTTTATCGACAATTTTACAACTTGACCTTATCGTCCTCCGCACAAGGGTTAAATTTCCGCAACAACCCTTTGCCCGCTTTTAAGTTAGTCACGGGACTGTGAACATTATTTCTATTAATATAAGAATTTAGTTAAATCGTCCCGAATATAGAATACAGCTAATTGTTTCGGAAATGTCAACAGTATGCCCTGTGTTTTGTTATGCATAATTAATGAATCTGAATTTATGGATCTACTATCAACTTGTTAAATTTTGAGTAGCTTTAAACATTAGCCTCAAGAAACCAAAAGTACAGCCGACACGCGAGCAGACTGGCTATCCGATGGTAAGTGGTCACAGTCGCCCATTGACATCTGTAATACTAAACGCGTCACCGATGCGTTGTCGGCCAATATGAAAGCGGAGGACCCGATTACAACTGGCTTCTGACATGTAAAACTATTGATTCCAGAGGGAGAGAGGAGGGTGGTATGCCTTACCACCATGCATGAGTACCTTCGAGGTTATTCTGGGTGGGTCCGTACACCATAGTCTTAATTAATCGTTCAACAGGGTGCACCACTAACTTGGAAGGTTGGGTTGGACTTAAAGATGGATAGATTGATGGACTTAAACCCTTATATTTACTATTGAAAGCTTTCCCATCAACCTGTAAGTCGCATATATTGATTTATATCACTGCAAGATAAATTAAGTCTGTGAGTCTGTCTGAAAGCGATAACCTAACAAACTTCGGCGCGGATTTTCATGGATTTTATCAATAGATATTTCCATAACTCGAGAAAAGCTTAAGTGTTAGCTTAAGTTGTATAAGCATGAATAATTTATAAACGCTTGATAATAATTCGTAACGATTCCTTTGGATGCGGTTAGTATTCATAATGGCAAAGAGGCCGGTTTCATAGCGAAGAGTAATATAATAAATTAATTGATAATCTCTGTTTAAGTCTCCGTCTACTTAGTTTTTTTGAAACCAGCTAATAACTTTTAAGCAGTTTTAATTTTTTGTTATTCAAAACGTTTTTATGTTTATATTTGCAATATATTAATTATTATTAATCTAGTAATCCACTTCAAATTTAGCCAGCGTGGCGTATGTTAAGTGCTTTCTTAAATTCTGCTTATACCAAGCGAGCCCGGATTTTCAATTTTTTTTAGGCGGGACAAAAATTGGAAAATGCCGCCCCCGCCCACTTATATTTATTTTTACCTTTGTCATCTTTATAATTTCAGCTACTTGTACTATAATTTATTCTGTGGTCAAAGTTAAGTGAATGATGAGTTGTTCATTCATCTGTAAAGT